>LDEF01000008.1:663-132071 GCA_001455505.1 Leptographium lundbergii
CCGCGCTGCTCTCCGCGCTGCTCTCCGCGCTGCTCGCGTGCCGGCTGTGCACGTGGACGTGGCGAAGGAGCCGGGCGAACATGCGACTGCGCGACCGCTTCTCCGGCGAGGACTGTGTCGGCTGCTGCCACGGCACCACGCCCGCCTCGACCGCCTTGCCCTTGTCCCGGCCCAGCTCCAGCTCCAGCGACCGGTTCGCCAGCGGCCAGCCGCTCTCCTCGGCGACCGCCCGCGCTGCCGCCTCTCTGGCCGCTGCCGCCTCGGCCTTCTCGGCCCGTGCTGCCCGCCCTGCCATCGCCTCGGCCGCCCGCGCCTGCACGCCCTCGATCGACGACTGCGCAATCGCCAGCACGACCGCCGGCAGGTCGGCCGTCAGCCCCTCGGTCAGCGCCGCCGGCGGAGGCACCGACACCCAGCTGAGATCGTCGTCGTCTGCGTCGGCTTCGGCATCCTGACCATCGCCCGAGCCGCTGAACAGTCGCGGCAGCGGCCGCCGGTCCTCGTCCTCGTCCGTGTCCCCGTCCCGGTCGGCCACCCCTGCGGTCGGCGTCGCTGCGCCGTCATCGCTCCCGTCTGCCCTCCCCTTGCCTTTGGCCGGCCTGACGGGGCTGGCCGTGCCTTCGTCGTCGCCGTGAAACGGGATCGCCAGGGACACCACTTCCTGCTTGTACAGCTCCTCGGAGTAGGACATGTGTGCAGAAGCACTGTCGGTCAGAGGTCCCAGCACATCTGTCGTCATTTGCCCGTTTCGACCTCAATTGCTGTTCCGTCCAAGGGAGAAAAAGTGCGAGAGGCCACTGATAACAACAGGGAAAGAGGCCGACTGGCTGTGGCAGTACTACGGCAGAGCCTTGCATCGCCAGCTTCCCGTCAGACGCGCAGCAGCCAGACCCCTCTCCGACCGAGGCCTAAAAGGCTTAGGTCGGACCCCTTTTGTCCTGTCCGACACCTCTGCACCCCCCATCACGGCGGACTTCTATGAACCAACAGGCTCGGCAGGCAGACGAAAGGCCCATTCAGTCACGGCTGACAGCCAAGGCTGACTTGTACGTGCAAATCAGTACTTGTTGCCCGCAGGCGATCCCATGGCCGATCCAGAACAAAGCCGGTTTCATTAGGCGCATCCCGTGCACCGAGCCGGCCTCGCTCATTGGTCGCTCGCCGTCTGACATCCTCTCAGTGGCTGTGCGTCCCGCCTAGGACGATCGAGCCTAGGCTCTAGGCCGCATCCAGCCAAGGCTCCGTGCCCTACCGTTCGCTTGCACCGTACGCACGTCGTCGGTGACAGATCCGGCTGCCGTCGAACGTCGTATAAAGAAGCTCTGTCCGATAAGCTTTACCGAAGCATGTGTGGATTGCTGACTCAGCGGGAATTTCATTGGACTAGACCACTGCTGTTATTCCGTATTCTTCAACGTGACATTGGGATAACCAACGCGCTGTCAGTCCTGTAATTTAACATGTGTGCCTCATCAAGACACGTCGGTCAACCCTTTGGGATTGAGACTGGGAGAGAAGATTGGGATGTGGTGTCGAATCAAGCACAAACGCAGAGACAAAGAGCATCCTAAAACAGAACGAAATTATATGACCGCTTGCCTTGAACCAACTTCTCCTGCTAATCCACCGCGTAGCACATTCCACCAGTCGCCTTACAAGGCAATCATACGCTGGCCAATGCCCAAAACATCTGTTAGTGCCGGCCTAGTCCGCGACTCAAATCGCAACCCTTTCCAGAGACCGCGTCCACGCTGGTTCTCATCGTGTGAGCTCCTCCTACAGACTGGTCCTCTGGCCAGGAGGCCACAGTGGCCGTGATGCAAGGTAACATATAATATCTAGAGCGAAGCTGGGGCCCAAGTTCCCTGGACTTCATCCTTGCCGAAAGCGACTTGGTTAACCACGTTTGAATACCCAATAGTACGAATAGAGTTCTCCCCATCATAATTTAGTGTATTCCTAGCATTGTAGATTCGAAAGCAAGTAACAAACACCAACAACTCTCATCAGCCATACTCTGTCTGACATGCTCTATGTTTATGACCAACTGTGACCAACAATCCAGACGGCTACAGCCCTGTTGTCAGAAACAAAAGCAAACAGATCAGCCCCCGTACCAGGCACCACATCTACAACTTGGCCACATCTCTGGACGAAAACTCGACCTTGTTGGTGCACGTGCCGACATTCTCGAGCGACACCTCCACCACGTCTCCGTCCTTGAGCCAGAGCTGCGGCTTCCGGCCCATGCCGACACCCGATGGCCTGTCTCTGCTGTCAGCATCACGATCACGGCTACTTATTCAAGGATCCGGGACAGCACATACGTGCCGGTAAAGATCACGTCGCCCGGCAGGAGCGTGGTGCCCTGGCTCAGAAAGGCAATGGTCTTGCGCACGTTGAAGATCATGTCGGACGTGTGGCTGTCCTGCACGACCTGGCCGTTGAGCCGGGTCCGGATCGCCAGCGCCTGTGGGTCGGGGATGAGCCTGGTGCTGACGATGCCGGGTCCCCACGGCGCCCAGCCGTCAAAGCCCTTGCCGAGCGACCACTGGCCGCCGCCGCGCTTGATCTGCCAGTCACGGTGCGAGACGTCGTCGCCGACGGCGTAGCCGAGGACGTGGTCGAGCGCCTGGGCCTCCGACACGTCCGCGCACCGCCTGCCGATCACAATCACCAGCTCACACTCGTAGTCGAGGCCCTCGCCCTGCTGCGCCATCGGGTGCACCGGGATCGGGTCGGTCGGGCCGCTCAGAGACGTGCCCGGCTTGTACTGTGGTCCTCGTGTCAGCAGGCCGCCTGGCTGGCGTGCTCCTCTGCGACTCCATCGGCCGGGGGTGACGTACAAACAGGACGGGGAACGCTGGCAGCGCCATGCCCGACTGCTACCGGTCAGCACGAGGTCTCGCAGGAGAGCGACCGCCCACAACACCACGGCACCTCACCTCCTTTGCATGCAGGGCGTAGTTGAGGCCCAGACACCGGACCGTGCGCACATCCTCCGGCGCGAGCGGCGACAGCAGCAGCCGGATGTCGGCCACCTCATCGGTCACCTCGTGCTTGCCAAACACATTGCCGACCACGATGCGGGCCTGCTTGGCCTGAGCAATGTCCGTCACGCCCGGAGGCAGGATCGCGTCGCCGTAGTAGGTCCGGCCGTCCTTGGCCAGGAAGCGGACAAGTCTCTGTCGCGGTCAGCAGCGAGCCCAGCTCCCGGTCAGCCACCCAAAAGCAAGGCGCGAGGCGTACGGAAAAGGCAGGCGTCATAGTGGCTGGCGATACAGCAGAGATGTCTTTGTCGCGGCTTTCTGTCGACCTGATTCGGATTCTCGGTGGTAGAGCGGTCTCGGTTCACGTCCTTGAGCACTGCTCGCTTGTTTCTGTCCTGTTCGGTGGTCGTGGTCGGAGGAAGACTAGGTTGTGTTTCGGCACTCGTTCGGAGATTGAATCCGCTGTATCTGAGAGCCTAGTGGCCTTGCCCCAGCTCTGGAGCTACACCACTAAAGAAGCCCATTCCACCCCCACAATGGGAAACTTTTCCCTTCTCCCATTGCGTCTTGCCGAGCCGCACGTTGTCGCCTTGTGTCCAGCCCTCTTGACGCGGCACTTCTTGGCAACATGCCCCCTGCCCCGATGCGTCTGTCCGGGCTGCAGAAGGAGGTCCTGAGCCTCTACCGTCGCTGTCTCCGCGAGAGCCGGCTGAAGCCCACGGTGAGTCTAGGCTGCATTACGCCCGGGCGCATCCGCCATCCGTCATCCCCATGCTGACGTCTGCTCCCCGACAACCAGGAAGCACGGCCGCATTTCGAGGCTTTTGCGCGGGCCGAGTTCAAGAAGCACCGGGACGTCGAGAAGCGTGACTTTGCCGCCATCGAGTTCCTCCTGCGCAAGGGTCGCCGCCAGCTGGAAGTGATGGCCTCGCCCGGCATCAAAGATGTGCGGTAGTCATGCCGCTCGGGAACATGTTGCCATATCTGGTCATCCAGCAGGCTAGCGCAGCTCGCTTGTTTCGCGCAGTCTTCTCCGGCTGCATGTCACCAATCCCATGAGCAGAAGGGCAGAGACCCCTGTCCGGAGAGGCGGTGGCTTTTGGGCCGGTATGCCAGCTCAACTTTCACGCCCGGTCACGGCTACGGAGGGCCAAGAGGATGGAGGCCATTGCGAACACCTCGCTTTGTGCTTGTACGATACAGGAAGGCGTACTGTGGGATTACAGAGATAGCATCGATGGCGTCCATGAGGTTAACATGCATAGCAGCACTCTCGCCACTCAGGCACCACTGAAAGGAGAAACGAAGAGTTGTGTGATGTCACAACTTTTGTATAATAAAAACAATCCAGATTTGTTTCATTCCCAATGAACTGACTTGGCTGTCTGTGCAGTCCAACGAGACCACATTATGGACCCTCAGGTCGACTGGCCGAAGCATGCAGACCAGCGGCTCCGAAGCACCTCCTACAGCTGAACAGCAATAAGAAAGCACCGAATTAGTTTCGAAAGACCAACCATATACAACCAAAGATATGAGATCCGCACAGAAGAGCAAAAGAGACGAAGCCATCGCGAGCTGCAGTGGTGCTAAGCGGGGATATGCACGTGATCCGCCTGTCGACCACGAATTGTGGGGCAGGCCAGAGCACCAGGCAACAGAAAGGCTCCGGCCCGAAACAGCTCTCCTGCCACATCCACCACGAAACAGCCTCGCCCTCATCGAACTGCATCCATCGACGCCATCCCACACCGCCCCGTCCGGCAAGCGAATCTCTCGACCAAGCGTGCGCTTCCACCACGAGCCCGTTTTGTGCTTTCACCGGCCCCAAGCTTCCTGCACAAGACGCTCTCGCTCTCTGTCTTTTCTGACTGGGCAGACGTCCGTCTCTCCGGATCGGCCGGCCCTTGTTGATCGCGCTCCAGACGACCGCGCCGTCTTCGGCTGACGCCCACGCCCCTCCCCCCTCGAACCACCCCCGAGCGGCAGCGATGGAGGAAGAGCGCCTGTGGAAGTTTCACCTGCCGCATTGGGTCTCTGGGATCGCGGCGCGCAACGCCGGCGTCTATCTGTCGGGAGCGCTGGTGCGTACTGTCCGGGCTGGCTCCTGGTGCCCTGTAATCCGCTGACGCCCTCCCGCAGTTCTCCGTCGCCTTTTACGTCCTCCTGGACGCGGCCGTGTGGTCCAAGTCGACGGCCAACGGGTCCAACGTGCACGTCACGTTTGTCGACTGGCTGCCGCTCATCTGCAGCAGCCTGGGCATGCTGATCATCAACTGCGTCGAAAAGGCACGGCTGTCGTCGGACAACTTTGGGTACGCCGGCATCGGCGGCGGCGGCGGCGGCGGCAGTAGCGTGGCCTGGCAGGCACGCGTCGTGCTCTTTCTCGGGTTCGCCAGCCTGGCCGGCGGCATGGCCGGCGGCGTCTGCATCTTTGTCCTCAAGTTCGTCGTGCCCAAGGTGGCGATGCCGATGCTGTCGATGGGCGTCGAGAATGTGGTGGCCAACGGGCTGGTGGGACTGAGGTGTGTTTTTTTCGTCTCTTTCTTTTTTTTCTTTTTCTTTCTTTCCTTCCCTTCTGACATTCCCAGTTCCGTCATTCTCTGGATCAGCCAGAATATGGAGGATGAGTACGCGTACAACCTCGCTCTCTAAGTCCCCTCCCTCCCCTCGACATGCGGTTTCCAGTCCTTCCGTTAGGCTCTGATCCTTACGTTTTTGCCTACCGCCTTCTCTTCTAGGGATTGAAGACCGCTTTTCGTTCAGAGAAAATCAACAGCCTGCCGGGAAGAGCGATCGCCTGACACGATATCGGAGCACTGAACAGATCGCAAGTAAAGTGCCTTGATGTGCCCGAGCGAGAGATGCAATGCTACAACTTGCCGTGGAGAGGAAGAGAGGCAAGACGCCTGGAGGGGGGCCTTTGTCACCCGGCATAGCACGCGTATCCGGTTTGTTTGTTTAATACCTGCCTGTCTTTCCTTTGTGCTGTCTCAAAGGCCTCATGTAATTTTATGTCATTGTATCTAGTGGAGTTTGTCGCTGGAGCCAACTGGACAGTTTGTACTCCCGGTTTCAACAAGCCTTCAATTTGCACTCTGTTGGTGAAATGGCAAAAGGAAGAGCCATGCCGACCAAGGTTTCTGCAGCAGCGACTCCCCTAGCTCTCTGTCTGCCAGCCGGGCTTTCTGAGCGTATGTTGACAATGCTGTCCGTAAGTCATGTCCGTCCCCCTCCCATCCTCCTCGGCCCGTCTGCTCTTGCTCGTCTGCAGGGCAACTCCAGCCGGACGCCACCTGGTCGCAGCAGAGACAGCGTCGTGTGTAGCCGTGGCATGCCATCGCTCACGTCCGACAGCGTCCTTCTGTTGTCCGCCTGTTCTTGTCGGTGTGAGTCGACCGATGGGACCGTCCGCCCCAATGTCTCACCTCACTCTCGCCATAATCACAGCTCTCACGCCAAGTCTAGGCCTCCGGCTCAACCTGAAACCAGCGCACATACCAGCACAGAGGCGGCGAGACATCGTGGGGGCAATGGGGGCGCGTCTGTTCATACGAGACAGCACACAGAAACCCGACCTGCAAGAGCACGGCATTGCCGGCCAGCGCATCGTCCTGGGACCTATGTAGCAGCGATACTGGGCCGGTGACTGCAACGGGCCTGGTGCAAGCCGCAGGGTGCGAGGTGCAGGGTGCAGGGTGCAGGGTGCAAGGTGCAGGGTGCAAGCTCTGTTGATTGCTTCTTTCGACAGACCAGAAAGCAGAGAGTATGCCGTAAGCCGGAAGCAGAAAGCAGGAGGGTGCCTCGCTTTGTCTCTCATTGAAATGGAATCCGTGCGACGACGTACATGCAATACATCTTGGCGTGGCTAGGCGTTGTGGCATGCTCAGCATGTCTCTGCTTATAATTACTATCCTGCGGCTGTTGTGCTCCTTGGAAGCCATGGCCACCAGGCCTCTTGGCTCCTCGTACAGCCCTCTCTTCGGTCCTTTTTGTGTTCGGTTGTGCGTCCTCGGTTGTGCTGACCGACGCGGTTTCACCATGCATTATCGCGTTCGTGCAAGTATAAAAATAGAGACATGTGTCCGGTGTTCCCCTCTCTGCTCCCGACGATGTGCAGCTCCCATGTGACGTCGATCCTGCAGGCCAGGCAAACAGGTAAATATAGACGGGCCGCTGAACAGCCTCAAATGACCACTGGCCAGGTGGATCAATATTACGGAGACGTCGTACAGAAAAGAAAGTACAACCCAGCTGTCTTACGGAGGCGTACGAGTAGGGGTTCCCGGAAAAGGCCCCTGGCCTTGTGTGACGTCGGAACTAGTCTCTTCTGGCTCGACCTTGGCTCTGCTGGTGAAAACATGGTATATCTGCCAAATACCACATTGCAGACTGCCTGCGCCGCTCTCTGTCTCGGCAAGCGCGGCTCCGACGTCGACAGGCGCCCGTTGCGCGAAAACCGACGAGAACTTGCACCAACGGCTGCCGGGAGTGGAGTTGTTTCGCAATGGCTAGCCAGGGCCCGCAAAGAAGGATGCGGGAGAAGACGTGCTGTGCTGGCAAGGGGGAAGGGGGGACGCAAAACGAAACGAAGGATGGCCGACATACCTTGTGCGCATGCAGAGCAGTCGGATACACATTATGTGTACGAGTACGGAGTACTATGACTCGGACCCACCTCTCACCTGATGCCCGCCAATCCTCCATTCTTGCATAATGGTGGTACTCGACCTTGCAGACAGGAGGCCACCCAAATCGCAAGCACATCTCCTTACAGTTAGACCACGCCAACCTCGGGGTGTAGCCAGTGCCATGGAGAATCGCGCTGATCTTTGAATGGCCGCAGTGCTGCCGCTGCTGTGCTGTCTGTTCGGAGCAGGCCTTTCCCTGCCATGACAACACAGAAGCCACGGTATCTCGCGTCTTACCACCGGCTTTCATGCATATGCGAACCTGTTTTGTGCAGCAGCCTAGCAGTGCCCTGTCCTCCCAGCATTTAGCTCGTCCGCGCACAGCAGCATGTCCGGCTTCATCCGCTAACCTCTTTCCTGACACGTCCTTGTGCCGGTTGCAGAGAAATACCACGCCGTTGACGTGGCAGGCACAACAGGCACCCAGAATCCGGACTCGTGCACCATCCTGGTGACGGTAAGCACGACGTGGTGCAGATGTGAATGGGAAGAAGAAGGAAATAATGGCGTGGCCTAAGAACGGAACCCCGGTTACCGACCAGTCTCACACACTACCTGCGGTCAGATATCAGTGTCCTCGTGGTCTGAAATGTAGACCAGAGCACGCGAACCGTGAAGTACCTTGGCGGTCAGAGGTACAACCCATTATCGGGGCAAAAGCCTGTCCGTCCATCTGAATATCACCCAAATGCCTGTCAGCTCTCCCTTGTCGGCAAACGGGGGAATGGGCCATCCCTCCCCATTCGTACTCCGTACGGAGTACAAGATATCATGGCCCACATGAGGTGGCAAGGCAGGAGAAAAAGCAACAAAAATGGAGAGCAGACTAGATGTAAATTAGCCTTAACCGTACACTCTGTAGACTCTCCCCTATCTTCGGAGGCAAATCGCTTGACGAAAAAAAGACCTCCTGATGCTGATGTTGCTCTGTGTACCGATGTTTGTGACTTGTCATATAAAGGCAAATACCGCCTGTGTTCTGTCGTGAGAATCACGTACACAAGCTCTGTGTATTTTCTTGTCATTGTCTCCAGTTTTTGTTTCTCTGATTTATCATGTCTCTGCTTGCGATTTGCATTGCCTCGCATACCAAAATAAGACACAGCTACCATTGGCGCTTGAATGAGGCCGAAGAAGCAAGAAGTATGGAGGCGAAACCCATAAAGCTAAGCAGTACATCTGGGGCCGTGCTCGAACTGGACTATCGCCGGAAACATGGGTCGGATCGTGTCCGTATCGATGCCGATAAAAGAAGTTTAGGAAACGATATACCTTGAAGCTGTCGTACCATTCACTTTGGTTATCTCGCGAGAGGCCGACAGCCCGAGACTAGCTGTCCAGCCGCACTTCTTTCCATGGTTAAGCTGCTGATGACAAGTCATGCATGCAAACGGATAGCCGTAGAGACGAAGCTTGTAGGGGACGCATTCGAATGCTAGCTGGGCAACACAGTCGAGACAGTCAATCAAAGCTGTGGAGGCTAGAGGTAAGCAAAGGGATGAGGTGTATTATGCCTGAGAGCATGTCTGAGGCAGCAAGAGAGGTTCATCCATGGTTCAGAGCTTTGCCGTCAGCAAGGTCGCACCGGCTAGTACTGCAGAAAAGGAATAGCGACAAAGGGGAACGGCTCCGCTTTGGCCCTCACACCCTTGGCCATTCCTAATCGCACATGTGCAGGAACAGGCGACAATAGGATCTATAACCTATCGCAAAAGGTAGAGGATGGGCCACAGGTGAATGCGTACTCGTATTTCTGTGGCTGGCAGTATGTACTGCCTGTAAATCCTTCGAGCCTGCCAGCAGGACGCAGCTCTTACGCCATGCAGTAAGATCGCCTTCTGTTTGATATGGGTAAACCCCTTTTGGCACCCTTGCCGTTTTCTCGATTTGCAGATACGAGGCTCGGCAGATAAACGAGCCAGACAGGGGTTGTCGGGGTTGTGCAGACGCATGCGTGTTCCAATGGGTCAGATCAGCAACAAAGCAGCCCTCGAGCCGAAACTGGTCTTTGCCCACCTACTGGCTCACGCAGTAAGGCGGGAAATAAACAGAGTGCCGGTCCTAGCCAACCACCGAACGACAAGTGGACGAAGTACTCCGTACGGCTGGATTGTTGAGGGTGTTTATTGCCTTGTAACAGGGGTCAGTGTCGGGAAAGATGTAACCAAAAAAAAAGCACGTGAAAATGGATATTGAACACGATGCAAATAACCACACAGTAACATACCAAGCAAGACTCCCATTTTGAAGTCGTCTGTCCCCACCTTCTTCACACCTCTGCCAACAAGGCTGGTACATGTAAGGACGTTTAGAGAGTTTCATGGCTTGACCAAAACGCACGCAACTGTGCACACCACTCAGCTCAGCTGCGAATTCGTATTCTGTCCCGCCTAGAACCTAGGAGATTCTCGCCGTCTCCCATCCTCCTCTGCCGTGCCTTCATGTGACCCGCTTCTCAGTCTCCTCGCTTCGACTGCTCGCGGGAGTCGCGGCCATTTTTGCGACCAAATGAGGTGCCTGCTAATACACGTCGTCCTCTTGTCAGCTAGCCACAGTATAATAAGGAAAAGGGGGTATGACATGTCACCTTGCATTAGGCCAACTCCGATGGACGTTTTGCTATCCTGTTCTGGCATTCAGAAGGCAAATCCTCAGATTGCCTTCCGTCTCGTCATACTTGCATCAGACAACGTTATGTAGCCGAAACGCGGTCGTCGACTAGGCAGACACAATTGGCCCGTCCGTATTAGCTAAAAGACACTTGGATTCTTGGCCAAGAAAAGTGGAATGAAAGGGTGGTTGCCAACGGTGGCCAACTGCCCACCTCATCGTAAAACTATGGCTGGTCAAAAAGAGGGGTTGGGTTTGCAGCTGGACACAACCTACTCCGTGTTGCTTGTCCAGATACAAGCCAAGGTAGGTACATTAGGCCTCACGAAGATGAGTCGTGTGTCTGATCACAAGCGGACGAGATGCAGACTGTGGACAAGAATATGTCGACCCATGCGATCATGTCCTTGAGGTTCAACTTGGCACAAGGCTCTGCTTCAGGGTCGCAGCTCGAGAGCAAGAGCAACAGAGACGAAAGGTAACTCAGAGACGGGGCCGTTTGGGCTGCGCCGTCGAGAACCGAAAATGCAAGTGCAGGTACAAGTGCAAGCAAGGCCGAACATCGGTGCGTTTGGGGTGCATTAGGGATGTCGTCCGCCGTGGCCGTGCATCTAACATTGTGTGGCTTGTCGATGCAACCTGCCGGGCGCATTTTCGGTGCGTGTGACCATTTTCTTGTATGTCCCGATTTCGTCATCTCCTTGAGCGTTATGTTTTCTGCGCGGTTGCCTGCTCTGCATTGTGCATGAGAGCGACCGGACACAGAAATTGAATATGTTATAGTAAAAGCCGGCTGCGCAACTAGGGCCGTGTGCAACGATGAATAGTAGAGCCTCGCTGGCGTGTTTTCCCTTGGCTCAATCCACACTTTCTTGCCAATGGAGAAGAGCGAGGGCACGATAGAGCGAACAGGGGGCGGCGCAGAAGGGGGGCCAGCTGGGGCAGAATAGGGCGAAACGAGCAATGCCATGGTTGCCAATCGATCCCGAGCTTTACAGGCAGCCGATTGATCCGAACTAATAGTGTGGGCTGGAGGAGCCTGACTCTGTCCTGAGTCTGGGGGAGGGTGTGGTCGAGGGGGTGTTCTGGAAGAATTCCTCTTTCGCTCTGCCCACCGCGAAAGGCATCGGCTGGCCTTCGCGTAGCTGTGACCGCTGGTCGGCACTGCTTTCGCGGCGAGTGACGCGTCCGGGCGGCTGCTAGATAAGACTTTGTGACCAAAGGTGTCCATCCTTGGCGCCCATAGCTGACCATATGACACAGCGTGCTCATGAAGAAGTTCTTGCGTTAGTGGATGCCTCTGCTGATGCCATGCAATGAGTCGTCATCACCTCTCTGCTGTTTTTCTCTCGATCGGAGAGCGGATATTATGCAACTTCCCGACAGGCCCGTTCTACTGTTTCACTGGCGACCTCGTGGGGACAGGCTAGCCGGCATCATTGGAGATTGAGGCGAGGGGCGAAGCAGACTTCCAGGCCCCCCTGGCCGTGATCACACCGGGATGTTTGCCGACGTTGCTCGCCCTGAAAACCGCCTTTTACGAGTACTCCGCAGATTGACCGCTCGCCAAGCCTGCGCTGATCCCGGAAAACGTAAGACTTCGGACGAGGGTCTGTCGCATCTTTTTCTTGTTGTCTGTTGGCAAAGTGGGTGCTCCTCCCCGATGCTGTCTGAAATGCGACAATGTGCTGTCATCCTGTTGGGTTGTTCCGTCTACGTAAGATCCGTGCTTGCAGAACGCGATACTTACACCGTGGGTCCTTCTTTCCGTATCAGGTCCACCTTGTTTGCAATCTGAGCTCCCTGTTCGGTGTCCACGGAATCCTGGAAGCCTGGAATCCTGGTGGAGAGGGCGGGAAATGATGTGCATGAGCAACAGAAGGAAAGAAAGGAGGAAAAAAAGGGCAGGTCAGGTCTGATACGGAATCCTGCCCCTTGAGAGGATTGTGCGCAAACCCCCGCGATTCATTATCGGAGAGCGCTTCACCTACTCCGTACGAGCTGCGTCCTGCTTATTGCCGGGCCTTGCGTGACGAAAGCGGGGAGCTTATTTGTCTTTTCGTATCGGTCATCTCGAGCTGCCCCATGGGACAGCAGGGGCAGCTGAGAGATGCAGACAGGAGAAGACGATCGTGTGCGCGGCTCAGGCGGGATCGGGCCACAGCCGCTGGAGAGAGAGCGAACAAGTTCCTTTTCTGCTCGGCCACCTTCTGGTCTTGGAGAATTGCTGAAAAGGGCAACTGTTTTTTTGTTTTTTTTTGTGGATTACGGAATAGACTGCCGGGGAACCGAAATAGGGTGGAGGTGGAGCACCATTCGGCGGCGATGTTGAACGAGGCTGTGAGTCAGGCGCCCATTGTAAAAACAGAGGGACTCGTCCGTGGCTGTGGACGGCCACAGTCCAACTTCTGACAAAGAAACACCCAAGAAAGTAATGAGATAAGCCTGTTGTCGGACGAGGCCGAGAGTGGCCGAGGTCCCAAGACTCCGCGGCGACCAAAGAAGAAGCAATACGGAGCAAAATACGACGCAACTACCGATTCGCTGAAGGTCCAATAATTGGCCAATAATCAGCTAGGTAACGTAACTGCGCGGTTTTCGCATGCTCCATTCTGAAGTGTCTTGTCGGAATGTTCCCGCCTTGTACGAGCATCACTTGTAAGCCTTGTGGTGTCGTATGTAGTGCCTTTGGAAAGTGGTCATGTGCAGAAAATCTTACGACGACATGTTGGGGGGGTTGGGGGTTACTTCCCACGTATCACCCTGAGAACTGTCGGAACGAGAAGATTGTGACGTCGATGAGTTGATTCTGATGGGCCGTATCTACAGGTAAGCTCATCCTGCCTCTGTGGCCAAACAGGACGGCCGTTTCTAGTTCCGAGCCCCACCGGTCGTCGTCGTATTTGTATGCAGGGCCGGCTGGGAGAGCAAAACAGCGGCCACAACAGCATGGACAAGCACATGCAAAACTGGCAAAATGCCTGACTTTTTAAATCACCGACATGCATAGTCAGACCGGTTTGCCGTTGCCGGGCAGACTGACTCGTATCCTGCTTTGTAACACGTACACACGTCGTAGCCGTTTGGAAACGGGATTTTGTTTGCAGCTAAGAAAACGAAAACGAGAGGGAAAAAAAACCGATACCGTGAACAACCTAGCGGGCCCTCCCGCATTAAAACTGGAACCCCGTTGCAGCGACACGTTGCTAAAGCCAGCGATGGGGGACTTCCGGGTCTACTAATACGATACATACGGAGCAGTAGAGGCAGCAAGAGCACAGGCGCACAAAATGAGGAGGTGAGGAGGCAGGAGGCGAAAAAACGACCCCCCTCCCATTCCCCGAAAAAAACGACGAGCAATCTATTCCGAACAGCAAAAAACTCCGGCCGGTCATGCTGGTCTACTCGCGCTTAAGTATTAATTCGTACCTGCGACAAGAAGCGACGTTGTCCATTGTGACGTATTCGTAAATGCCTAACTGGAGAACTGCTCTCCGACAATAGGATCTTTGAATCCTACGCCTTAACAGGCTGCAGCAGCAGCAGCCTAGCTTCTACGCGGCCGCCCCTCTCCTCGTCTGCCAATACACTGCAAGCTTTCGGCGCCGCGAGAGCTGCTGATAAACCAAACCAGCTGCAGGGCAAGACGTATCTCGGGCGAGCTCATGGCATTATTTGCGAGATACGCTGTATTTGTAGTCCCACTACCAAAAAGTGACCAGTCAACTTGGGGCGGGCCTCACAGCGGGCCGCTCTTTTTAGGTGAAGCGGGGCGGCAGCGGCGACGGCGGTGGCGGCGGTGGGAGTAGCACTATTGACGGTGTCGATAGTGGTTGTTGATGTGATTCCCGCTGTTTGGGTGGCCGCCCGGTACTGAGACGCAGCACATACAAACGGCTGGCAACATGCATGCAATAGGCTGTCTTTGCATGCGGGACACCTGAATTACGAAAGCATCCCCTTCTTGCTGCTACCTTCCCGATATGGATTACATTCGTTGTAGTGCCCGAGGAGGCAACGAGAAAAAAAAAAAAAAAAAAAAAACAGAAACTCCGACAGGACAAGTGGAATATGCGCTACAGGACCCATTGCCCCGTTGCCTTGTCCCAGTTTCCGCCGTACACTGCAGAACAGTATCTGGTTTTGTGGCTCCCATATCGCCGAGCGTCCAGCTCGGTGACGTGGCTGTTCTGGTGAAAGGAGCAGAAGGCGGGAGGGGTAAAAGGGAAGGATCCCGACAGCGAGAACGCACCTTCTGCCGCGACTGGCGAGGCAAGAAGGAGAGTCGAGGCCTCCGTTTTTAGAACCCGAACTTGAAACACAACGGGGCCGTCCTTTCATGAGAAGTATGAAAAATCAGACATGCATATTCTCCAAGATCACCAACAAGCCTGAAACGGCACCAGCCCAACGCATCCAACAAGGTTTTGGCCCTGTTTTTTTTCGCCGAAGGATTAGCCTTCCTGTCTTTCCATTAGTTAGGCCATGCCAGACAGGCCACCGACCTCCCAAGTGTCTTGGCAATCAAACGGGTGTAAAAAGTTGGCAGATTGAAGGGGATGCACGTCTCGCGCACAAAGTCGAAAGACTTCTCATATCCATTCTGTGTTTTGACTCAGCCCTGAAGACCACGGTCGCCACTTCCAAGAAGGGGAGCGCCCATTCGATCGCAATCAGAGGATAAAAATAAAAGTGAAGTGAAATAAAAATAACACCTCGGTTTGCTCTGTGCCTGCGTGCCATCTCGGCATTCCTGTTAGTAGGATTGAACCGTCTCGTCATTTCTGGACAGCAGAGGCGTCTCCACCGAGCAGCTGCTTACTATTGTGGGCGGACGAGCCACTCTCTCCCCTTACCCTGCCCCTCCTTCTCTTCAGCCTTGGGAGGGTCCCTCAGTTTGACAATTGTGGTCTGGGGAAAAAAAAAAAAAAAAAAAAAAGCGAAAAGGCAAGGGGGCTATTAAAGCATAACCGAGATGGAATAATGCTGATTGTGGCCCGTTCATTACCGCATTCCGCATGAGACCTAGCAGTTGTCACGAGGTCATCGTAGGAACATGGTGATTTTCTTTGAAGGACTAATAAGCAGCGGCCCATATTGACGCATCTTGTACCGTCCCGCTGTCGTCCAAAGGTGCGATTGGCAAAGCGACGGCCGCCCCTTGCCAAGCGGCATCCCTTTCCTGCTGTCACTGCACGCCTTCTTTCCCCTCTCTTGGACCCTTGGAGCTCTCCTGCCTCGCCACTCCGGAACGACACTGGCCTGCCGCTTCCGGAGCGGCATCCTGTCCTGGCTTGTGTTCGTGGATGATGCAATGCAAGATGGCCACGGCCCACCCGACCATGTACAGAAATGGAACAGGCATGCACATAGGAGGCAGAACGATTGCGTACGCCCCTAGGTGTGTGTGTGTGTGTACGTGTGCGGACAGCTGCAAGTGCAGGTCAAGTGCCATTGCATCATGCAAGACACTGCTGGACCACAGGACGCTTGCAGATTTGCAGACTGGCAGACTTGCAGACTCGCAGGACTGCAGGGCCGCTGCGGTTGCGACTGCTCTCTTCTGGCGACGTCGCCCGCTCCCATTCGCTCGTTTGTGCCTGTGGGCATAGTGGAAAAAATAGAGGGAAAATTAAGAGAAATCACAGACGGAGTATGCTGCCGCACCGCAGGCCTACGTGTTTGGGCGTGGGGCAGCGCGAGAGAGAGGGGAGGCAGCACGCGCATCCGGGCCTGGCAAGCAGCAAGCAGCAGCCAGCGTCCTGTCCAGCGAGCCGTCCGTACTCGTACTTTGCGCGCGGCATCGTCGTATGCCAGCATGCACATCGCAAGGGCACATGATGGTCCACGAGCCAGAGGGGAGCCGCACAGTAGTCGATACATGGCAGCAGACTAGACGGGGGAAAGGGGGCCGGATCGGGATTACAACGGCCACGTAGGCTAGCAGGAGAGGGGAAGGAGCAAGTTGTCCGAGATGCAAAGTGCATCGTCGTCCACCCTGCCATCGTTTGTCTTGCCTTGTCGCTTTGTCGCTTTGTCGCTTATGCCACTTTCCATTTCTGCTGCTCGCCCCCCCCCCTAATGTACGGAGTATCGTACTGCAGCTCCGGACCCCTTTCCCATGGTCACATCATAGCAGTATTGTTATCCCGGGGGATAGAGGAAAAAGATTCGAATTCACTTCACACATCTGTGTTGAACTATTCTTATCGCCCCATCAGCCATGCCTTGGGGGCCATTTCTTAGGGGCGTGGGCGAGAACAGGATGATTGATGGTGGGGGGTCGGAGGTAAATGGATGGCTTTGTCAGCTTCGGCCGCACTGCTCTCGCCTGTACGATGTCTCGCCCGCAAGGCCATGCAGTCAGCAGAGCGTGACGACAGTGGCCTTTCCGCTAGATTACAGCGCGCTCTGCTCGCTGGCCCCGGCATGCTTCTCCCCACGTCTTCGTCCGCCTGACACAGCCTTTCGGCCCTCTCCCCAGTTTCCTCGGATGGTGTGTTTATTTTATTTTTAATCATTTATCAATGCCCTGCCTCGTGGACCGCTATTAACGCCGACGCCGGATCGCGACGGATTGGGACAGAGGCAGGGCGCCAGGTTGCAACAGGCCAGGGGATGAGGGATGGTTTGGCTGTCCGCGTGACTGCCATGAAAGCACCCCCGCCCCGTCTGTGATACGACGAGCCGGAAAACTTGAGAGAAATAGTCCCCCTGTGCCCAATCAACCGCTGTGGACTCGCTGCTGGCACCTGTGACGAGAGTGGTACCTGTGAAGATGCGCCGAGGGAGAGCAGAAACCCCGGCAGAAAACGGGCTCATCCGAGACTGCCATGCATGTTTGTGGATGGTTGCTGCTTTGTTCTCGTCTTCCCGCTGCACTTTGCGTTTTGCGCTCTGCGCTCTGCGCTCTGCACTCTGCATCCTGCCATCCTATCCTGCCAGCCTGCCATTCTGCCATTCGGCCCCTCGGCCGCTCTTGGATGAGGAGACCGTGCATAAGATAATAAAAAAGACGCCATGTGGAGTGCAGGATATATGCTCACTAACATCGCACTTGCGTACGAAGTATGTCATTGTCTGAACAAGTATACGAGCGGGCACGATACGAGCAACTGTCCGTCTGTTGGTTGGGCGTGAGATAGATCGGGTCTGAGCGCCGGTGGCTTTCCGCCTTCTGTATCTCCGATTCTTTGTGGCCACTGCTCCCCCCTGGCTCCTCTGCCCTGCCCTTCCTGCAAGCCGGTGGTCGTCCTGCTGCATCATGATTTGCGCTGCAGAGTTCCAACAGCAAGCAGTAGGAAGGAGTGATTAGAAAGTGTGGGTTGGAGGCTCGGAGCTGAGCAGGGGTGGTGGTGGACTTTACTGGATACGGCGCCAATGGCCCGACTGGCTGGGCGCAACCCAACCGTAGCACTGCGCTTTTGCCCACCACCCCCAATTTTCTCGTTTCTGTCGTTTTCTGTCGTTTGTATAGCTGCGTACTCCGCATAAAGCATCGCTGCTGCATCGGCTGCTGCCTGCCTCTTTTCCGGCGCGTACGAGCGCTCTCGCAAGAGATCCTCGCCTACTCACATTGCGGAGAACCATTCGTATGCACGCTGCACGCTGCACACTGCCGGAGGCCGCTCCTGTCTGGCCTATCAGGACTGTCCTGCTTGGCGATCCGACTCAGCATGGCCTGATTGTGAGGGGACCCCCTGGAACAGAGCAGCGAGAAGGGGTCATCAGCAACCGTTGTGCCCAGACATTGCGAGTCCCATGACCCCGATTGAGGCTTGCCGCCGCGTTTGGGGGAGTTCGACTTTGTACGAGTACTCCGTATGCAGCTACCCATCGGATATCGAAATGTCGGTGAGAAAGTGCCAGAGGACGCGCCGTTGCCCAACAGCGCCTCCTGGCTGGCTGCCAACGTTAAATTTAGACAAGAGACGGAGGAGGCGCAGAGCTTCTGTGCGACTGGGATTGGCCGGCTGCATGCCCCACGATACCTTCTCTCAGAGCAAAGCGTCTTGTGATGAACATGGGGGGTCTCTGTCCTTTTTTTGGTCTTTGCGCTTCTCTTTTGTCTAGCGCTCTGCTTATTCTCGTATTGGGCACATGGGCTCTGGGAAAGACAGCGCAGCAGGCAGACAGGGCAGGAACAGGAAGGCGCTTATTACCGACAGGCGAAGCAGGTTGTGCGAGCAAGGACCCGGGGTTTTCTGTGGAGCGATTGCAAGATATCACCTGGGTTTGTGAATTAGTTGAGCAATACGTCATTATGGAGACGCTCGCGACGTTGCCGGCGCTGACCTCTCAGTGAGATTACGACGCACAGCGTCAGGACAGCTGCGTACTCCATGTTCCAGCAAAGTGGTGGGCGATTAGTGCCCACGAAGGCTCTCCTCTGGTTCATTGTTAGTTCATGATTGGGCTACGCCTACACCTATTTCTCCGGCAACCCTCACCCCCTCCTTTTGCCATGAGCAGCCATTCGATTCGGTTGGGCTGTTTAAATGGAAAGGGGAACCACCCATGTGCACGGAGGTTGTGGTGGAGTCTTGGACAAGGTTGCCGGGAACAAGGCTGCATATCTCGACCTTGTACTCTCGTATACGCCAATGTACAGTACATCTGCACGGCTCTCCTGCACCGTACAGTGTTGGTTCGGCCTGCCTGTGACTAGGCGTTTCGGGTGCTGGTTAGGGGGCCTGATGGGCAGGCAGTCCACGTCTACCGTACCGCTACTTGTCTGGCATGGCTGACCGCACACTCGGTATACCGGTAGAAGCATATTGTCGTCATTCTGCCGTCCTTCCAAGCTATGCGTGGATCGCAGCCCGCGGCCTGATAGGTGCCGGGCCTCTGAACGCGCGCTGTCCTCCTGCTCCTGCCCGATGCGGGACACGGACATTCTGGCTGTATCTCGCTAAGCAACAACCCAGTGTCGTTTCCGCCGTTTCCTGCCTGTCAACAAACAAGGTGCCATGGGGTTGTTGGCTGGCCTGGCGCAGTCCGTAAGCCGCATCGCGCATCGTATCTTACCATGTACATTTTGAGTGGCATTGCCCGACCAAGATACGAATTGGTTGGGCTAGTGTCTGATCAGACTCGTGCAAGGTACTTTTGGCGCCCAGCATGAGCTCCCGACTGTTTTCTGCCGCGGAAAAAAACCAAGATGGTGGATACTCGGGGTCATACGGAGAACAGTGCCACTCATGTGTCCGTACGAACGACTCTACGAGGATGCATCCCTTGCCTCCCTTGACTGATACGTACGATGGGAGATGGGCAAAGCGCTGCCGTCGCTGATCTCACCTATACTGCCATTCGCAACCAGGGTGCCGGCACACTCGCAGATCAGGGCATATGAGGAAAGGGATAGGATGTTGCCAGCTTGTATCTCACATCGCGATGGGCAGCAAAGAGATGACATCGACTTTCTCAGGTGCTCCTTAGCTTGCGAAAGGGATAAAAAAAAGGGGGGGGGGATGAATCGCTAGATCCATGGCGATTTTCGGAGGGGCTTGAAGAGGTTGTTTTCGGCTTGGCTATGCGGCGCTACGTATCTTAACCTATCCGGGGGTGTGTTTCGTGTTGGTGCTGTCTGGGTTTTCCAACTATTGCGGAGAATGTACCGGTACACACAACGTCACCGATGGCGAGAAAGTCCTCGTCTGGCATCGCAGATTCCTGATGGGAAATGTATCGCTACCTAGCGCCAACTTCTGTTCCTGACGTTAGGGTAAGACATTCCTTACCTCTCTGGCGCCCCTCTGATGGGCCGACGCTGAGCGACATCATTTGCTAACATAAAGGTTATTAGCGGTACTTTGGCGATACTTGGCTTGGGCACGTTTCTGCCGTAAAATTTTTCTTTCCTCCGTCAGGTACCAAGTGTGTGCCGCTTAACCTGCGACGGGATTTTTGCTACCTAAATCGCCTGGGGCGGTTCCTAAGTCGGCCACCCCTCTTTTCAGCCCTTCGAGAATACTGTTTATTTTTTCCTATTTTTTTTTCTCCTCCCACCGCCAAGGCTTGGAAGTAGTAATGCCACATAGCATATTCCGTACTCCGTATGCTTATACCAGGGATGCGCACACTAAAGCGCGCGGTACATTCTATCACATAGTAAGTATCTCACATACTCCATACAGTAGCCGCCATCTCTGGTGAGATAACTGGGACCGTCCGACTGCGCCTGGTGGGATTTTGGGAGGAGACGGAAAGAGCAGGCACGAGCGGTGAAAGCGCAGTCTGTGGCCGAGAAAATGATGCAAGTGGCAAAGAAAGAACGATAGGACTGCGAAGCCGGGGGCAGGGGGGGCAGGCGCGACTTGCAACGGAAGCCAGAAAGCGGAGGAAGAAGGAACTGCGCGTACTCTGAATGGTGTGCGTGGTACGGGCACTATACCAATTGTGCGGTTACAAACAGAGAAAGGGCGGGAGCGACTTGATGAGCAACGACGACCCAGTTCCTCGTCACCCTTCGTTCCTTCTCTACCCCGGTCGTTTCCATGTAAGATAAGTGGGGAGCATGTTTGTCCCCACTGATCTCCACAGGCTCTTCGTACCCAACAGGTCGCCGCTTTGTGCGAATCGCTTTTTTCTCTTTTCCCTGCCGAGCTACTCCGTAGGCCGGATGCCTCGCGAATTTTCCATAATCTATGCGTCACGCACCGCCTTCTGCTTTTGTAACGGAGCACGGCGTGCCAATGCGGTAAGCTACTAATACGGAGTACACTACGGTGTGCTAATCTGTGGCCGAACCTAATTATCTTGCAAGCGGGACGGTTTTCCTTCACAGCACACACGATAGGAAGAGGCCCTATTTTATTTATTTTTTTCTCTGCGCTGGTCATGAATCAGTCCCCCATTACTGGTACCTCCTTTATTAAGTATACTGCGTAACCCGCCTTTTGCTTCCCTACCCTCTCGACCGTTCAACCGTCGTTGCTTCATACTATTCTCACCGACCTTGCACAACATCCAAGACCTACGGCATACGGCATACCTTGTGCGCTCTGTACGCCGTGCACCCACAAAACAGCTGTTGTTGCATGCTGCGTGGCACTGACAGCGAATACATCATCCGACCCCGACCTTACCGCATCAAGTTGCAGAGAGCTGCCTCGTCCTGTGCGACCGCGCATCTTCCAGCTCGCAAGGTTCGCAAGACGGTCGCCAGCACCCAACCAGCGCCAGAGGCAGTGCAGCAAGGCCACCGAACAGCAAGACGGAACGGACTTTAGAAAACGGCAGCCCCAGAAGAAGCAGAACGCCCCTCTCCCGAATTCGCCAGCCGTGTCGATTGCCCACTACGACGTGCCGAAAGCTGCTGTTCCGACCAGCATTACGGCCCTCCCGGAGACAGGGGTGCAAAGAAGCATAGAGAGCCGGACGGCAAAAGTGATTCGTCGCCAGGCCGAACCAGCCGCCCCCCAGCAGAGCGGCTTTGCAGCTGGCAGCTGGCAGCTCTGCAGCTCTGCAGCGTGCAGCTGTGTAGCTTGGTAGAGAAACAGGCGCATTTGCGTGCCTTGACGCAGAAAGACGTCGCCGCAGAGCCCAACGACGCCTGGCAGAGAGATACGACTGGCAGCAAGGGCCTGCGACTCAGCACCTAAGTGCCAGCGGGTCCGTTCTCAAACCACCAAAATCAAGAGCCAAAAAGAGTACGAGTACCTCCCCCCTGGAACAGCCTCCCCGATCTCCGTGGGCCTGTCCGGCTAAAGGAACGGGACAGAACAGCACCTTTGCTACCTAGCGACAGCGGCACCCTGTCGACTCCAGCGGACGCCACCGTCATGGGAGGTGGCCTTTGTCGCCTTGGACTCACTACACCTGTCATCCTTGGTTCAGGTTGTGGGACGCTGCCAGGGTTGTTGTAACCCAAAACAGCAGCCTGCATACGCCTGCCACCTCATCATTTTGTCGTTGCTATTGCAGCACGGCCGCTTGTTGCTGCGGCCCATACCCGCCCCATCCTCGCAAAAGTGCAGGCGGAGAGGTCTTGGGGCGTACCTGTACACGACGTATACCTGTTAGTCAGGTTCCCGGTTCCCATCGACGCGCTCTCACCCTCATCCTCACTCGCACCCTCACCCTCGCCCTCCTCTCGCTGGCTCGCTTGCTGCAGCGCTTGCCGCTCGCTCGTGCCAGACGACAGCCAGCTCCACAGTCATCAGAAGGACCGGCCACGACGGAGACGAACGAGCTGCATCTGCATTACCTCACTGCCACCAAGGCCAGTGATCGCTACACGGTCAGAAGACGCTCACAGCAGTGACTAGCAGCAGCTCTCCATCACGCATAAGGAGCCAGCTGCCGGTCAGACCTGCTTGCCTCTTGGACATTTAAAGCGCCGCTCCCCCACTCTCCCTCGGCTTCCTTTTTTCTTTTCGCTTGTGGGCTGGACTCGCCTTAAAATTTAATTTGACCTCCGTCTTCCCACCCCGGCCGCTTTCTAACAGCCTTCCAGCAGCCTTCCAGGAACATTCTACCCACACCCCTGCTCCTCACACCCCCCCCCACGCGCACTCCACGCTCTTCTCCTCATATATACCCCCTTTCCCTTCTCGACTTCTTATTCATAATCCGTGTTGAGCCTCCTTCTTCTCTCGACCATGCAGCACACATACCCTTCTGCCCGTTTATTATAAACGCCCTACATGTTCTCTTGAATCCGGACCCTTCCTCGACTGTCTTGAAGACTTGCACTGCACCAGCGCGGAACCATGTCTTACTCTACCCTTGTCCACCCAAGGTATAACACCTCTGCCACCTCTTCCACCACCACACTCTCCTCTACCCGAACAGACTCTTCCTCCAACACGGCAAGCACAAGCAACCGCAAAAAAACTATCAACAGGGCCATGTCTTTCAACACCAGCCCGATCCGCGGCAGAAAAGGGTTGGCGCCGGCTCCCGGCACGCCGACCCGCCGGTCCATGACCACAACGCCTACCAAGTCGCCGCGCCTTCACCTGGACAGCGTGACGGCCGGACAGACGCTGGGCTCTGTTTTTGGATGTGCGCCATATTCGGCCTTTGGCATCTCCTCGAGCTTGCATGCCTCCCCCATTCTGTGTCCGGAGGCATCGGTCACCTATGGCAGCTCCATGGTGCCTTCGCCGGAACCTCTTCGCGGCCGTGAGCTGGAGCCCGTCGGCGGCCCGTCCTTCCAGCTGCCAGAATCTGTGCTATCCCACCGGCCGAGCGCGACATCCCTTCGCCAATTTGCACCATCCTCCCGTACACAGCCAGGAGCCGCCATGCACGAGGCTATGAAGCAGAATTCTAGCATCATCCGCCGGCTATCCAACAAGGCCTCCAAGGCTTCCAAGGCCATCACACGACGCCGCACATCGTCTGCTCACCCGAACGGCCGAGATGTCAGCGTGGGCCCGGGAATCCTGCGCAGGAGAAGCGACAGCAACACTACCGCGCTGACGAGCGACATCTTGGAGCGGCCAGCCTTCGACACCGAGTCCGAAGGCGACACTGACGAGCGAGACGATGGCGAAAGCATCTCTGCGTCGACGTTTGACAACAACGGGGCCACCGCCGACAGCTCGCCCACAACAAACACGGCGTCGTCTGCGAACGGCTCGGCCTGTCCGTCACTTATGTCCCCTTCCCAAGTCGGTGGCCCGGTGATCCCGCTGGCTCTCCTTAACGGAGTTCCGATCACCAAAGTTTCAAAGAAGAAGAACATCAAGCGCCTTGTCATGGTACTGGATGCCGAGTCCGGCAAAATCACTTGGGACAGGAACCGGCCGTCCAAGTGCATCTATATTGACGACATTAAAGAAATCCGCACGGCTGAGGACATCCGCCAGTACCGACTTGACTGCGGCATCTCGGAGGCGGACGAGCCTCGGTTTTTCTCCATCCTATACACCGTCCCCGACACGACCCAAACCAAGCTCATGCACCTCATCGCCGACAGCGACGCCAACTTTATCAACTGGACCACCACGCTCGACGCCATCTACAGGCACCGTCAAGATTCGATGGCGGCGCTCATGTCTTTCGACGACAATGCCGTGCGCGCGTACTGGGACCGGGAGATGGGCAAGCAGTCTGCGGACAAGCCCAACAGCCGCGCCCCCGCGGACGCCTGCATGATCGACCTTTCCGACATTGAGCGTATGTGCCGCAACATCCATATCCACGTTCCGCAGGAGGTCCTCCGGGCAAAGTTTGCCGAGGCAGACGTGTTCCGAACAGGGTTTCTCAACTTTTCCGGCTTCCACGAGTTTGTCCGCCTGATGCGGAAGCGGGAAGACATTATCGCTCTTCACCGGACGATCGCGTCCAATAACCATCTGGGCATCACGCAGGACGAGTTCTTTGACTTTCTCCGCAACACGCAGGGCGAGAACGTGGACGATGAGCGTGCCTCCTGGGAGGCTGTGTTCGCCCGCTTTGCTCGCCGTCCGAAGCCAAAGGACGCGATCGACAACATGGACGACTCGCTCCGGATGTCGCAGACGGGCCTTTTGAGGTTCCTCACGTCTTCCTCCAATGTTGTTTTTATCAAGGAGCCGCGGGATTACAAGTTTGACCGGCCCATGAACGAATATTTCATCTCCAGCTCCCACAACACCTACCTGACGGGCCGGCAGCTTGCAGGCACGTCAAGCGTGGAGGGTTACATCTCTGCGCTCTCGCGTGGATGCCGCTGCGTTGAGATCGACTGCTGGGACGGCCCAGAGGGTCAGCCCATTGTCGTGCACGGAAACACGCTGACTTCCAGCATCTCGTTCCGGGAAGCGATCAATGCTATCAACAAATATGCCTTTCTCAAATCCAACTTTCCTCTGTGGATCTCACTCGAGGTGCACTGCAACCCGGAGCAGCAGAGAATCATGGCCAAGATTATGCGTGAGTTGTTCGGCTCCAAGCTGGTCACGGAGCCGCTCGCGTCGGCCACGAACCGGCTTCCGTCCCCGTCGGAGCTCAAGGGCCGCATCCTGGTGAAGACGAAAAAGACGCAACCGGTCGCACAGCTGCCACAGCAGCCGACGAGCGAGGCGGCGGCAGCAGGCAAGGCCAGCGGCGAGTTCCGTGGCCGGCGACGGGGAAACAGCCTTCCCACGCCCTTTATGCGGCCGATGAACATTGACATTGGGGTGCATGGCAGCAGCTTTCTGCCGGCAGCCCAGCCGTCGATACTGTCGCGTTCGGGACAGTCCAGCCCGGTGTTGAGCCCCGGGCCGATGAGCCCGCTGCCTCGGAAGCTGAGCATCTCCAAGGCTCGCGTCAACACGATCACGGAGGGCGAGGTGCACCAGGATGTGCACAGCAACAGCACGAGCGACTGCGAGAGCGGCAGCGAGAAGGCGGTCAAGCTCAAGCAGAGCAAGATCGTGCCGGAGCTGGGCTGCCTGGCGGTTTACTGCGTGGGCGTGCACAAGACGACGCCGTTTGACGATGCCGAGTGCAAGACGTTTAACCACATCCTGTCGTGGGACGAGTCTGTGTACGACAAGCAGACAAAGTCGCGTGAGCACCGGAGGGCGGTGCACTGGCACAACATGCGGTACTTGATGCGGGTGTATCCCAAGCCGTACCGGATCGGGTCGTCGAACTTCAGCCCGCTGACGCACTGGCGGCGCGGCGTGCAGATGGCGGCACTCAACTGGCAGACGTACGACCTGGGGATGCAGCTCAACACGGCCATGTTCACGGGCAGCACGGACCAGTCAGGCTACGTGCTGAAGCCGCGGGAGTGCCGTGAGTTCCAGATGGTGCCGAACCTTCCAGGCGAGAGCAAGCCGCGGGAGCTGAAGCGGGAGCGCAAGAACGTCAACTTTAGCATCGGGGTGATCTCGGCGCAGCAGCTGATGCGGCCGGTGACGTTTGCCGATAAGCGCACGCTCGACCCGTACGTTGAGGTGGAGGTGTTTCTGGCCGACGACAAGCGGGACTCGGACGAGCGGAAGGCGCCGACGGACGAGTCCTCATCTTGCCCGCTGCTATACCGGACGCGGATCATTTCGGAGAACGGGTTCAACCCGGTGTTCGACCAGAAGTTCAACTTTAGCTTCACGACCAAGTTTCCCGACCTCGTGTTTGTGCGGCTGAGCGTGAAGCTGGCGGAGAACGGGCGGTACAGCAGCAGCGTCAACGCAACGGCAAGCTTCACGGCCAAGCTGAGCAACCTCAAGCAGGGCTACCGGTCGATCCCGCTGGTGGACGTCAATGCGGACCGCTACATGTTCTCGACGCTGCTGTGCGAAATCCGCAAGGAGCCGATCACGAGCGTTTTCGTTCCGTGTGCCTCGGACGCGCCCGAGAACACGCCCAAGTTCAAGAGCATCCGCACGGTCTTCAACCGGAGCGCCAACCTGAGCCCCAAGTCCAGTCTGGACAGCGGCCATTCGTGACGACAGAGGTTGTGTACGATCTGCATTTCCTCGTTGCATATTTCACATTGTTTTCAGTCCTTGTATCACCAACGTCCTTTGAAGAGGCGACGATCCTCCGCTTATTTCTTCCCTTGTTTGGTTTACGCGGGAGTTTGCAGACATGCCCGAGGCAGGCATATCATCAGCATGACAGCGGTTGCATTGGAGGGACGACATACACAGCATTGAGTTTTTTTTGGGGTTTTTGACTGTTGTTTTTTGTGTTTTTTTTTGTTGTTGTTTACATGTCCAGCGATTTATGTCTTATCGGTCTTTACGTTTGTGTGTTTCTTTTTTTCTGATCTGCCGTCTGTCGTCCAGTCGGCAGAGACAAATGACGATTGCATAGACTGCAGAGGGACGGAAATCAAGTGTTTCTGGATTGCCGCAGGGAACGAGGCATTGGGGCACGGCACAAAAACAAACAGCATCCCTGTCTCTTAGCATTCGGGTTGGGCGCGTATATGGTATGCATGGAACAGGCAGAGCAGAATTCTGGGATTGGGAGAGATTTTATGGTTCTACACACGGCGTCGAGAGATGAACCAAAATTTGAGAAACGGGTATTCGTCATGTCTTTCCTTTTTTTCGGCCTTTTGGGACCGTCTTATTCGTTTTTCCCGACGGGGCAGGAACCTTTATCTTTGCATGTTCTCTTTTTTTATTCCCACTTCCGTGGAAACAGTTGCAGAGCACGGGCTGTCTCCTTTCTCTTCTTTTTCTTTCTTTTACCATTCTTTCTACATGCGTTATTCTCCTCTTTGCCATTGTATTTTCCCCCACTTCTTGAACACATCACCATGGAGTACACGAAAGGATTGGGAACAGTATTATTATTACAATAGCACATCAGGCAGCTCGCGCTGCAAATGACCACACGACGCGCCTCCATATGAAACCTGACTCGTTCATTAGTGATGTTGTTTCTGTGCAATAGTACAATGCGGCCATTACGTAAGACGAATACAAGGTAATCGAAATAAATTAAAACAGATAATCCAAAGAGTCTCTTTCCAGATGACAAAATACAAACGCCGAGCCTATCAAGACAGCCACTCGTCGGCATCCAGCCATCCGCTCGCGTCCGGCGTCCCGTTCCAGCGTTGGTCTCGTCTGCGTGTTTTAGTTTGCGGCTCAGTCGACGCCGCCGTCGTCCGTGTCGGCTGTCCTGCCGTCGCTGCTGCCGTGGATGCTGGCGCTGTCGGCCGGGAGGCCGGCGCTCTCGCACGACGGCGACGGCAGCGGCGACGTGGCGGCCGACGAGGCCAGCGAGGCCAGCGAGGCCGACGAGACGGCGGCGGTGGCGGTGGCGGTCTTGCGCAGCAGCAGGCCGCTGGCGCCGGCGCTGCGCTGCGGCTGCGGCAGCCAGCGGGCGCGCAGCGGCGCCAGCGCCAGGTGGTTCTGCTGGTGGGTGAGGCGGCGGGCCTCGGCGGCGGCCTCGTCCTTTGCCTTTTCACGGCGCTCCTCCTCGTCGTCCGAGTCGGGGTCCGAGTCGGAGCCGGCGTCGAGCCCGTCCAGGAGGCGCGGCAGTTGTCCGCGGCGGAGCGCGCGGCCCGACGTCGTCAGCCGCTGCATCGAGAAGACGGGCGCAGTCTCGGCTGCTGCTGCCGGTGAAGCTGCCCGGCCTTCTTTGGGCGTCTCGTCCGAGTACAGGCGCGGATCCCGGCCCAGGATCCGGTCGGCCTTGGACGAGAAGCGGCTAGGGGCTGTCGGGGTGGTTGTCGTCGCAGCAGAGCCCAGGCTCGCCGTCCCCAGGCTCGCCATCCCCAGGCTCGCCATCCCCGGGCTTGCCATGCCCAGACTCGCCAGCCCCTCCTCCTCGACCGGCCCCCAGCCGGCCGCACGCTCGCGCGCCTGCTGGGCCTCGCGCTCGCGCAGGATGCGATCGCGGGCGGCCCGCCAGCGCGGGCTCGGCTCCCAGGACCAGCCGTCGCCGGTGGTGTTGCAGACCGGCAGGGCCCAGAGCAACGGCCGCGGGCCCAGGAGGTGCAGCAGGTTCTGGCGCGTACCCAGGTCAAAGGCGTGCGGCAGCCGCTTGCTGTCCTGCTCGTCGAGGTACTCCTGGTGCCGCTTCTGGGCGCGATAGCGCTCCATCTGGTCGTACGTCAGGCGGCGGCCGAGCTGCTGGTCGGGCCGGTGCTGGCTGTCGTCGTAGTCCGTGTCGTTGTAGTGTCGGTTGCTCTCGTGGTCGTCGCCGTCGTCGCCGTCGTCGCCCCCCCCAAACAGGCCCTGCTCCTCGTCGGCCAGCGGCTGGCGATGGGCCTTGCCGCCGGCTGGCGGCCGCAGCGGCGACTGGTAGCGCGTCTTCTCCATGCACTCAATCGTCGTCTGGCCGCGGCAGGCCAGGTAGAGGTGCCAGGCGGTAAAGAGGCCGAGGACGAGCCCGATGATGCCCGCGATGACGCACAGCATAATGTACTGGATGGGCATCAGCGACTCGTCGTACGACTCGTACGTGGTGTCGTTGACAATCTCGGTCCAGACCCAGGCGCCCGACGCGGCCAGGCAGAGCCAGGCCAGCAGGGTGGTGTAGACCAAAAAGAGCACAAACGCCTTGGCGTTGTGCAGGCCGACGCACGTCGCCAGCCAGGGGCAGTGGTGGTCCATCTTGAGGACGCAGCGCCGACAGGTCGAGCAGTGGTGCGCCCGGTCCGGCTTGCGGGCCTGGCACTTCTTGCAGAAGCGCAGCTCGCCGTTGGACTTGACCGTGATGCCCGCCTGGTTGCTGGACGTCGTCGGCGCCGTCGGCGGCAGCGTGCTGTAGCCCTGGTCGTCCGTCGTGCTACCCGGTGCCGTCAGCACGGCCGTGCCGTACGACCACATCTGCAGCACGTACAGCACCACGGCTGCCGCCGCCGTGCCGGGCCCGACCCACGACGCCGCTGTGCCGCCGCTGCTGCTGCTGCTTTCGTCTCGTCTTCGGCTGCCGAGCCGCAGCATCACCCAGCACGCCCAGCTGCTCAGCCCAACCACAAAGGCCAGCGGAAAGTAGTGCGCGCACAGGCAGAAGCCGCGCTCGACCCGCCGCGCGAACCGTCGGGTCAGGAGCATGGCGCGCCGGTGGTGGCGGCGATGGCGGTGATCGCGGTCGTGATCGTGGTCGTGATCGTGGTTGTGGTCGTGATCGCCAGCGTGGGCTATCTGCTCAAACTGCTCAAACGGCCGTGGATGGTCGCTGTCTCGGTCAAGGTTGTCGTGGCCGTCGTCGTGGGCTCGGTCCATTAGAACAGGTCTGCGATCCAATGGCAACACAAAAAAGACTCTTCCGTCGGATTCACCGGATTATCGAAAAGGAGACCGACAACGAGACGTGCATCGTTGCCAAGCCGGGCGAAGCGACAGGCCGGTCAGCGATAATAATAGCTGCAATTTGACTTGCCGGGGTCTCTGCTGACACAGGCTCGTATTATCTGTCACTGCTGCGCCGAACAGCCAAAAGACAAGAGAGCACACGGAGCGGAAAGAGAGAGAGTGCCTGGGGCTGTCAGAACAGATTAGACGACGACGCGCCAGCTTGCAGAAGGAATGTGTGGGGCAGTCGTGACAAAGCCGTGCTAGCCGCTGATTGGCCAGCAGCCCCTGAGGAACGGGGCGACGGTATATTATTCATGCAAGCTATGCACATCAGCCTCCACTCGCATGTTACTGCTCCTCTTCTAGATTACATCTCTCCGTTCTGCAGCAGGTCTCTGACCGCACCGGCCTGCACCTCGTAGGCAACCGTCAGGTCGATGTTGCGGCCCTGCACGGCGACCAGGCCGCCGGTGAGCGTGTCGAGGAACTGGTGGAACTCCTCCGAGTCGCGGAGGTGGCAGCGGGGCCGACTGCGACTCGCAGTGCTGCACGAGCGCCTGAATCGTCGTAAAGTAGCGCGAGCACGACGGGCACTGCACGCGCAGCGACGTGTGGGCCGCGTCTGACCGCAGGTGCGTGATAAAGCCAGAGGCCGATTTGAACGATTTTCTAATGGTCAGCGCGTGTGTGTTTGTGTCTGTAATGTATATACTCACCCAGCTCGTCTGCACGCCGAGTGCGGACAGTTGAACCTGCCCGTGATCCTGTTCTTGTACCGGAACACGTCAAAGTCGGGGTGGCTCGGGTGGTTGGGGTCAAGTAAGCTGCCCGCCTCGGCCGTGTTATTGGTGGATGAGACCTGCTGGGAGCGGCCCTCGGGGGCCTTGCTGCCATGGTCGGCCGGCGTGCCGGTGTTCTGGCGGGCGAGGGGCGCGTGCTCTGGTTCCGGCTCTGGTTCCGGTTCTGGTTCCGGTTCTGTTTCCGGCTCTGCACTGCTGCTGCCGCCCAGCCCCAGCATGTCCTGGCCGGACCACACGTCCAGTCCGCGGTGTCGTCCGTCGGCCGGGCTGTCGGTCAGCAGGTCGGGCAGCTTGGAGTCGCCGTGACGGAACTCGCGGGCGGTGCGGGCAAACGTCGTGGCCGTGGCCGCGACCAGGGCCTGGGACGGAATCGATGGACGTGGCTCGCGGCCCAGGATCGCTGCACGCTTGTCTCTGCCCGCTTCGGGCTCGTCTCCCGCCGGAGGCGGCGGCATGTCGAGGCCCATGTATTGGCCGTAGCCGGCTGCCGGCACCCTGCCGCCGACGTCAAAGATGCCAATCTCGGAGGCGGCGCCGGACGCGTTGCCGGTGGCGGCGGCTGCCAGCGCCTTGCGCATCCGACGGTGGCCGACCTGGGCGGCCGTCACGTCGGGGCAGTCGTTGCCCTCCATGTGGTCCATCAGCAGGTGGAGGCGCGCAAAGACGGTGCGACAGCCGGGACAGGCGAGCTTTTGCTTGGCCGGGTGGCTCTGTTGCCGTCAGTAGACGAGGTCGGGAGACGGAAGCTCTGAGCGTGTTTCTCAAAGCTTGTGCAGAACCAGGCTCACCAGCTGGTAGTGGCGGATCAGGCCCTCAAAGGTGCGATGCTTCAGGCCGCAGATGTGGCAATTCATGTGCTCCCGCGACATCTCGGTGCGGATCATATCCCATTTGTGGGCCATGAGCTCGTCCTCGGTCGAGAAGATTTGCATGCCATCGGGGCAGTCGAAGCACTGGTGGAACTTTTCCGTTTCCATCGTGAGGAGCGACGCAGGATGCTTGTGTCGTCGTGGGCGAGATGCATCGCCGACGTTGTAGCCTAGAGTACGAATGAGTGAATACGATGTGAGAAGCCAGGCCAGCTATGGATTACGTTATGCGCAGCGAAGAGACAAGAACGGCAGGCGCGTGAGGTTGGGGCCGGACGCGCCTTCCGTGTCTGGACCGCACTTACACGGGATGTGGGATGACATCATTATTAAGCGTGTGGCTTGTGTGTGGCGCCAAATCGCGGCCTGGTTTCATACACGGTGGCAGGAAGTTGGCAATTCATGCACGTTGAAGAGTCCTTGTTTCGTTCAACGGACTCTGTGTCTCTCTTACGCTGCCTCTCTTGGTCCGACCGATCTCGCTCTCGCCTGCCACCGTCGCCTGATCGCGTCTTGTTCACGCGCTCGCCGCCGGCCCACGCCCCATCCTCTTCTCGCCGTCATGGCTGCCAAGGCCAGCTCCAAGTCGCCGACCATTCGGCGGATCCGTACGTGATGCGTCGCCACGTCCCTCTTGCTCTTTTGCTTTCGTGTTCTGCCTCTTCCGCTCCCTCTGCCCCGCTGACCTCTCCAGTCCGCGAGGCCCAGGAGCTCGCGGCGGCGCCGTCATCCGACTTTGCGGCGGCGCCGCTCGAGTCGGACCTGTTTGAGTGGCACTTTACGCTGCGCGGGCCGCCCGGGACAGCGTACGCGGCCGGCCAGTACCACGGCCGCATCGTGCTGCCGCCGACGTATCCGCTGCGGCCGCCGTCGTTCCGCTTTGCCACGCCGTCGGGCCGCTTCGAGGCCAACCGCGAGATCTGCCTCTCCATCAGCGGCCACCACGAGGAGACCTGGCAGCCGGCCTGGGGCCTCCGCACCGCCCTCGTCGCCCTGCGCGCCTTTATGGAGACCGACCCGGCCGGCCAGCTCGGCGGCCTCGACGCCGACGACGACACCCGCCGCAGCCTCGCCGCCGCCTCGCCCGCCTTTCGCTGCGCCGTCTGCGGCCGCTCCAACGCCGAGATCCTCGCCGAGAGCGCCGCCGCCGAGACCGCCGCCGCCAGCGGAGGAACCAAAAACAACAGCCCAGCCGAGGGTGCCAGTGCGACCGCCACCCCCGAGATCCCCCCCGAGCTCAAGCTCGTCTGGCGCGACGAGCTCAGCCCGGCCGCCACCACCGGCACCACAGCTGCCGCAGCTGCTGCTCCGCCGACCGCTGCCCCTCTGACCACTGCCCCTCCGACCGCTGCCCCTCCGGCCGCAGCGCCGCCAGCTCCGGCTCCTCAGGCCCAGGCCCCTCCGGCTCCAGCTACGTCGGCTCCGCATCCACCCAACCTCCTGCCCACGCCCACGATCCCCCTTCCAGCTGGCCCGCGCGGCCTTCCCCTCCCTCCTCGACGACAGTCCGCCGACATGCCGCTCTGGGTCGACCGCTGCATCGGCGCGCTGTTTGTCGTCCTGGTGGCCATGTTGCTGAGGATGGCGTTGCGGTGAATATTGCGTGGTCACGTGACTCGATTTATTTGTACAATTTTCCCTTTCCCCTCTCCTTTCCTGTAATCTCCTTTATTCCTTTTGTCTGCCTGGCGTTGGATGGTATACCTCATAGTCGATTGCTATAATCTAGAATGTGTTGTGTGGCACGAGCAGCCGACGACGTCTGTGTGTCTGTCTCTGTAAATACGCTGAAATTCTCTGTACGCCGCCCCTAATCCAGCCCGCAGATGACCCGCCAGCTGTCGGTTCTGCTGAGCCGGCCGACGTCGGCGAGCGGCCCGTCGTCGCCGTCGTCCATGTCGCCGTCGATCTCGCCGTCGATCTCGCCGTCGTCGTCCTCGTCGTCCTCGCAATGGTCCTCGCCGTCCTGTCCCGGGGCTGTGGCCTCGTCGCCGTCCAGGCCCTCGTACATGCGGCCGAGCAGCAGCCACCACCACTCGGACAGGTTCCAGACCGTGCTGCCGTCCGGGCGGCCATCCACGCGGCCATCCACGCGGCCATCCACGCGGCCATCCACGCCATGTTCGCGTGCCCGCTCGAGGATGCCGACCGCGACGGCCCAGTCGATCAGCATCTGCACCTCAAACGGCTCCAGCACCGGCCGCAGATGGGCGGCCGTCTGTCGCGGCTCGACGGCGCCGCCACGCGTCGCCATGGAGAAGACCACGGCGCTGGCCAGGCGAACGAACCGGGCGCGGTCCAGCACGCCAAAGAAGTCGCGCCACATCGGCAGCTCGCCGTGAGGGCCGGGTGGGGGGGCGTCCATGAGGGCGTCTAGGCTGGGGAGCCGTATGGAGGGCTGTCCGTTGTCCTCGCCCTCTCTCTCCTCTCCCCCCCTCTCCTCCCGTTCACCCCCTCCCCCCTTCTTCCCCTCCACCCCCCCCTCATACACATACGTTTCCGTCGGCACCACCCGCTGCCGGAACCGCTGGTAGTGCTTCGGAAACTTGCGCGTCTCGTAGTTGCCCGGCTCAAAGCCAAACGGCACGCACGGCGCGTCGATCGCCTCGACGGCCACGCGCCCGTGAGCCTGCAGGTTCAGCAGCGCCATCACCATGCCGTCGTCGTTGGTCGACGGCGACAGCTCGACGGCCCGGCCTTTGCGGAAGCTGCGGTCCAGCCGCGTCTTGAACGCCGCCGCCTGCCGGAACTTGTCCTGCTGCGCCGCCTTGTCCAGCGTGCTCGCGTACGCCTCCGCCAGCAGGTACATGCGGCCGCCCAGCGCCACCATCGACTTGGTCCGCCGCAGCACCCGCTCGTTCTGCAGCTCGCCGATCACCGCCTGCAGCTGCCGGTTGATCGCCTCGGCCGGCCGGTCGTCGTTGCGTTCGTTGCGCTCGCCGTGCTCGCTGCCCTCACCCTCGTCGTCCAGCCCCCCCAGCGTCAGCAGCTTCTGCTTGATCCGCGCTGGCCGGTACCGGTCGTGCGGCGTCGCGCACAGCGCCCGCAGCCACGACCGCGCCACCATGTGTCGCAGCGTCCCTCGTGCTGCCGCTGCTGCCGCCGTCCGGCCGCCCGCCTCGGCCGCCTCCATCGCTGCTGCTGCCTCGGCCGGCGTCGACAGCCCGGGGCCATCCAGCGACAGCACGGCCGCCTCGCCGGCCGCGTCCTGCAGCCGGTTCCACACTGAGCGTGTCGGGTGGTAGTAGTCTTCTCTCCAGGATGAGACTGGTTGACTTCCGGTCCATCCACTTGCTCCTCCTCCACTTCCACCCCCTCCTCCACCTCCTCCCCCCCACACAAACTCCCCCTCCAGCTGCTCTCGTGTCGCCGGCAGCGCGTCCGCCTCGCCCCTTCGCATCAGCCGCACCGTCCAGGCCACCAGGCCGGCCCAGTTGTACGCCAGCACGTCGTCGTAGTCGAGCACGGCCGCCAGCTCGCCGCGGCCGTACGCCTCGGGAAACGCCTGCTGGAACCGCTCCACGAGACCATCAACCACGGCCGCCCGCTCGCGCCGGGCCGCGCTCCAAAACGCCCGCAGCCCCGACAGCTTCCGCTCGGGGAAGAGCCGCATCAGCAGGCCCCAGTCGACCGCCTGGCTGAGCCCGCCGACGAGCGTCTTGGTCGCCACAAACGCCGCGATGAGCGTCTCGTCGGCGGACCAGTCGAGGGGTGTTGGTGTGGCTGTTGTCGTGGCTGCCGTCCCTGTGGCTGTCCCTGTGGCTGTCCCTGTGGCTGTCCCTGTGGCTGTTCCTGTGGCTGTGCATTCTCCCTCCTTCCCCTCCTTCCCCTCCCCCCGAAGGTAGTCCTCCTCCGTCTGCGGATACCCCGTCAGCTCTCGTCGCGAGCTCGCCAGGTACGTTGCCTGTCGCAGCTGAGCAGCCCGGCCGCCGGCCGTCCAGCCTCTGCCCCATCCGCCTCCTCCTCCACCTCCGCCGTCCTCCCCGTGCGGGACCGCCTCCAGGCCGAACTGGTTGCGCCCGCTCCACCGCAGCGCCTGGCGCGAGCTGCCGGCCGCCAGCCGGTGGTGCCCGCCGAAGCCGACGTGCAAAAAGACGGCGGGCGCAATCGTCTCGCCGCCGGCCAGCAGCCGGCAGCCGCGCGGCGACATCTCCCAGAGCCGGCAGCGCTCGACGTCGCGGAAGAAGCGGCCGGCCGCCGTGGTGGCAGCCGCTGGGGCAGCCGACCGGTTTGTGCGCGCGCTGCCGCCCAGCAGCCGCTCGCACTCGGCCGCCGTCTGCGGCAGGCTGTCGCGCAGCCGCTCCGCCCGGCCCGGCAGCCTGCCGTCCATGGTGAAGCTGACCCCCCGGCTGCCTGTCTGCTGCTTCTGCTGCTGCTGCTGCTGCTGCTGCTCAAAAAAGTCCTCGGACAGCGCCGGCCACACGTCCCGCGACGCCGCCGTCGCCCGCAACACCACCAGCTCGGCGAATGTCACGTGACGCAGCCGAACATCATCCTGCCTGTCGACGCTGTAGTCCATGCCGTCATGCACCTCCTCCATCTCCCCGTCCTCCACGCCCGCCTCCACGTCCACCGCGTCGCCCAGCCGCGTGTTCGGTGCCAGGAACTGGATCGATGCCAGCCCGTCGAGGCCGCATGTCGACAGGCCGTCCAGGCCTGCATTTCGACGTCTGTCTTTGCCCTTGTCCTCGTCCAGGTCCAGATCCAGATCTATGTCGTCGTCGTCGTCCTCCTCGTCCTCGTCCTCATCGTCGTCCTCCTCTTCCACGCCCTCACCGTCCTCTTCGCCCGCCAGCTGGCCTCGCCCCTTTCGTCCCCCCTCTCTTCCTCTGTCCGTCTCGCCTCCGTCTCCCTCGCGCCAGTCGTCCTCGTCCGCCTTTCCGGTGATGTAGTCGGCGAACCGGGCCGTCTTGCGCCGCTTCTTCGCGCTGCTGCCGGCGTCCTTACCGCTGGCCTTGCGCTTGCCTCGTCCGCCGCCGCTGTTGCCTCCCTTTCCGCTCGTTCCCGCCGCCGCCGCCACGACGCCCCCCTCGTCGTCCTCGCCGCCGTAGTTGACAATGTAGGCCCCGTTCCGTCCCGGTCGGTACGGCTGCACGGCCGCGGCATGCTCGTAGAACGGCGCGCTGAGCACCTCGATCTCCGCGGCTAGCGATCGCCGGCCGCGCTGCGTCTGCTTCGACCCCCCCATCGTCCCCCCCCCTTCGGCCGGCAGCGCGCCCGCGTCGGCTCCCCCGGCTGCCGCTGCTTCTGCCGCTGCTGCTGCCACTGCTGCTGCCGCCGCCTTGGCTGCCGCCTCCTTGTCGTAGACCCGCAGCACCGCCATGTCCTTGTCCGAGGGCGCAAACTCGGCCGGCACAAACGGCTGCGGGTGGCTCTCCTGCATCCGCTGGCGCATCGCCCGCGCCGCGTCCGACTGCGGGTCCTCGCCGCTGCCGACCAGCAGCCGGAGGTAGATAAAGTGGCCCTTGGCGTCGCGGAAGCCAAACGTGTGCTCCTCGACCGCCTGGGCCGCCTCCAGCTTCTTCACCACCGCCCGGCTGATGTTGAGCGTCGGCGGGTCTTCGCCCGGGAAGCTCTTCGTGTATACGCCAAACACGGCGTACCACAGCGGCCGGTCGCTCGGAAACACGCCGCCCGACGATCGCAGCAGGTGCTTGACAATCTCTGCCGTCCGCTTCGACCGCAGCATAAACGACGTCATCCGTGTTGTCACCCGCACCGACGGCATCTGGAATCCCGTCAGCGAGCCTGTGCTGCTGCCGTCCATCCTCTCTGCCCGGCTGGCCGTCCTGCTGGCCGGCGTGCTGCTCCTAGCCGCTGCTGCCGCTGCCGCTGTTGCTGCTGCCAGCGGAAACTGCACGCTGCCCGTCGGCAGCATCGACGCCTTGGGCACTTGTGGCGTCCTGAGCCGCGGGTCAATGTTGGCCACTTCGCCTTCGAGACTGCTGCTCTCTGCCTCTCTCCTTCGTATAAAGGCTGCCGTTGATACTGTAGCTGCAGTTGCTGCTGCTGCTGCTGCTGCTGCCGTCGCGTCCGCCTGTCCGTTTTCGGCTTCCGACAGCCGATCGCCCTTTTCGCTGCTCGCCGGCTCCGTCCGCCTGTCGGCTGCCAGTGCTGGGTTGCGAACGATGCCTCGCGGCGCCACAGCCCTCGAGCTGCCGCCAAACAGCCTGCGCGCCGGCCCCATGGACTCTCCTCTGACACGGCTGACCGATGGCGACGACAGCACGCCGGACCCGTCGCCGTCCCGATCGTGCGCCTTGTCCCGCTCCCTCCGCTCCCGCGTCTTCCTCTTGATCTCCATGATCGGCGGCGGCGCATAGTTGGGGTTGCACGATGTCCGCGCCTTGGTCTGGTGGTACTGCAGCCCCAGCAGGTTCTTCCACTTGCCGCCACACTTTTCGCAACCGTACTCTTGCAGCCCGGACGACTTGCGCTTCGGTCCGCGGCCTCGCTTCGGGGTTGGCACCGCAGCAGAAGCAGCCGCATCGCCGTCTTCGGTCTCGTCGTCGTCCTTGCCGTCCTTGCCGGCTTCTGGCGCCTTGCGCAGCTCCTTCAAGCGGCCGCAGAGCGCCATCGCCTTCTCGTGGTTGCCGTCGATGCCGTCGAGGATAAAGACAAACGGCCACACCGGCTCCGACTCCTGCCGCCCGTCGCCCTCTCGCGCCTGCAGCACCAGCGCCTCGCCCGCACCTCCGGGAGCGTCCCGGATGCTGGGGTCGCCCACGATGCTGTCCACGGCAATGGTGAGCGGCGCCTTGGCCGACGCCCTGGACGCCGTGTTTCGGTCGAAGCTGAAGAGGAGCCTCATGCTGCTCGTGTCGACCGTCAGACCGCCGGGCGATCCGTTGTATCGCGAGAGCACGGCCCCTGGTTCTGGCACCTCGGCGACGGCAGCTGGTGCCTCCTCGCGCTGAGGCTGCGCAGGAACGACAGAGTCGCCCAGCTCCAGGACCGCCCGCCAGTCTCGCCGCACAGCCACCGGCGCAGCCGCCTGCGGCAGGCTCTCGGCCGTCCGATAGCCCCCGCCGCTCTCGAGAAAGCCGCCGTCCTTGAGCTTGTCCAGCTTGGCCACGAGCACAATCGACCGCTTCGGACGGCCGGCCGCTTTCGGGCTCTGACTCAGCGACCCTGGCTCGCCAACGATGACATACGGCTGGTCAGCCACATCTTGTTCGGATGGCTTGTCTGCCCTGTCTGCCCCGTCTGCCTCGTCTGCTTGTGGTATTGCTTCCCCTACTTCGCTGGCTGCAATCTTCCTCGGCCGTCCTCGTTTCCGCGGCCGTTGGGCGCTGCTGCTGTGGACCGCCTCGGTCTCGTCCCCCTCAAGCAACACCCGCTTCTGCTGCGCCGTCGTCCCGCCCATCGGCTGTCTCCGGCCAATCGTGCGGTGGTGATAGTGGCGCCGTTGAGGGCCGCCCTGCGTCGAGACGCTGCCCGCGAGCTCCGACAGGGTTCGTCCCTCGGTCTGCCTGGCCGTCGTGTCGGGACGCGTGGCGAAACCGAAGCGACGGCTCAGATCGGCGACCGGGTCGACGTCGGGCTGCCCAGACCGCCCAGACAGCAGCTGGCCGGCCGTGCTGCTCCGCTGCGCCTCCTCCTCCTCCATGGTGCCGGCAATGAACACGTACGCGTTGTTCTTGCCCGTCCGCGCCGGCGCGCTTCGCAGCTGGAAGCGGCCCAGATGCTCCGGCTGGTTGCCCGGCCTGGCCAGGTCGGCCATCAGCGAGAACATGTAGCGGCCAAACGAGGCGCCCACGGTGGCCTTGCAGATGTCGGGCGACGTCATGCCGTGCGGCCCGGCCTGTCGGACGGTGTCGTAGATCAGGTTGGCCAGCGGCTTCTCCGGCACCCACGACGGCAGCAGGGCCAGACCGATGCCGACGGCGCCGCTGCCACCGCCGCCGTCCTCGTCGTCCTCGTCGTCGACCAGGTCGTCCTCGTCGCCGCCCGCGCCCCGGAGCAGCTGCCGCTTCTGCTTGGCCCGCAGCTCCGTCATCGGGATCCGCTTCCGGCCGGCTGCCAGGTAGATGGCCCATTCCTCCTTGGTCGGGTCGCGCTCGTACTTGATACAGTCCTTGAACAGCCGCCGCTCGTCCTGCCGCACCGCCGCCACGTAGCGCAGCACGCCCGACGCCACAAACTCGCGGCACGACCGCGCGAGCGTGCGCATGTGCCACGGCCGGCTGTGGATGCCCAGCTTCTGCTTGAGGTCCACCAGCCGGATCACGCCCCAGGCCTTGGTCACCGCCAGGATCGTCTGCCCAAACGACGCAAACTCGATCGACTCGCCCGTCCAGCGGTTCCGCCACGGCACCGGCTCCAGGTCCTTGGTCAGGAAGCCCGCCGAGAAGTCGATGCCGCCCGACGATGTCGTCGTCGGGTCCTCGGCTTCGGGCAGCTCCACCGGCGCAAACTCCGTCAGCCACAGCATGCTCGTCCGGTAGCCGCGCGCAATCGTCGTCCGCTTGATGGCGTAGCCCTTGGTCGCCAGAAAGTCTGTCCGCTTTGGCACCGACCGCTTGTCCTGGTTGACTAGCGCCCGCAGGTCGCCCTGCAGGATGCCGTGCTCCTTGGCCGACGCGATGCCCATCAGACACTTCCACTCCAGCGGCGGGATCTTCTTGTAGTCCACGTCGTGGCCCGTCACCGTGTACCAGATCGTCTGCTCTGTCGCGTAGAGCCGCGGCCGCGTACCCGCCTGCTCGTCCGCCAGCTGTGCCGGCTGCGGTGTAGCTGCTGTCGACCCTGTCGCCGCTAAAGACCCTCTCTTGCTAGCAGCTCCCCCCTTGGCCAGCGCCTTCTTCTTGTCTTTGCCCTTGTCGGCCGCCTCAACTGGCAAAGGAGCCTCGATCGGCTCCGGCAGCGCCAGCACGTCATCCAGCGACAGGCCCTTGCTGCCCGGCTCGCCACGGCCCACCAGGATCTCCGGCCGCTCCATCAGCCACTCCCACGCCTTGCGTGCGAACTGCATGTCCGTCTCGCCAGAGCTCAGCACTTCGCCGTGAGCTCCCGCCGCCGCGCCCGTCTTCTCGCCATGGCGATCGCCATGCCTCGCCCTTTTTCTCTGCTGCCGCGAGCTGAACTTGCTCACAGCCGCTACAAATTCTGCTACTGACTGGCCTGTTTTTCGGGCGTTTGCCAGAGCTCGTCAGCACAATCTCGCATCTCAGCCTTGCCCATTCTGAGCGCAAAACAACAGAGCACCCAGGGCGGACACAGGAGGCAAACGCACCCTTTTCTCCAGCATACGCTGTCTCTGCTACGAGCCAGTTGATCAGGTCATCGAGTCCTTTAGCCATGCTGCGGCGTAGCGCGACGCGACATGTCTCTCTGTTAGTTGTTTTTTTCGTGAGCCGGTTGTTGCGGAAAAAAAGCGACAAAACTCTACGATTCTGAGTAGGAGCGGGGCTCGAACACGGACGGCCGCAGCTTCCTCGCTCGATTTTATTCACGACCAGGCGTTTGCTCCACTTTGTGGGTGTATCACGTGACCGTGTGACAGAAGCCATTGTCTCCCCGCCTTTCGGTGCCTTCACACCCTGACGAACATCGTATGCTTAAATAAGCCAGGTTTCCCGTAAATCATGCCAGAAAACGAAATGGACAAAACTACGTCGTGGACGCGCAAACGCACCAAGTCGCTGAAAGGCAAGTAATCACACCTAGAGAGGGTCCTGATTCATATGGAGTATATTTGTCGAAAGAAGGTGCCCAGTGAGCGTGTGTATTGTTGTAGAAGTGATCAGCGAATTGCAGGAGAAACTAGACGCGGAGCGTCGTGGGCAGAAAACGTTGCCAAGAGAACCACGTTTGTTCCCTTCCTCTGCTACAGAATACTCGTCCAACCAGTATCAGTACAGAGAGTGCCCGGCCTCCGGTCAAGCGGCGGGTTACCCAAAATACATGGCTCCTACTACCCGCGGGAGCTCCGATCATGGTCAGATTTCCCCAAGCTGCACCGAGGACGTCTTTACCCAGTACCTCAAACGGAAGCCGCAAGACGTGTCCCGTGTAAGTTTTTGATCGAACCCCTACAGCCTGCTCCGGCACAACAACATGGATCGCATTCGGACCCGAAGTCAGGCCCGAAGCCGAGGTTGGAGCTCAGCCCGAAGCGGAGTAGAAGCGGCTGTCGTTCGTCGAAACGACAAGCCTCATCAGATCGGGCTTCGCCTAATAGCTCGGCATCCGTCGAACGACGTACCGTATCAGACCGCTGGCGTATCGCTCAGAACAGAGACTGTGGTCGCGGTTGAGCGTCCGATAGCCGTAGCAAGCGCCAGGAGAGTGAGTCGGAGATGTGCGCCGTCATTGTGTGCTGCAGAACAGTCTATGGCTTCCCTGGACCCGCTGCAGGCAGTGCAGCCTGGACATCGTTGATGTCGCTGTCCATTGGCACGGCTTGTTGCATATTCACCCAACAACATCGACTTTTCAGTTCTCAGCGACTAGCCGACACGATGTCACGATACCCAGATCTTCTGCCACCACACCATCTGAACCCCTGCCTTTGCGGGGAAGGTGTGGGGAAGTGTAAAGAAAAGCAGGCTGTGTCTGTCGAAGCGAGGCGTGAGAGGGCCGATGAAGTAAAGAATTGCGTGGATAGCTAGAGAGGAATTAGAAGAGTCTAATCACGTCTTTACAACACGCCACCACGGCCTATTTGTGAAGAGGTAAGAAGGGTATGCCGGGGTCGTCCCTCCATTGTACCTGCCCCGGCTGCCCTGAGCAATCGAACGGAATGTGGGCGATCCCGCTCAAAGAAACGTGTGCTCATTGACCTGTATGGCAGGTAGCAAGGCAGTCTTCGGTTCGGATCACATTACAGTGAGCAGTGTCGCTGTATTCGTGAAATTCGATGACAAAGTAACAAAGAGGAAACAGGCAACGTCAAAAGGATACATTTCCCACGAACAATCAACTACAGAGTCTGTGAGTAGAGTTTGTCGCCAGAGATGGGGTATCATCATTTTGCTACTTCATGTTTAGTTCGAGCTTGTCTATGCGTATTGACTATGACGCCTTGGCTTTCACACGTCGCGGTCGACTTACTGTCGAATATGGTATTATGAAAGAGAGACTGCTTACAGGCTGTTGATAAAATAGGATAGGCCATCTCGCAGATTCCATTCGGGAACTTCTCCCAGCTCGACAGCATGTTGAGACAGATGCTAGAGCAGGGGCATGAGCAAGCACCTGTATCGTACCCGCTTGATGCATTCGTGCATCCTCCTTTCGGGGCACACAGCGAGTCGTCTCCGCCGCTCGACAACCGCAGCGGCCCTCACTTCTCCCGCCTCTGCGGCCTCGGCGGCTTCTGCTGCTGTTTCTGGTACTGCAGCCGCCGCACCTCGGACGCCTTGCGGTACGACAGCAGCACGTCCTGCCGCTGGGCCAGCAGCTCGCGGCGCACGACCGGGTCGACGACGGACCGCGGCACGTCGTCGAGCACCACGCGGGTCGACCGTGGCCGCTTCTTGATGCGGGGTGCCGTGGACGCAGCCGCGGCCGCCGCTGCGGCGGCCTTGTCGGCGGCGGCCTCCAGGCCCGGCTTGCGGCTCTTGAAGAACTTTTCGCTGTTGATCTTGGTCAGCTGCGGCGGCGCCGTGACGACGTCGTGGATGCCGGCGCGGACGGCCTTGGCAGCGCCGGCGGCCCGCTTGCGGTTGAGCTCGGCCCACATGTCGTCGTCGGCCTTGCTGTTGCTGCCGCCGCCGGCGGCCTGCTGGGCCTTCTTGACCGACTGCTGCAGGTCCAGGCGCCACTTGACGCCGACGGTCTCGTCCAGCTCCATCTCGCGCTCCTCGGCCAGGTCCTGCTGCTCGGCCCGCCGCTCCTGCAGCCGACGCTCCTCCTCGTGCCACTCGGCGTACAGCTTGTGCATCTTGCGCTCCTTCTTGGTGCGGAAGGCCTTTTCCAGCCCCAGCGGGTCGCTCGCCGCCTTGCCCTTGGGCACGAGCCCGCTGATCGGCAGCGCCGCGTCCACGCGCGCCGCAAAGTCTGACATCCGCTCGCCTGGCCGGATCTTGAGCGGCTCCGGGGCATCGGCCGCCGCCGTGGCCGCCGCCGCCGCCGCTATCTTGGCCGCCTTGGCTGCACCGGCAGACACGTCGCCCTCCTCGGCCGCCGCTGCTGCTGCTGCCGCCGCTGCCGCCGCCTTCTTCTCCTTCTTGCTCTTCTTGGCCTGCTTGGCCGCCTCGATCGCGCCGTCGTCCAGCCCCGATCGCACCCGCTTGCCGCCCGCCAGCGCCATCAGCCGCTTAAAGGCCCGCGGCGCATCGTCCTTGCTTGCCGCCGCTGCTGCCGCCGCCCGCTTCCGCTTGGTCCCCCGCGACGTGCTCGCCGCTGCCGCTGCCGCTGCCGCTGCTGCTGCCGCCTTGGAACCCTTCTTCGGCGGGGCCGTCTCGCCCCGGGAGGACTTGTTCACCGGGAGAGGACGCGCTATTTCGGTCGGCGGGAGATCAAAGCTGCCACGAACAGAATTAGTTTTGTTCAAGAAGTAACAGGAGGCTTGCAGAGCTCCTCGTGAAGCATTCGCGATTGGACGCTAAAACACTCACGCAGACGGATCCCGCTCCCGGCGGGTATGTTTGTGAGGCATCGTAAAAGTACAGAGATCGAGTGGGTGTGCCGGAGTCGTCAGCCAGAAAGCCTGTATGTCGTTGTGCCTCCTGCTTATCACCCGTTTTTTTTCTTTGATAGAGATCTTTTTTCCCTGCATCAGATGAATAAGCGGTCCTCTGTAGCGCCGTGCTAAGCTCAGACTATACTCGAAGTAGTCACAGTGTGTAGGGCACGGTATTGCACTGACGCCTGCGGGTCACACCGCCTAGCAGCCAATCATGGGATGTCAGGCTGAAGGGAGCTAGAATGAGCAGACAAATAATGAAGTCATCGTCACCCGGATGCAACAAAATCTGCAGGCACTAAGGCCGAGATTTTGCCAAAAAACGACCGAAAGACGGAGGACAGCTCTCGTTGTCGCTGGTCGAAGCGCCATTTTCCCCCCAGATCGCGAACCGGCCGAGCTGCTGCCCATCTTTTCTCGCCACGCGAGGACAGCCTGTCGGCGAGCACGGCAAGTCGCGAGCGTCCTGCCGTGCCGCGTCCTTTTTCCTGGCTTCGTCTGTTTTCGTCTTGCTTCTTTTTCTGCCATGTCCGCCCACACCGCCGAAGCAGCCGGCCGCTGCCCTGGTGACTGGCCTGAGACTGCAGAGTGGAGCACGATCGCTGGCCGGCGAACCACTAAGAAGTCACCGCTGTTCCATGTGTACGGACTCTGACCGTGTTTCGAAAACGTGACCTGTTGGCAGAGATCCTTTGACAACGCCGCATAGGTGTAGTACGAGCATGCAGCTCCGTCGTCATCCATTCATCTCTGGCACGACGGCATTCGCCTGCTCGGTCGAGGCAACCCCACCGAGATCCGCAGCTTCTCTGGCCGGCCAGCCCGCCAATCTAGACCGTGCGACTCCCCACGACCTCTGCTGGCCAGACACGTTGCCGTCTGCCTCCGGTGCGCTCGGCCCCACCGAAAAAGGCTTGGCGCCTTTCCCTGTGCGATGAGCAAGCTCGTACTTCCACTATTTCCGTTGTCCCCCTCTTCCAGCCATATCCGTGCTATCAGACACGCATTGCCTTAGTGCGTAAACCGCTCATAATCGCTTAGAAAGCCCGATAGATATAATCCTCCATCGTCCTCGCATGTCTGACTTCTGACTACCGTCTCGCTCTCCCCATCCCATTCCCTCCTCTTCCGGCTGCGACACGTAGTTCGAGTGCCGTCTTTTGCGGCCTCGACATCCTACATCCTTTTGCACCTGAAACCGCCCCTCCCCTGGCCCTGTCCTGATTGGAACCGGCTGAAGGACGAGAAAAGCCCGGAGGCTGGACGCTTGCCGCTGGACGCTCCGAATGCAATGGCCCTTGCTCTCCCCAGCTGCAAACTATACCGACAGCGCCGACTGCAGGATATCCGGCGCCAAAGCTTCCCCAGCACCCGCAATTGATTCGGTATTGAACGGCACCACAATCGAGAGCACGCAGCAGTACTCCGTACCGCTCCAATAGACGGCAGCAGTCATTGGGACAGTGATCGAAGACTGCCTCCCCTTCCCACTGCCAGGCACCTGCGAATACCCCGGTCTTCTTCGTATTCTCCGCCCACCTCATTTCTCGAATATCACCTCTTAATCTCTCTGCCTTGCGGCGTACTCCGCTCCCATCTTCACCTACTCGGCGCCAGTGCAGAGGACAGGAGCGGCTGCCGCTTCTCTGCATTCCCAATGGCGCACTCATCCAGCCTACCGGTCGCGGTCACCTCGTCCCTGGCTGCGGCAGCATCTCCCTCCGCCCCGTTACCAGGCGCTTTCCCGCAGACAAAGTCGCGGGGCCTTTCGCGCGTCTACGATATTGCCAGCATCCTGACCGGCTCCTCGCGACGGCGACGGGGCGTCGAGTATGAGCCGCTGCTCGGCCGGCGGGTGTTTGTCGACGTGGAGAATCTGGGCTCCAAGCCGTTGAAGACCCATCGGCGACAATGGGTGCTGTGCGGCACCGTCTACGGCCTGGTCCTGCTGTGAGTCTCCCCGCGCTCCTCTCGCGCTTCACTGCTGACGGGAAGAAACAGCACCGTGCTCATCGTCCTGAACGCGTCCCTCTTCGTCTGGCAGCTCGCCTATGCCATCCGGTCGGATCCCGACGCCATCTTCAGCGCCTGGGGGCTTCCGGGTACCGGCACCGAGCACCTGGCCTGGTACCCGACCGACTTTCTGCGCGACGTCATTCCCGTGCCGTGCCACTCGCACAACGACTACTGGCGCAACGTGCCGCTGTTTTCGGCCCTGCACGCCGGCTGCGTCGGCGTCGAGGCCGACGTCTGGCTGCTCGACGGCTACGAGGACGAGCTGTACGTCGGCCACAGCCGCGCCGCCCTGCAGCCGAACCGCACCTTCCGGTCGCTCTACGTCGACCCGCTGGTTGAGATCCTGGCGCGCCAGAACAAGAACCACCACTACTTTTCGGGCAACGACAGCAGCAGTAGTGTTCGGCCGCGTGGCGTCTTTGACGTCCGCCCCGACCAGACGCTCATCCTGCTGGTCGACATCAAGACGAGCGGGCCCGAGACGTTCCGCAAGGTGCTCGAGGGCCTCGAGCCGCTGCGGTCGCGCGGCTGGCTGACAACGTACCGCGACGGCCGCGTGCACCAGGGGCCCATCACGGTCGTCGGCTCCGGCCGCACGCCCTTTGCCGACGTCGTGGCCAACAGCACGCACCGCGACGTCTTTTTCGACGCGCCGCTCGACCGGATCGAGAACCAGCCGTACGACCAGACGAACTCGTACTACAGTAGCGTGGCCATTGGCGAGGGCCTCGGCACCATCTGGTTCGGCATCTTCCGCGACAGCCAGCTGCAGCTGCTGCGCCACCAGGTGCGCCAGGCCCACGACCACGGCCTCAAGGCCCGCTACTGGGACCTGCCCGCCTGGCCCGTCAGCGCGCGCAACCGGGTGTGGGACACGCTCGTGAGCGAGGGCGTCGACATGCTCAACGTCGACGACCTCAGCGGGGCCACCAAGAGCAACTGGGACGATGCCAGCTGGTTCGGACGGCTACTATAGAGGAGATAACAACCCGGGAGCCATCAGGACGGCTCCTGCGTTTGGCAGCCGCGCTGCTTTCAAAGTTCATCGGGGCACGGGTTTTGGCGTAATGGCGAAGAAATCGCCGCGGAAGCCAAGGGCTTGCCAAAACACCAGCGTAAGACCCCATGCTTGTATATGCGTGTCATGTTTGACATAATAATGTAGTTTGAGACGAAGAAATGATACCCAAATATTGTACCAGAGCCGCAAGTAAGAAAATGGCAAGTGAGAGCCGGAGAGCTCCTTCTGTTTGCGCCACCCTAAGCCTCGATTCTTCGGGTTAGCCCAAGGCAATCAATCACCCTCTCCTGTACTCCGTATAAGCCACCCTACTTCGCAACCAACACATCGAAGAATTGGGCATGAATTGAACAGCCACTCTCGGTCCAATGTACGGCTGGTCAAAGGAGGCTTGGCGCTGACACCGCGGGATGGTCAAATACAAACTCTGCTGCCCAACCGGCCTTCCTGGCAGTTCTTGCCTCAGGCATTGAATTCTCCACGTAAGAAAAGAGAAAAAATGTCTGACAACAACGACCAAGAATCAGCGATGACCTCCTCGGCGGTAGTTGTTGGCAGTGCTATGGCGAACTCTGGAGAGCAGAGCTTTGTCGCAGAAACTGCCCCATCTGCCTCACGCTGTCAGAAAATGAAGCAGAAAGCCAGGCGACTCTTCAAGCCCAAGAACACACCACCTAAAGCGAGAGCAGTTCGCGATACGAAAACCGACTAGCAACAAGCAGGCCCAAGCACCCTCCCCGATCTGTCAAAGGAGAGCAGCGTGCCTGTGCTCTTTCCGGATGGCATAAAGGTGCTGCACGACTGCCCCGATCCCAGGGTTGATGTCTGTTTCATCCACGGGCTGGCTGGTGACAGAGAGAAGACTTGGACTGCCGAGGGGCAGTCTCAACCTTGGCCGCAAACCCTTCTCCCGCCTTGTCTCACCAGTGCCCGCATTCTCACCTATGGCTACGATGCATACATGGTGCGCGTATCCAGCGCGGCGAACAATTCTCTGACCAACCATGCCACCAATCTTTTGAAGGACCTGACGGACGACAGAGCTGCTTGCGGAGCGGCTTCACGCCCCATCATATTTGTGGTCCACAGTCTCGGCGGTATCGTGTGCAAGAAGGCCATGTTGCTTTCACGCAACACTTCTGATGGCCATCTTCGGAGCCTGTTCGAATCAACAAGAGGAATCGCATTCATGGGCACACCACACAGGGGATCCGAGGTGGCAAACTGGGCCAAGTTTCCCGCTTCGGTGCTTGGGTACTTGAAATCAGTCAACAAGACTCTCTTGGAGATTTTGCAGACAAACAACAAGTTGCTTGAGGACACCCATAAGGACTTTGTATCAATGCTTTGGGGACTAAGCAGGAGTGGCCGATCTATCGAAATCGCCTGTTTTTGTGAGGAGCTGCCTCTGAGTGGCCTGAGGACACTCATAGTTAGCCAGAAGTCGGCGACGCTTGATGGCTACAGTCCGGTTACCATCCACGCCGACCACCGCGAAATGGCCCGATTCAAATCTGCAAAAGACACCGGCTTCAAGAGACTGCTAGGCGAGCTGATACGGTGGACTCCACCGGAAAAGTCACTGGTCAGACCTTGTAAGAATAGTCTCCGTTACGCTCTTATTATCAAGCCTATACCTAGTGCTAACAATACGATCGCTAAGCTCTACAACCTGTGCTGTCAGAAATCGACAAGGCTTGCCTAAGCTCGTTGGCCTTCTCAGAAATGAACAGTCGTTTCAATGACATCGAATCTGCCTTTGAAAATACATGTGATTGGCTATTTCAGCATAAAACCTACAGCGACTGGGAAGCCTCCGATCGAGGTCTACTTTGGACCAAAGGAAAGCCAGGCTCTGGAAAGTCTACTTTGCTGCGACATTCTCTTGACAGAACCGACAAACTGCCACCTAGTGGAGGCCAGCCACCCCTCATTCTCTCCTTCTTTTTCCACGGCCGCGGTGCGAAGCTTCAAAAGTCCCCCGTAGGCCTCTTCAGGGTGCTGCTCCATCAGATACTTTCGGAGGCACCAGATGCAGCTAAAGACCTTGTCGCCACTTTTCAGCAGCGGAGCGATACCATAGGCCCGACAGGCGGACAGTGGGAATGGCATGCTCGAGAACTCCGAGATCATTTTCAAGCGGCTTTACCGCAAGTCCTCGAATGCCGGGCCGTCTGGATAATTATCGATGCCCTCGATGAGTGTGGCGAACAGAATGCAGTTGAACTGGCCGGGCAGTTCCAGCGTATCCTCGGTCAACTTCCATCGACGGATGAGCATTGTCGCATTTGTTTCACCTGCCGCCACTATCCCATTCTCTCCCTAGACTCTGCCTTTGAGATCTGTGTCGAGCAAGAGAACACACGTGATATTGAGACCTACGTACGCAGCAAGCTTTCTGACTCTGTTCCGGCCGAAATAGTGACAAGTATCACGAACAAATCATCTGGCGTATTCATGTGGACATATCTTGTCCTCCGAATCGTTCAGGATCATCGGCGCAAAGGGACAGGATGGAAGAAGATTGCCTCAAAGATTTCTGAAACTCCTCCAGATCTTGATCGGCTTTACGACGAGTTGGTGAAGAGCATGGATGAGACGAAAGCCTCTTTGAAACTGTTCCAATGGATTTGCTTTGCGGAAAACCCACTTTCACTGGAAGAGCTCCGGTGGGCTCTGATCCTCGACCCAGGTTGCTCTTACACATCGGTCCAGCAATGTACGAGTGCAGATGAGTATGATTGTGATATGGAGAAGCGCCTGAAAACACTGAGTCGTGGCCTCGCCGAAGTCGTGGAGTCATCCGATATACCCGTTGTACAGTTCATTCACCAGTCAGTACAGGATTTCTTCGTCAACAAGGGCCTATTGTCTCTGCACAACATGAAAGCGGATGCTTCCGAAATCGTCACGGTTGATATAGCAGCTGGAATGGCGCACTATCAACTGTCCAGAAGCTGTATCCGCTACTTGGCAATGGACGAGTTCGTCAAGATCAGAGCCAAAACCGATCGCGCTAAATTTCCACTGCTGCGTTACTCCGCAGTGTATTTGATAAAACACATCATAGAGAGCGAAGCGCAGAGCACAACTCCGGACGATCTCCTATCATTCTTCGGTTGGCCATCAGAACATATCATACAGTCTTGGGGTCGAATTTGGAATGAAACAGGTGCTATCAGGTTTTCAACTAGGATCATTTCTCCAACACGAAGTCTAAATCGAAAGACAACAATACTGCATCTATCGGCAGAGCACCGATTGGCCAGACCGTTACAGAAAATCCTTCAAGATACCTCCACAGACGTCAATGCTGACGATAAGTTCAATCGCACGCCGCTGTCGTATGCGGCCGGGGCTGGCAACGAAGCGGCAGTCCAGCGACTGCTAGATACAGGCAAGGTGGATGTTGACACAAGGGACAAGGGCGGCCGGACACCACTTTCCTGGGCTGCCTCTGAAGGTCACGATACGGTGGTTAAGCAGCTGCTAGATACAGGCAAGGTAGATGTTGACACAGGGGACGAGGGCGACCGGACACCACTTTACCGGGCTGCCCATGAAGGTCACGATACGGTGGTTAAGCAGCTGTTAGATACAGGCAAGGTGGATGTTGACACAAGGGACAAGGGCGGCCGGACATCACTTTACTGGGCTGCCTTTAAAGGTTACGATACGGTGGTTAAGCATTTGCTAGATACAGGCAAGGTGGATGTTGACATAAAGGACGAGGACGGCCGGACACCACTCTCCTGGGCTGCCTTTAAAGGTCACGATACGGTGGTTAAGCATTTGCTAGATACAGGCAAGGTGAATGTCGACACAAGGGACGAGGGCGGCTGGACACCACTTTACTGGGCTGCCTTTAAAGGTTACGATACGGTGGTTAAGCATTTGCTAGATACAGGCAAGGTGGATGTCGACATAAAGGACGAGGACGGCCGGACACCACTTTACCGGGCTGCCTTTGAAGGTCACGATACGGTGGTTAAGCAGCTGCTAGATACAGGCAAGGTGGATATCGACATAAGGGACAAGGGCGGCCGGACACCACTTTCCTGGGCTGCCTCTGAAGGTCACGATACGGTGGTCAAGCATTTGCTAGATACAGGCAAGGTGGATGTTGACGCAAGGGACGAGGGCGGCCGGACACCACTCTCCTGGGCTGCCTTTAAAGGTCACGATACGGTGGTTAAGCAGCTGCTAGATACAGGCAAGGTGGATGTTGACGCAAGGGACGAGGACGGCCTAACGTCGCTCTCTTGGGCAGCTAGAGAAGGCTACCTAACGGCGCTGTCCCTGTCTATACAATGTGGCGGAGGTGCCAAACGTGGCGACAATGTTGGGCGCAGGCCGCTACTGTTTGCCGCAGAGAACGGACATGAGGCGGCAGTGCGGCTTCTCTTACCCGCGACGATCGGTCCAGACAGCGAATCTTTACAGACCAGGGTGCTGCCAATAATGCTGCAACAAGTCATTCAGGCCGAGCTCAAATTCGTGACGAGCTACCTCTCCCAGGCCGATGCCATGTCCGGGGCTGATGACGGTCGTTATGGGGAGGCACTGATGTGGGCCGCAGGGTCCGGATATACAGACGTCGTACAGGCGCTGCTGGCGGTAGACGGCATTGACGTTAATCGGGTAGTCGAGGACGGGAAAACGGCGTTGATGAGGTCCGCAGAGAACGGGCACACGAGTGTGGTGGAGCTGTTAGCAGTGGACGGCATTGACGTTAATCGGGCAGACCAGTACGGGAAAACGGCGTTGATGAGGTGCGCAAAGAACGGGCACACGAGTGTGGTGGAGCTGTTGTTAGCAGTGGACGGCATTGACGTTAATCGGGCAGACCGGCACGGGAAAACGACGTTGATGAGGTCCGCCAAGAACGGGCACACGAGTGTGGTGGAGCTGTTGTTAGCAGTGGACGGCATTGACGTTAATCGGGCAGACCGGTACGGGAAAACGGCGTTGATGAGGTCCGCAAAGAACGGGCACACGAGTGTGGTGGAGCTGTTGTTGGCAGTGGACGGTATCGACATTGTTTGCGAGGACGACGATGGTAACAATGCGCTGGGCCTGGCTGTTGATGAGGCCACTCGGATGTGGTAAAGCTGCTTCAGCAAAAGCTGGACAGCTGACGACTGAACGATAGAAGCCGAGATAAAACCTAGAAAGAGCTTTATGCCGACAATATTCCGTGTGGACTCCGAGCAGCTCTGCGCTCGACTGCTTCCCGTGCTTCACACAGGAATGTACATCTCCGCCGCGTATGATATTCCTCACACCAACAGGCTAGCTCGGCTGGTCTGGGTCGATTGGTCGCCGGGACTCTTAGTACGCGTGGTGCTTGATACCCACTCCTCTTCATCTGCCGCAAAATCTTAATCTGGTGGTGTATTAGTCTCCGAGAATGGGATCATGTTCTTGCATTCACTTGCACGTCGCCTGCTCTCGAGCATCTTACTATATATTGCTCCCAGTCTGTCCAGTCCCAGGTTTTTTCTCTTTGTCGAACACCTTGCTCCCTGCATCGTCTTGGCTGAATCGGCAAACTCAAGCTTACTGTACTCGTGGACATTTTTCGGCTTTCGGCTTCAGCTCTCCGGTCCCCCTCCTTAACACAGGTCCTTGCTCATTGCACACAAACTCACCAATCCACCAAACGTCACCATGCCTGAACAACAGAAGCTGCTTGCGTCGCTCGACGTGAGTGCAAACCCTTATTTTCATTGCCGTTGTTGTCTGTCGCCATTGCCAATGCCATTGAGTAGCTGCTGGGTTCCGGCTGGTGTTCTCAGCCGCGGCTGCTCGTAATGGCTGCGAGACATTGACAGCACAACGTCGACAGCCTGCTGACAAGTCTCCAACAGGACTCCATCGCCTCCCGGCTGCCGTCACACTCACAGCAGCTCTTCGCGGCCAAGACCGCCCGCGGCCTGACCTTTGCCGAGCTTGCCGACGCCCTCGGCCGCAGTGAGGTGGCCGTGGCGGCCATTTTTTACGGCCAGGCGTCGCCCTCGACGGCCGACGCGGCCAAGCTCAAGGAGCTGCTGGGGCTGACAGACGCGCTGACGGCGCAGCTGACGGCGGCGTCGTTCCCCGACCGCGGCCGCGCGGGCCCGATGCCGCCGGTCGAGCCGCTCATCTACCGGCTGTACGAGATCGTGCAGAACTACGGCTATGCGTACAAGGCGGTGCTGAACGAGAAGTTTGGCGACGGGATCATGAGCGCGATCGCCTTCAGCACGGGCGTCGAGAAGGAGGTCGACGCCGACGGGGTCACCTGGGTGAACATCCGGATGCGCGGGAAGTGGTGAGTTGGGACCCTGCCATGGTCTTTTCCTGCTCGTCGCAGTCTTTGGTCCACTGCTAACAGACAGGCTTCCGTTTTCGCGTTTCTAAGCAAAGGGGCAGAACTGGTGGAGAGGCGGAGCTTCAGGAGGCAATATCGAGAATGCGTATGTAATAAAAAATGCGCTCTGAGCGGAAGCCACGTGCAGTGTCGTAGCTTCCCATTGCTGTCCCCGTCCAGACCGGTTGTCCAGTTTAGTTGTCTGTTGCAAAATAAAAATGAAGAAATCGAGTGAAAGCCTCTTTTATGTGGTGCGGGACAATGTGAGTAAAGCCAGGGGACAATACCAAGAGTGGAAATTAGCAAGGCTAATCCCGTCACAGCCTCGCTTGCAACCCGTGACCACCAATATCACCACCACGCCAACAGCTATGGCGTTCAGATGAACCGGGTCACTCACGTGGTATTTTCCGAGTTCAGACCAATAGTGCCGGCTACAGGAGAACGTGGCGAGCAACCAACAGGTCAACAGGCAGGGGAGGGGCGTCGACGAGACGATGTCGAGACAGACATGATGCAAGACAAAAAGAAAAGCGGTCTCGCCAGTCAGAGCATGTGAACGGAACCCGCTCGGCTGATCATGACTTATCTGCATTCAATTTGCCTCTGTCTTTGAGGCAGATAAGAACAATACTAACGGCGTACGACAATCGTAAGCACGGACAAGGACATCCACCCAAGATTCAACAGCATCAGGACATGGACGCTTACAAGCAGAACAAACAGCCATCAAGGGTTGTGGCCGTTGGAGTGCTGAAAGTGCAGAGGATAGACGCTATATTTGCCACTTTCGTTTCTGTGTCCATTTCCATCTTCGCTGCCTCGAGCCCAGGGACGATTGACGCCGATTGACGGCCATCCAGACTCCTGCATTCGGCTTCGTGTCACAGTCTTTCGTGCCCCGCTGTCCAATACTCTCACCTGTGCGTGTCCGCCGAGGCAGGCCCGAAGGAAAGAACGAAAACGGCCGCCGTGGTCTTGCTGCTTGTTCATTGCACGCATTGGTACTTACGATTGTCGTTATTGCGTGAAAGACTGGTCAAGACGAAGCCGGAAGCCAAGAGAGAACTAGCCATCACTCGTGAGCACGCATCTGTGGGACTTCTTTCTGGCTGTCTTTCTCGGCCGACATCTCTTTGACTGGTCTTGCTCCTGGTGAGCGCCCACTCTCTGCCTCTACTGTCTCTCTGCATGACGCCTGCATCAGTCTTCTCTGGCTGCCTTCAATATTCTCATATCTCCAAGCAGTCAACAGCAGGGGAATTTTCTATAAAATATACAGTTCCCTCCCACATTCCGCTCATCTTTTTTTCCTCTTCATCCGCATCATCATCTTCCACATTCAATCAATCATCTTCACTTCTATTCCAAAGAAACCAGCCCCCCCAACTTTCAAAATGCAGCCCGGCTTTGTCAAGAACGTCCAGACGGTGAAGGCCAGCGCCGGCGGTGACGGCCTCATTGGTGGCGGCTACTGCGTCGTCATGTAAGTTGCCGACACTTGAGGCAACTTGCTTGAGATGATGAGAGGAGAAGATCGAGAGAGGCAAAACAACAACGTCACACACGACAACCCACGGCAATGCACCCCAAAGCGAGGATTGGGCTGGAGGGAGAGAAGAGGATGCAGTCCTAAACCAACTCATCGCTTTTCTCGTTCGCTCTCAGCTCTCCTTGTCTTTCCAGCTCTCGCGACCCTCCTCTGCCAACAGGATGCCTATCCTCGACAAAACACATCATCACAAGACGACAAATCAACCCACCCCCTAGATTTTTGACCTTTTCTCGCTCGTCCTTTTTTTCTCGCCAACGGAGGAACTCAATGGACAACATTTACTTTCTCCCTACACCGGCAACCTCATTTGGTATAATATGCACAGTATTCACGACTTTCGCTTGTTTTCGATTTACTCGTTTCATTCTGCTGGTGTCTAGTTTAAGCTTATCATGCGATCTCTTCTCGGAGTGGAATGGCCAACCATTTTGATCGGGCGATCCCATGAGAGTGTGGGAACGAAAGCACCAGGAGACGGACACATTTCACTATCATGGCCTGCTGTGTATACGCACACTGGGTTCTTTCTATTTGCTGTGTCAGTATTTTCAGGCCATTTTTGTCTGGTGGAGACTGGAAGGGCATGAGGGAGGAGGATACGGGTGCCAGTTGCGGACAATTCAATTCAGATAGTTGAATATACGCATTTGGGATCCAACATGAAGTAATTGACTGACAGCCGTGATACAAGTGCCGCAGCTTGTGTAAGGACGAGTTGCAGGTTTTGCCGCCTCCAACCAATGCAGTCGTAGCGGATTTGCAATAGGACTACAGTAAAGCTTCTTGTCTTGGAGGGAGCATATCAAAGTCTTTAGATTAAGGTAAGCTTCATGTTCAGGATTGCGCGGGCGGTCTGGTTGAAATGTCACGAGCGTGGATAATCCATGGCGTGTCGTACCGTAAGTGAGCACGTGACGATAGCGACCTGCGTAGGGGCGGTGAGCACTTATGGATCCATCCCCAACCATAGTGTGGCAGAAAAAGAAAATTTCCAGGTAGAAAAAAAAAGAGGACGGAGATTGCAGAGTTACGAGAGGTGCCAGCCTACGACAAGCTGCCAACAGAACGCAGCTTTCATACCTCAGCCACCACCACCACAACGATGGGACGAAGCGCATTGAGAGCGGCATTGGCGGCCGAAAAGGGCGTGGATTTCAAGAAGTTGAGGGAGAAGAAGAGATACAAGGAGGGTGTGAAGGAGAAAACGAAGAAGGGAGGAGCTGGCAGCGTGTCGAAGAAGGATGCGACAGACGAATGGGAGGACGAGGAGGACGAGGAGGAAGAGAGCGGGGACGAGGACGAGAACAAGGGCCAGCTAGGTGTAAGTGGTTCTGTCGGGTGCCCCGAGCAAAAAAGCAGGCTGTGGGATGCGGGATACTGACCATTCTGTTGCAGGCCGACTTTATTGCTGCCGTGGACGATTCGGACGAGTCGGACTCGGACGTCGAGATGGAGGCAAAGATTGTGCGGGTCAAGGCGGCGGCACCACCGAGACCAGCAGCGACCCGGAAAGAGAAGCCTGCCAAGGCAGCCAAGGTGGCCAAGGTGGCCAAGACGGTTTCCAAAACGGCCGAGGACGAGGAAGAGGAGGACGAGGAGGACGAGGAGGAGGACGAAGAGGACGAAGAGGATGAGGAGGTTGCCTGGTCGGACCTGGACGAGGAGGAGCGCGCCGGGCTCGCGGTCCAGCGGCGCCAGACGATCAACAACGCGGCGGCGCTGACGGCGGCGCTGGCGCGCATCCGCGTGCCGTCCGACAAGAGCGTGCCGTTCAGCACGCACCAGTCGGTCATGCCGCTGGCCGGGCCTACGGCGGCGGCCATTGCCGACATCCAGGACGACGTCGCGCGCGAGCTGCAGCTGTACCGGCAGAGCCGCGACGCCGCCGTGGCCGCCCGCCGGCTGCTCCGCGCCGAGGGCGTGCCCTTTGCCCGGCCGGCCGACTACTTTGCCGAGATGGTCAAGGACGACGAGCACATGCAGCAGGTGCGCGCCCGCCTGGTCGAGGCCGCGTCCGCCCAGAAGGCCTCGGCCGAGGCCCGCCGCCAGCGCGACCTCAAAAAGTTTGGCAAGCAGGTCCAGGTGGCCAAGATGCAGGAGCGCGCCAAGGCCAAGAAGGACACGCTCGACAAGATCAAGACGCTCAAGCGGAAGCGCTCCGAGAACGGCGCCACCACCACCCACGAGGCCGACCTGTTTGACGTCGCCGTCGACACCGAGATCGGCGCCAAGCGCGGCGCCTCGTCCGCCCCCGGCGGCCTCAAGCGCGGCCGCGACGGCCGAGACGGCCGCGACGACCGCCAGGGCCGCCAGGGCCGCGACGCCCGCAGCGGCGGCCCCCCGCAGCCCAACGCTAAGCGCCAGAAGAAGAACGACAAGTACGGCTTCGGCGGCAAGAAGCGCCACGGCAAGTCCGGCGACGCCCAGTCCTCCGGCGACCTCAGCGGCTTCAACGCCCAGCGCATGAAGAGCGGCGGCAGCGGCTTCAAGACCCAGCGGCCCGGAAAGGCCCGCCGGCAGGCTGCTGGCGGCCGCCGGTAGTCCTCGTCCTCTCTCGTTTTGTCTCGCACCCTTATGTCATCCTTAGTCATCCTTAGTCATCATCGTCCGGTCTCCCTTTTTGCGTATACAATCAGGCCCAGTGTATATCGTTTTATGGCTGCTGTATCAAAAAGGCTCGTGGTGTCGTCATGCCTCTTTACATCGTATCTTACTCTTACGTCGGCGTGAGATGTTTGTCAGTCTCGATTCAATATCCAAGTTCTAACCATACACTTGAGACTACGGTCAGGTCGCCAACCAGAGGCACCAACATACATCGTCACCATCTCAGCCACGCTTCGTGAATCGTTTTGCATTCTTTGCATAATAGCGTCAATACACGCCTATGGCCATGGCCCCGGATAGAGAATGGGGGGAATAATCTGCAACAAGAACGCGAGGAGCATATGATTGGTAATGACATGAGAAAAGCGGCGAGCCCGGAATGAATGGCGGCTCCGACAGAGATGCAGTGGTACCGCCGCAGCAACAACAAAAGCAAAAGCATCGTTTCCTGGCGACAGGATGACTAGAGCAGCGTCCATGCAAAGCAGCAAGTAAAAGACAAAAGAAAATGGAGACAGATTGTCAAAAAAAAAACAGGGTATCCGTTTGTCAACAGGCAAGAGTGTTTGTCGTCGGTTTCCCCCTCTTTCCAGTCTTCCCGTCTTGACTGTGTAGAGGTCGTGCAGAGGCCGAGACGTGATGCTCGCAGAATCATCGCTGCTGATGCTATGTATGCAACACCGCGTGCCCGACTGCGGCCATCCTGACCAGAAGTCTGCCCGACGAAAAGAACGTCGCCTCCCAGAATCGTAAACAAGACAGGCAAAAGCACCCAACAATGTCGTTGCCCTCCCCGCACCTGAGGGTTGGAAAATGTGAACAAAATTCGGCAGCCAATGCTAGGTAGAATAAAGAATAAACAGGTAGGTTTAATAATGATAAAAAAGCACACAAAAAACACCGTGGTATCACACCAGAGACGCCGGTCGCTCAAATGCTCTTTTTGGTTTTTGCAGACCCAAGCTCGGCTCGTCAGGACGGCCGACGCCGAAGCCAGAAGATGAAAACGCCATTCTTTCCAGGCGGAAGAATTTGTCCAACAGGGCTGCCAGGTCGACGCTTCACAGCTCACGGCTCGCAGCTACTGCGACGCCGCAACACACCAGTGCCGGTGGAAGGCCCACGCGCTCTTCTGGCACTCCTTGCTGCAGTACTTTGTCCTCCGGCACCGGCGGCACTTGGCAAACTGCCGCGTGAACTCCTCCCACTTGCCGCACTGGTAGTAGGCACACTGACGAATGCCGCCGCGCGTGTCGTCCTTGCGGCACAGGTTCCGCATCACCACGCCCGCCCAGTACTGCATGTCGGTGCTGTGGTACCGCACCGTAAACTTTTCCACCAGCGGGAAGATGTTCAGGTCGTTGGGCAGCAGGTATTCTTCTTCCTCCTCGTCCTGGTCGTCGTCCTCGTCCATCAGCGCCGCGAGGCCCACCGAGTCCATGCCCGACAAGTCGTCGCCGTCCAGCAGCTGGAGCTCCTTGCCGATCCGAAGTCGAGGCACCAGGTGGCTCTTCTGAAAGTACGTCCGCAGGTTGCAGTACTTGGACACGTACGCGAGCAGCTGCAGCGACATCAGCACGTCTTCTTCTCGCGGCATGGCCGCGATGATGTACGGGTTGGCCGTCAGCTGCCGCTCCACCAGGTAGCGCGGCACGCTCGCGTTCGGCATCACCGGCTGCTGCGCCGCCACCATCGTCGGCCGGTTCGGCGAGAGCCCGGTCGCGGGCACCGGCGTCGTCGTCGTTGTGGGCGCGTTGATGATGCTGCCGCCGTCAATGGGCGCACGGTGTGTAATGTTGAACGTGCCGGTTTCCTGGGTCTCCGACACCGTCGGCGTCGTCAGCTCGATGCCTGTCGCGCCCAGGATGCTCTCCGACTCCTCCATGGCAATGTCTTGGATGTCCACGGCCGGCTGGATGTCGCCGGTGCCCGACATGTCCGTGTCCGGTGTCTCGTCTGACTGCACGCTCTCGGCGTTGATGTCATCCGCCTCGCCTGACGCCGTCGAGCTCTGGTGCCGGATCGACGGACGTCTCCGCGACCGGCCAGTCGGGGCAAGCAGCGATGTGGGCCGCACGGTAGGCGACCGGAGCTGCGGCGGTGGCAGCGGCGTGGTCGGCGAGGCGGGCTGGGACGGGACGACGAGTCCCAGGCGCGCCGCAAAGCGGTCGGCATCGCGGATCGTCCGGGCATACGCTTGCTCGCCGCTGTTCTCGGCCGTGGCCGACACGACCGAAGCCAGCGGCTGGATGCTGCTCTGAAACGGCGTGGAGATGGTGTGTCTTGTCGACGCATTCACGGCCTCTGACGCGGCAGAAGCAGACGCCAACACGGCCTCGTCCATGGCTGCAGACGAGGATGGTAGCGACGTCGACAGCGAGCTGGTCGAAGGACCAGGCGCGCTGGTGGCATGATGGTGGTGATGGTGATGGTGATGGCTGTGCTGGCTTTGGCGAGGAATGATGGGAATGGGAGCGCGGTCGGTCATCTGGACGTGCGAAGACGGCGAGCCCAGGGCCATAGGGCCAGGAAGGAGAGCGTTCGGCACGGGAATAGGCACCGGCGGCGATGTAATGTGAAACTGAGACATGGTAGGCGTGGCGTCGTTATCGGCATTGCTCGTGCTGCTCGCGGTGCTGCCGTTGTCTGCGGACAAAACAGTGCTGGAGCTAGGCCCCGGCACGGTTGGGTCGACAGCCGGAGGGACAGAGAGGCCGACCAAGGCGGCCGACACGTCAATGGATGGCGGTGGGGCCTGGCGACGGAAGGCGCGGTGCTGGTCGATCTCGAAGCGGCCGCTGTTGGCCCGATTGGCAAAGGACGAAGACTTGCTGCCGATGCGCAGATCCTTGACGCGGTGGTGGCCCTGGTGGTCACGGGCCTGTCGCTGCTTGGCCTCCTCGGCTCGCTCGCGGCACTTTTCAATCACCTTGATGTAGTTGTCGAGAATGGTGGCAATGACCGGCACCATGTCGGCCTCGACCACCCTCGTCCGCACGGCCTCGGTGCCGCGCACGCCAATATTGACAACACACTGGAAGGCCAGGTTCCACTTCCACATGTCCATCATGTCTCGGCTGCGGCCCTGCTTGAGGATGCAGACCAGGCGCTCGATGCCGCCATCGACGGTCAGGATGTCCCGTATCCGGGCAGACGACGTTGTGAGGTAGGCGAGGTGGTTGAGCGAGTTGATGAGCGGCAACGTCGACGTGCAGTCGAGGGCACGGCGGTCGTAGAGGGCCGTCGTGATGCCCACCGACGCCTTGTTGACGTTGGGGATGCTAAAGTTGACCTCCCTCATCTTCACGGGAGGCCGGCGGCACGCGAGACGTCGTCAACGGGATGGCAGGAAGGGACAAGGCGTGTCTTCTTGATGTTGATAGGGAGCAGAAAAGGACAGGGAAAGAAGAAAAAATGGATAAAAAAGAGGATTAAAATAAAGTGCGGATCAAGGGTCAATGGCTCTACCGCTTTCGCGTTCCCGTGAGAATGGACTGCTCGGCAATCCAAGAGTAAGGATGTAGAAGCGGCTGGGTGGCGGCTGCAGATGTGAGGCGATGGGTTTTCAGGAGGCGAGTGCCGATCGGAGGCGGCAAGGGTAGATAAAAAAATAAAAAAAAAGGAGGAAAGGGAGATTAGGCGATGGCGAGTTGAAGAGTAATTTCGCACGTTCCTCAGTCCAACTCCTCTTTTTTGAGTTGTTTTTGTGATGGAACCTTTCTGGTATGCAGGAGACCGACCGAAAGCCTTTGGAGGTGAGGCCGGGAGGCGCGAGAGATACGAGACAAGAGTCTCGTGGTATGTATGGTCGTCTGGATGGACGGTGGTGCAGATAGAACGGTGTGGCGTGGGCGAGTCCCGGATGGCTCTTTCAGTGCAACAACGATTGCATGGCTTTCGAAAATCCGACGGCTCGCAGGCGATGGCGGCGAAGACGCAGGCTGGGAGGAAAAAACGGTTGAGGATTGGGCGACGGTGGTTGGGAGGAAGGATGTCGGATATGTGTCGGATATGGCCACTTGGGTCGAGAGAGCGTGGCAATTGATGGCAATGGCTAATCGGTCACGGGAGATAGAAGACGAGAGCAGCCACGGCGGAAAAGGAGGCGTGTCAGGATGGGACGGGGGATAGCGAGGCTTCGGGCGGACACTGTCACTCTCCCGAGAATGGGTGTGAATGACGGAGATGCAGCGCGAAGGGGACGATGTGGGATGCAGAGAGAGAGAGAGGAAGAGAGCGAAGGAGAGAAGAGAGCGAAAAGTGAGGGAGCGAAAAGGAAGCCAAAACGGAAAGGGTGCAACGGAGTTGGTTAGTTCCAGCAGGCGAGTTTGGGGGGGGAAAGGATGGGAGGCGGGAAAAAAGAATTAGGTTAAAAAATAAAAGTAAAAAATAAGAATGGGCAAAGCAGGCCGGGCGGGTTATAGCAGACTGCATTACGAATAGCGGGATATGTAGGCGCTGTTGCGGCGCGTGGTGCTAGCCAGCTAGGGCCTGGGCAGCATGTGGCAGCGTGGCGGGCGCCTGGAACGACAGGTGGGCCGCTTTTCGTAATCGAGAGGCGAGAGCGGCAGAGCATACATGGTATTCATGCGAGTGCTGTCGAAGCTGCGAGAGGATGACGGGAGGCGTGAAGCTGCCGCAGAGACGGCACTTGCACTTGGGGGCTCGGCCAGCCATCTTGGGGCGTCTTACGATCCCGAGTGCACGGCTCCTGCTTGTGCAAGCTACGAGTATGTGGTTATCCAGCAACAGAAACAAGCTCCCCGGATGCGTCGCCACGGCAGCCCTGGCCCCAACTTGCGATGCTCAGGTGCTTCGACTGCCTCCAGCACGCGGTCGTGCGGTCGTGCGGCCATGCAATCTCCACGGGCGGAGCTCCCTGTCCCCCGGGGGCCTGCAGTAAGATCTGGCTTGCTTCCGCTCGGGTCTCTTTTTTTCCTTTTTTTTCCTTCTTTCCTTCTTTTTTCTACTGGAAGGGGGGTTCTTTTTTCGCTCTCTTCTCGTTTTCCTTCTTCCACCTCCTTTCACCTCCTCTCCCCGTCTGCTGGGACGAGAGCCCGACGCGATGTTCCCTTCTGCCTGACCAGTCGTCCTTCTGCCACGCCTCCTAGCTCCATGTCCGTGTCCGTGCCCGCGACCGTGCTTGGTAATCGGACTCGTATCTTGCATCGCAGGCCCTGCGCCTGCTGCGAATGCTCTGTACATAGTCGCTGCGTTTCAGGCACCCCCACCCGAAACCCATTCTCTTCCCGCCACCGGCATTTCGTCCTCGTAAAAGAGGGCAGTTATTACGGTGTGTGCGTGCCTGCCTGCACAGTACGCAGGTCGGACGATGCATAAGGAGACCCGGGGGGGAATACTCGCACATATGCAGAACAAAAGCGGTTATACGGAGTCCATAAAATCTTGCCAATGACAAGGGGCCGGGCGCTGTTTCCGGCTGAAAAGCGCACCGTGCGCCACACCGTGCGCCGTTGGGCTGCTTGGGCCCGCATGACGAGCCAGAGGCAAGGCAGAGGCGAACCGGCGGCCATCTCGCCGCGCTCGTTTCTTTTTCCTGGCCGCGGGCGTCTATTCGTTGTTTTTATTTTCGCTTTTACCGCCTGCGAACCGGTGGTGTGCCACACGCTGCCAAAGGTGTGGCTGTCCGTGCGAGTTTTGTCTGTGAGCATTGCCAAGCAGGGAATCTGCTGCTGGCCCGTCTGGAAAGGCTTGCAGCTGTCTTGCTCTGCCAGGTAATGTGCGCTTTCTCGTACGAACATGTGGCACCACTTGCCACCAGCCTGCCACCGCCGTTCCTCTGCGTTTACCAAGCATCCTTCCTTGAGCTCTTTTCGTCGCGGGCCATCGGCCACGTTCCGCCAAGCGAGTTACTGAGCGCGGCCAAAATACACTTTACCTGTCACATTGCTGCGCGCAAGAGAAATGTGCAAAGCCCGGCAGGCCAAGCTGCTGCCAGGGCTGTCCGGGAGAGAGGAGGCCCACAGTTCTGTCATCGGGACGCGGCTAAGGCGCCAGCATGGCTGCAGCAGCTGATTCGTCCGTGCTGCAGGCCAGCGAGGCACTGTTGGTGGGGTCAGCAGGCCGACAATCGGCTCCTTTTGGCGCCGGGCCAGCAGAACGGACCAGACAGACGCACGGGCGCGAAGAGGGACCAAAGGGAAAAAAACAAAGACACAAGGGACGCGAGGGTGAAGGACCATGGTAGCCGCCGGCACGCACAAGGACGCGAAAAGCAATGCAGGATAAAGGGGTGTCGGCTGCAAGCGCCAAACGGTGGTATGGGATCTGGCCGGCCTTTTCGGGACTGAAAACGTTCCTGGACAGCGACTAAGGACTAGGAGGCGAGCGGGCCGTCCCTGGGTTACTCTGTGAGGCGTGTAGCGACGGAGCCTTGTTGGGAATGCATGTTTGTACTCCGTAAGTGCGTATAGCATTGATACAGCTGTAGGATAGGGAAAGATGAGTATTCAGATTCAAGTTATAAAATGTATATTATGCGAGAAGCGTCCATATGCGAGATAGTACATACATCTATATTCAAAGTTGTATGAGATAAGCCGTCTATGCATGCCATGTCTTGCAAAGAGTAAAATCTTGGACAAGTCCACGTACACCTTCCAGCCTACACCTTCCAGGCGCCGCGCTGCTTGGCCAAAGGTTCGTAGACGCCGCGATCAGCAGACAGAGACAGCCGGACAAGATCTGCAGGCCGGAAAGTCGGGGTTGTGCTGCCGGTTGAGGATGGCGCCCATGATGGGCGGGCCGCTGAGGCAGCTGAGGCCCATGGCCAGTTGGAAAGCACCAAAGCGCTGGCCGTGGGAGGCGACGCAGGCAACCAGCAGGCTGACAAAGGCGCCACTGACGAAGCCGTAGACGAGGGCGAGCTGGACGGCGAAGAAGGAGATATCGGAGGGGGAGTAGCGGCGGAGAAAGGAGTCCTGGTAGGTGGTCTGGAAGAGACCGATGCGAGGGGAGTTAATAAGGGGGAGAGAGGAGGGAGGATAGCATAGAGTAATGGGCAACAACAGACGACAGAGGATGGGAATGATAGCCAGAGAGGATGAGAGTCCTCGGTAACAGAGGAAAGTGGCAAGAAAGGCGAAAGAAAAACACCCAAATGACGCGTTCAAAAAGCCAAAAGGGGTAAAGAGACACAGAAACGCGCCTTACATACACAGCCATTCCGGAAGCCCCTCCTCGGGCGGCAGGCTAGACATTGGCAGCTCCTCGGGCGCTTCCTCCACGGCCGACGATCTGTGCCCATCTCTGCCACTCTGTGCGTTGTAGGTTCTGCTTCTCGTATGGTGAGCTCGTTCACGTCTTTCTCCGGACAGCAGCTACAGCCCATATATACTCGATCGAGCATCGCTTATCAATACAACACCTTGACCTCCTGAGACCCGGCGACATTCTGTCGAGATAGCCTGCCGCAGCCTCTTGTAAGTCAGCGCACTCTTATTGGCTGGCGGAGCGGGCTCTTTCCCAATCGGACTAGCGGCGGCCGACCGACAGCTATAACGGGCACTAGGATCGTCTGTCCGTTATGATATGAACGTCTCGATGCCATCTGGTGGACGTCAATCCAGCATTGCGCTTGTCCCCAACATCTGGCCGACGGGATTCGCGCCTTGTAGGTGTGCCTCATGTACAGGGCCGCAAGAAGTGCGACAATGCGGTGCCTCAATGTACTGCATCAGGCTGTGTGTATTGTGTGTGGTCTTTCTGACGACAGCAATGTGTGGTTGGTGGTGTCGGTTCAGAAACGACAGAGACAGCAGAGACAGAAGCAACAGTACCACAACCAGCACAAACGCGACCACAAAGACGACCACAAACACCCGTACTCTTCCGCCAGCTCTTCCCATTTCGCCCGGAAACATCAAACTTTCACATTGCAGCGCAGATAGCAAAACGTAAACGTATCGTACAAAATATCCGGTCCAATCCCGCTCAAGTACACGTCCCGATGCGCCAGATAGTCCAAAATGCCCACGCCCAAATACAAAACGCCAGAATGCCAATGCTGACCTGTCCTCGATCGTCCAGGTCCAGTTTTCCGACCCTGGTCCCCCTTTCCGACCGTTGGCCCCTTTTGGTTTGGCCTGGGACGCCCAACTCCGTGTCGTTGTTCGTGAGGTTCTCGTTCTTTGTCGTCTGAGTGTCTTTATATCCTTTCGTCCGTCTCTTCAGATCGTCTTCAGGTCGTCTTCACATCCTCTTCACGCGTGTCTTCACATCCCCTCTTCACATTCCCTCTTCACATCCCTCTTCACAGCCGTCTTCACATACCGTCTTCACCTCTCCCCTCCTCACCTTTCCCCCTCCCCCCCACCCTACTGACACACCCATTCCGCAAACACGCACCATCTTGCCGTCCGGTCTGCCAGCACCAAACCCCGCCACACTCCCCGCTCGCTGCACTTGATGATCGTCTCCCACGTGCCGCCATCGCTGGCCTCGTCGTCGCTGCTGCCCATGGCTGCCCGCCCGCCGATGCCGATTCCCATCCCCAGCCCCATACCGCCTCCGGCTCCCCGCCGGTCTTCCTTGCGCATCAGCCGCAGAATCTTGCCGCCCGGCGTCTGAATCGCTAGCTTCGCCGGCTTCTTGCCCACAATCGCCGGCCCCGTCGCGCTGCTGCTGCTGCTCGCCACGCTGCCCGCCGTTCCTCCGCCCGCCACGCTCGACAGGATGCTCATCGCCGACCCCGGCCGCGCAAACGGCACCGGCGATGCCGCGCCCACCCGCCCGCCCGTGCTCCCCAGCGTAGGCGTCGTCGCCCCCAGCGAGCTCGGGTGCTGCCGGATCGCAAACACAAACGTGTTGTTCAGCGCCAGCCGCTGGCACTGCGGCTGCACCACGTAAATGTCGTGTCGCTGTGCATGTGGCGTCGGATGTCGCATCACAAAGTCGTAGCCCGGGTTGTCGCCCGTGTGCACCACCGGCAGTGCAAACGCCAGCGGGTGTGGAATGTCCTTGACGCTGTGCATCAGACCCCGACGGCCGGCATACACCCGCAGCACCCCCGTGCCCTCTTCGCCTGGCAGCAGCGCCTTGATCGTGTACCGCTTCGACCCTCCTACCCAGTCGGCCTGGGCAAGCGCCCGCTTGCGCACCACCTCGCCGCTCTCAAACAAATCGCCGTCGGCGTCCCGCGCCAGCGACCGCACTTCCACCTCTGCGGCCAGCTCCACCTCCTCGGGCACCTCCACCCGCAGCTGCACCATCTCCAGGTCTTCGATCCGCACCAGCGCCGTGTTGAAGTCTGCCAGCCGCAGCCCGTTGCGGAAGTACGGCGGCCCTGCACACGGCAGGTTCAGCAGCACCTCGTGCGCCACCGCCGGACACAAGTGCTGCTGCTCGTGATGTTCCGGGATGTGTGTGTAGCACGCCTCGCTCGGCCGCGACAGGAACCACCACCCGTCCGCTGTCGCTCCGCTGCCGTTGCCGCTCGAGTAGTGTCCCCGCCGCGGAAACGACGGGCTCGCCACGCAGCAGTCCATCACCCGCCACTCCCCGTCCACCACCACCGTATTCCACCAGTGATTCGACCGCGGCATGATCCCCAGCTCCGGCAGGTCGCCCGGCGCCTTGAGATAGCCCCGAACCACCTCGCACAGCAGTCCGGCTGCCATGCACATCTCCATTACGAGCACCGCGTATTCCCGCGCGCATCCTCGCTTCGTCTGCAGCACCCGCCGCGTGTCCACCGCCCCGGTGCCCTCGTACTCCTCCTCCCACGAGATCTTCTCCGCCACCCACGTGAAGATTGCTCGCAGCCGCTGCACGTCGCTGCGGTACGGCCGGCACACATACATTGTCGCCACCGTGATCGCCGTCGTCGTCGGCGGCAGGTTGCTGATGAACCGCGAGTTCTTGTCCACCTGCCCGAGGTTGAGTCCTCCATAGTCAATCGGCTGTAGCACCGGCATCCCGTCTACCCCCTCGTCGCCCTGGATCGTCCCGTACAGCTCGTCCACCGGGTCCAGTGCCGGGTAGTCGAGCATTTGACAGCGGTCTCGCATCTCGTTCCGTTCGTTGCGGCTCATCGAGTTCGATCGGTTGACGTCGCGCCGGACCTGCACCCAGTCAGCGCCGCTGCTGCCGCTGTTGCCGCCGCTGCCTCCAATCTCGCGTCCCGAGTCGCGTGCGAGCCCGCTCGCCGGTATCCCGGTGCTGCTGTGGTTCTGCCCATGTGCGATGCCGCCCACCACCGCCCCGGTGCTGCCGCCAAAGCCTGTCATCGCGATACTGCCGCGACTGCTAGCCACCCCGGCCTTGGCCGACTCGACAATCTTCTTGAAAAAGCCAGTCTTCTTCACCGATTTGGGCTGCATCAGCCCGCCGAGTCCCGAAAGGCCCCCCAGCCCGGACATGTCGTCGGTGCCGCGCTGACCCAGCTGTGATCTCGATCGCGGATAGTCGGACGCGTGGCTGCTGTGGTAGGTCACCCCCGTGAACGGAGATGAAGGCCGGTCGCTCTCCCAATCGCTCATGTTCAGTGCGCTATGTGCCCGGCTCCGGTTCTTCCGCGCCAAGCTTCCGGCGCTGGTCGCACTGATCTCGCCGGCCGACACCCCGCTCATTAGACTGCGATCTGTGCTTTGCGTGTTTGAGCTGCTGTTGGTTGTCGTGCTGCGCGTGCTCACCGATGTGTTCGTCGCGTTGGTCTTGCTCGTGAGCGTGCGTCCGAGCATCTGACGCCCAACGTCGTATGCTGACCGCCGATGCCGCAGCTTCTGATCCGTCGAGAGGATCGACATGGACGATTTTGGCCGCTCGTACATGCCGCCCTTTGGCGGTGGCGGCGGCGCCTCCGACTCGCCGTCGTCAAACGGCGTCGCTGGCTGCTTCTGTTCGTGCATGCTGCGCAGCCGCGACTCCATGCGCTCCACGTAGTTGCTCAGCTGTGGCAGTGGCTGATCGTCGTCTCGATACCCGCCGCTGCCTGCCACCTCTTGTGACGAAAGCGCACTGCCGCTGTAGGTCTCATAGCCCTCGTCGACAGGAATTCCGATGGACGATAACGGACGTCTGATCTGCTCTCCGCGCTGCTGCTGCTGCTGCTGCTTTCGGGAGCTTCGGTGGACCGTGTCAAACGACGCCGGAGACCATGGGTCAAAGGCCGCGGATTCTGCTGCTCTCGACTCCTCCTCCTCTCTGGACATGCCAAGGACCCCGAGCTGCTCCATCACGCCATCCATCGCCTCGCGCAACGGCGACGGCGTAAAGCCAGACTCCCCGCCAGGCGAGAGCGGACCTGGAGATGGCCCACGCGGTGTCTGATAGCCACCGGACCGATGGCTCATGTAGGACATATTGGATCCGTGTCTCTCAAGCCCGCCGCCGGAGTCACCATAGGAGCCGTTCGACCCGTTGCGGCCCATGGCATGTCGATGTGGCGGAGGTGGAGGAGGGGGGGCATCGGCCATGTCCGGGCCAGATCGGTAGGGCTGGTACACCTTCTCTCGAGGCTCCTGGTAGGACGCATGCATGGGTGGTGCCGGTGACGGCTGGCGACGATGGGGCTGTATCTGCTGGCCGTACTGCTGCTTATCGGAGGGCGCGCCGTAATACGACTGCTCCAGCGGCAGCGAGTGCGAGTGGTAGTGGCCCGGGGGCGCAGGAGATGCTGCTCTGTAGTCGTAGTTGGCCGCCGGTGGAGGAGCCGGTGACGGAGCTCTGGATCCATAGGCAGACGCTCTTGGGGGGGCGGGCGAGGCGACCCGAATGCCGTAAGTACTCGGCGGCCGAGGAGCGGGCGAAGGCGCTCTCATGGAGTAGTCTGCGTATGAAGGTGCAGGCGATGGGGCGCGGTAGGCTGCAGCCGGGGGAGGGGCCGGGGAGGCTGCCCGGTGGTAGCTGGCCATGGGCGGAGCAGGCGAGGCAGCTCTGTAGCTCATGGGTGGAGCAGGGGATGGAGCTCTGTAGTTGGCCATGGGTGGAGCGGGCGAGGACGTCCGATAGCCTGCAGCTGGCGGCGGAGCTGGTGATGGAGCTCTGTAGCTCGCGGCTGGCGGATGAGCAGGTGATGGTGCCCGCTGGCCGTATGTTGCCTGAGGCGGGGCTGGGTTGTGGTTGTGGTTGTGATTCTGGTTCTGGCCGGCATCGTTGCCGTCTGCCCGTCCTCGACCCCGGCCTGGACCGGCGGCACTGCTCGGGGGTTCTCTCGTGCGCACAGTTCCTGGTCGATATGTCTCGGGCTGTTTTGCCGTTGTGTAGTGAGGAGCTTTGGCGTAGGCCTCGAACGGCTTCCGGAACGTCCTCGACTTTTGTGGCGCGCTCTTCGGGGTCGACGTGCTGCTCGCCGGCAGCGGGCTGACCGACCGTGTCACCGGCCGGAAGTCGTCTGGCAGCAGCTCGACAAAGTTGGAGGGAAAGGCGCCGACCATCCGGCGGTCTCGACGTAGTCGTCCGGTCCACCAGCTGCCGTCTCCCGCATTGAGGCACTCGATCAGGTCGCCCTCCATGAATCCGAGATCGCGCTTCGACTGTGGCCCGACCGTTAGCATTCTCAAGCCCCGCCAGCATGTGCGTGCGAGCCCAAGCAGACAATGAATGGGGCCGACAAACCTCTCCTCCCCACGAGTAGACTGCTCTGCACCAGCATGGAAACCGCTTGGGGAGCGGTGGAGGTGCTAACACCGTCATGGCGGTGGCGGTATGTGGCCCTCGGTTCTCGAAACTCGATAATGTCCCACGAAATGCCGAGATTATGTTTTTGCCGTGTCGTAACCTCGTGAAATGTGGCAGAGTGTCGAGCTCCAGTTCGAAGTCGATATACCGCCTCAAAAAATTAGAGTGGGAGTCGGTGATAGCCCTGAGAAACAATGGCAGAGAGGACCTGTGGTGACGGGGCGAAACGACTTGGCAATTGGCTGGCATGCTAGGTAAAAGAGGCGTTAGTGGGTTTTGTTATGGGGGAACAGGGCTGGGATGCGGTGCATTATTTTTTGACACGTTGCCCAGCAACGGCGTTGATCTATCAGCTGGCAAGAAACCAGCGACCAGCTCGCGACGCACGACAACAGGATGCCGATGACGTCTTTGCCGTCGTCCGGGTCTTGTTGAAGCCGGGGTGCTCATTGTTGTAGCCGGGACATGGTTTCTGTCCGGGTTCAGCCTCTGGGGTGGTTGCTGTGTGAGCCGCTTTAGAGGCGCAATGGAACGGTATCAGATAACCAACTGCAAAGCTACATGTGTACTGTACGTTGTATGTATGTACATATGCATACATCTCGCAGACAGACAGCAGGTCCGATGCAATCTCGCTGGAATATGACCGTGTCAGAGTCTGGAATCGGCAGATGTAACCTGCCATGTTTTGGGGGGAAAGAGTTGTCATTTTGCTGGTGCGTGCCTTCCTCCCGGCTGCGCAATGACACGCGCCTGCTAGATCCGGAGCAGCATCTTATCTTAGAATACAAAGCTCCGAAGACGAATCTCTACTTTAATCGAGTGGCACCGCTGAGCTACTCCGAATGTGACGGGTTGACAGGGCCATTAGGGCCAGCCAGCCGCCGTCCGTTCCTGACCCAAACAGTGTGTAAACAGGTTTCCTATTGCGGTCTACTCGTCGATTAGCGGAGCGGCCGCATGGTGCATACGACGTCTGCCCCATTAGTGGCTCCTGCCGCACCATCCCGCTGGCACTGGCACGCACCAAGCCCACTAAACAGGCGCTGAGCAACGGGGAGGTGCGACCTGCGAGTACTCGTATCTTACTTGAACCGGCCGCCTGCCCCATTGACTTCCTCCCGGCCAGAAAACACTGCATGTACTCTCCCGCTCATTCGCCCAGTCTTCCCGTCCAGCGTCGACTCTTGTCCCTCTCGCTGTGGCTTCAGGCCGCGACGTCGATCTACCGCGCTACGACTTCCAACACACTCGATCAGCTAGCTTCATCGCGGCACGTTAATTAACACGCCATTTAAGGGCCAACTTCCGTTGCCCGGACAGCCTGGCCCAAGCTCTAAACAAAGTTGTAGTCTTATCTGGACGGCCAGAACAGGCAATCAAACCATCTACTTACTCTCTCTCCCTCTTGCTTCTATTTTTGCTACCATTCTGTCCGGGTGTCCTTTTTCCTTCCGCTCTCCTCTGCTCTTACAATCTGCGCCTTTGCTCTCCCTGGCTCTGAACTGTTCCTGTTGTTGACACCAGCCCCCTCACCGCAAGCCCCCGGTCACGTCAGGACGCATATTCCGGAGACCAATCTGCACGTCCTCGCTCTTATCAAGCTAGCTGCAGCTGCTGAAGATACTCTGTGGTCGGGCATAAGCGCAATGACGGAGAGCATCGCAAACCACTACCAGCCCCTAGAGGAGCTCGGGCGTCAGTTCCCCTCACCAGCAAGGCTTTGAACAGCATCTAATCTTCTCTCTGTGCAGGTGGAAGCTTTGGTGTTGTGTACAAGGCGCTCGACAGAGCTACCGGAGAGACCGTCGCCCTCAAGCTTGTGAGTCTGGCCGGCGTTCCTGTGCCCATGTGCAGCCTCTGACAGTCCGCTCTTTGCTCGCAGATCGACCTCGAATCGAGCGACGACGACATCCAAGAGATTCAACAAGAAATCTCGGTTCTCAGCACTTGCGCCAGCCCCTACGTCACACAGTACCGGGCCAGCTTTCTGCACGGACACAAGCTATGGATTGTTATGGAGTTTCTGGGCGGGGGTTCCTGCTTGGACCTCCTGAAGCCCGGCAACTTTTCTGAAGGCCATGTTGCCATTGTGTGCCGCGAGCTGCTGCGCGGCCTCGACTACCTCCACAACGAGGGCAAGATCCACCGCGATATCAAGGCCGCCAACATTCTTCTCTCGGAAACCGGCAAGGTCAAGCTGGCCGACTTTGGCGTGGCAGCCCAGCTGACCGACCTGAAATCCATTCGCAACACGTTCGTCGGCACTCCCTTCTGGATGGCACCCGAGGTCATCCAGCAGGCTGGCTATGACTTCCGCGCTGATATCTGGTCGCTGGGTATCACCGCTATAGAGCTCGTCCTCGGCGAGCCGCCTCACGGCAAAGTGCACCCGATGAAGGTGCTCCTCCAGATCCCAAAGAACCCACCGCCTCGGCTGGAGGGCAACTTCAGCAGGGACTTTAAAGACTTTGTTGCCCAGTGCTTGGTCAAGGACGCAGACCGGCGGCCCTCGGCTAAAGAACTTCTCAGGCACCGCTTCATTCGCTCGGCAGGCAAGGTTGAGTCGCTGCAGGAGCTTGTGGAGCGCAGACGTCGCTTTGATGCCAACCAGCAGCGCATCTCCCATCCGGTCTACTACCAGGAGACGCTCCACAACCTCACACCAAAGGACGAGTCCGACGAGTGGGTCTTTGACACCGTCAAGTCGGTGGTGCCGGTACCCCCAAGGCGAACTATGCGAAACCGGCGAACGTCGGCTTTGTACGCCACTGAGGAGCTGATGCGGAAGCTCGACGTTAAGGATGGCCCTTTGCAGCCCGCATCACCTGGAATGGGAACTGTGCGATTGGCGACGGCCCGGAAAATGCCGTCTGGTGCTGCAAACGGATCGCCACGCGCTTCCCTTGCTTCGCTCGCTGGTCCCGCCGGTCCCGCCATAGCTCCCAAACGACCTCTGCAGCCGGACATGTCCTTTGGCAACAACGGTTCGACTATGCGTCTTTTCCGCCGTGTGCCATCCGACGGGTCCACGTCTAGCCAGATGGGTTCCTCCGAATCGGTGTTTGACGACCGGACAACTGATGAGAATCGACCGCCACGGGCACCTCAAGCCAGCTTTAACACGGTTGAGTATACCAGCAAGGAGGCCGTTCTCGGTCATCGCCTGTTGACGAGAGTCGTTGATCCCACCCTCAATGAGCTCCATGCTCAGACGTCCACTATGCAGAAGCGGGAAGCACTCGCCAAACTGTCGGAGGCACTCGCACTCCTTGACGATGTTGACCCTGAAGGAGCCTACCATATGATGCGGAGCATTGTTTCCGGAATCTCAAGCGACGCAAAACTAAGCAATGCATTCTTGCCTCAGCAGCATCAACACGTCTCCAAGGTTCCGATGGATGGGACACCGCAAGGCACGGTGGTTCTGAAGGGCAACGGCCAGAACCCGTCCTCCCCATCGAAGCTGCTACTCAGCCATGCCAACCCTCATTTGAAGGTGCACAAACGGCGCAATGGCAGCAATGTGACAGTTGACGGACAGGCAGACAACGCACCAGAGAAAGACCGGGCCGACGTCCTTCGCGACATGGAAAAGTCACTGCTGCAGGCCAAGTTCCCAGGACAGGAACCGCTGCCGGGAATGCAACACTCAAAACAGCTGTCGGATGTCCTGTACAAGCGCTGGGCTGAAGGTCTGCGCAAGCGTTGGCCAGCTGTCTAGAAGCTGGCAACGACAGAGAACAGCACAGCCTGCCGATGATCAATGGCAACCTTTATGTGTAAGATAAGATATGTGGGAAAAGATTCGGATCCTGGTCATCTTTCACAAGAGTCACCGGAGAAGGATGCTTAACAGGGTTTCTTTTATAATGTCTTTTTCTGGTTGTGACTCGGGCAGAAGGGGGGTGGGAAGCATGCAGGAAACGGACGAGTGGGTGCTCTTGTGATGAGACGCACAGCCAGCCGGCTTATCGTCCTGCTGCTTCTTCGTATTTTGTTTGGGTCAGGCATAGCGGGTTGGAGGGCGTTTTTTGAGGGGGCTGCATTTGATACGGGAGATGTATTAGTGGACTGCTAAGTAGTGAGACAGACTGGCCAATTTAAGTGTTCCGAGCCATAAACAATCGCGAAACCGTGGTATCATGTGCGTCTGTGCTGTTGATGTTCGATCCCCTCCTGGTCGGACATCAGGCCGTGCCAGTGCCTCCGAGCGCGAGCTTGATGCGCCAGTTGAGAAAGTTGTCGGGCAGGATGCGGCCGTGGCCGGTCTCCTCGACGCGGAAGACCTCGATGGTGGGAGCGCCGGGCCGTCGGCGGATGCGCCAGACGCCATCGCCGTCGCCATCGGGCGTGGTCATGGCGGCGGGCAGCCAGGCCAAGAAGGCGGCGGCAAAGTTGATGCAGGTGTTGCCGTCCCAGGCAGCGTGGCCGCGGGCGCGGATGGTGTCGGGGATGGTGGTGGTCTCAATCTCCTCGAGGCGGCGCAGGCGGCCGGCGCGGTCGCGGAAGCCGACGACGATCTTGGGCACGCCGAGCAAGAAGGACTGGATCCAGAACTTGAGCAGCTTGCGTTCAAAGGCGTTCATATCGCGGTCGCTGAGAATGTCCTGGCTGGTCTTGAGCTCGACCCAGCGGATGGGCGCGCCGTCCTTTTCCGGCTTGGAGTCCCAGACTGGGCGATGTTAGTGGAGATGAGAGGAGGCTGGAGAGATTGAACAAAAAGAAAAGAAAAAAGAGAAGAAAGAAAAGAAAAGAAAGAAAAGAAAGTAAAACGTGGGAGTCAACACTCACCCGCATCCACCTCGCCCCCAAGACACAAAACGGTCGAGCCGACGCCGGTGCGCACGACAGAGCAGTACTGGGCCTTGTTGCTAACCTGGAGATCATCGCGGCGCTCGATATAATCGCGGCTGGTCTCGCCCCAGGGAGCAGGAAGCGTGGCCAGGGTCTCAAACTTGTAGCCTGCCCGGGGTCAGTCAGGGCAGACAGAAAGCAGCAGCAGCACTTGACAGAGGCACACAGACCCCAAAAGGACATGACGTCGGGCGGGAACCACGGCTGGTTCGGGTTCGCTCGTGGTGGCGGCCTGTTCTGGCGCGCTTCTTGCTCTCGTCGCGATGCCGCTTTATAGGCATGGTTCTCTTCGATAAATCTGTAGCCGCAGAAAGAGAGGTGGGGTCAGGAGAGACATGACGGAAGACGGGATGGGTCCTGGTAGAAGCAGACGTACATGCAGCCCTGCTCTCAGAAAGCCGGCTTCTGGTTAGGGCAGCTACAACACACCCGAATCTCTCGCATGGACAGGACAAACCTGGTACAGGGTCGCGTTCATCTCGAACCTGGCCGCACGTCAGTTCAGATCACAGTCCAAGGGCAGCAGACACTGCGTGTGTCTCCTCTGGCCGGGGGACATCCTACCCGTCTCGATCATCAAAAGGTGCTGCCATGATCTGCCACGGTGTCAGTAAAACCTAACAATCTCGCCCAGTCCGTCTGTTCGCAGGGAGACAAGACCTTGGTCATCATGCCGCGCCACGTCACGACCTGGGCGTCAATCTTGAGGCCGGTCTTCTGCTCGTGCGCAGCGATTGACTGGAGCAGGCTGTCCAGGTGCTCGTCGGCCGAGTCGTCGTGCTTGTCAAACTGGTCAAAACCGCGCGACAGGTCTGCATTGAGCAGCGGCGGATAGTACCAGCGCAGCGACCGGTCATCCAGATGGAGCTCATGGTTGTCGTCGTAAGAGAAGCACGTAAATTCCTGGCCGTGTTAGTCTCTCTCTTCCGGCGCAACGATGAGGACGGCCCCGTCTTTCGCGCGCGTCTCAAGATACCTTTGGCCGCTTCACAGGCTGGCTCTGGCCACCGAACCGGTTTGCAGGCTGGACTGCAAACTCGGCAGCCATGGCGGAAAGATGTATCCTCTCAAGTTGCCGAAAAGAACAAGGCAAATGTTGAAGGGCACCTCGAGAGCGCTGCAGCATCAGCATCGACACTAGGCGCGATTCCGTTTCGGGCCTGAGCTTGGTTGGATCGCATGCGAGCGCGAGGCGGTTGAAACAAGCAGAAAATAAGACACAGCGGGGGGGCCGGCCACTAAACAGACAGAGGATTGGATCCTTAGTGGCGCGTTGCCGCCAGCACACTTGTGACATGCACGTCTGGCCCGTCATCAACGCCCAGCTGCAGACACATGCCGTTGAAGCGGGAATGAGGTTATCCACAATCGCAGCACAGTTCAGGATTCGAATTCGGCCTTGCTTTTTGTTTTTTCTTCTCCCGTCTTGTTGACTTTGACTGCAAAATCATCGTTTTACTCCGTGTATCGTCACGATATGAACATCCGCGTCAAGAAAAATAGCAGTCTACGTACAATGCAAGAGATCTTCTCGAAACAGGAAGAAATTAAAACGATTGCACTCCCGCTCCTACCTGTTGATCGGAAGGTGCTCGTCCAGCCAAGTCAGGTGACCGTGGTTGTCCTAGAGTGCGGCACGTGCTTAGCTCCTGTTAGCTGCACTTTTTTGTGCCAATTTTCATCTGCAGCTTTAGGTGGGAGAAACACAGGTGCAGCGACACGGAAGCCGCCCGACACGCCGATCTACATCCTGCCATTGCGCTCCGAGTTCTTGTCCAGCCCGTAGCCATGGCCAGCATACGTGGGCTTGTCCGCACAGCACGCCCTGCGCGGCCGTCCGGCATAGTAGCGCGGCCGCAGGCGGCGCCGTGTCTGTTCCGATGCGCCTCGAACCAGGCGACATTGGCGGCCGAGCCGGCCTTTTCCGACCTCGAGAAGGAGTCGTCCTTTCTGACGCCAGAGCTGCCGGCAGACGCGAAGATCCCGAGCCCGCGGGACCGTGCGCTGCAGCGAAAGTCCCGGCTGCCGGGCGGACGGTGCGTCGAGCGAAGCGAGGAAGAGAAAGGCCGGTCCTAACGCAGATTTCTCCACGCAGATACCAGTTCCACCCGCCCAAGTACGACCGCGGCCCGCTGCATCCGGTGCAGGCGCCGCCGTCGTCCGACCCGGTGGCGCGCGACTTTGAGCCGGGGCCGTTCAACATGCCGCGGCTCAAGGAGACGTTCCACTCGACCGTGGCGGCCGACCTGATGACGCTGGCCTACACGCACATGCCACCGGGCACGGGCAAGGAGACGACGCCGGAGCGGCTGCGCGCCTGGGACGGCTCATCGCCGTACCACAAGAACCGGTCGCGGCGAGCCCCCCGCGGCGAGCCGGTGCTGCGGCCGCTCGAGCGGCCGCTCTCTTTCAACAACATCCCCGAGGTGCGCTCGGTCACGCTCGCGGCCTTTATCCCGCTGGCCGTCAAGGAGAAGGACCGGCTCGTGGTGGCCCGGTCGGTCATCCAGTCCATCACCGGCGTCGTGCCCGAGGTCACCACGGTCAAGCATAACGTCGCCCAGTGGGGCATCATCAAGGGCCAGCAGGCTGGCCTCAAGGTCACCGTGCACGGCAATGCCGCCTACGAGTTCCTCGACAAGTGCATCCACCTCGTCTTCCCCCGCATCAAGGACTGGAAGGGCATCAAGGGCAGCACCGGCGACAGCGTCGGCAACCTGGCCTGGGGCTTCCGCCCCGAAGACGTCGCGCTCTTCCCCGAAATCGAGGTCAACTATTCGGTACGTTCTTTCCCTGTGTTCTTTATATTTCCTCTCTCTCTCTCTCTCCCGCTCCTCTCTAACCTGGCTAGATGTACCCCGGCAAAATGCTGCCCGGCTTCCGCGTCTTCGTCGAGACGTCGGCCAAGTCTGACAGACACGCCCGGCTGCTGCTGCAGGCCTTTGGCATCCCCTTCCATGGCGAGATGCGGGATTGAGAGGCTCACAATTCACAAGAAATAAAAAAAAAGAATTGTGGTTGCATAGTGTTATATATATATACTATATATATGGTATAGATTTTCTGTAAGATACGACATGCACCAGACAGTCCGCACAAAAGCCACATGACAGTTTACCGGCGAATCCATCGTGTTCATATGTGTGTGTGTGTGTATTCTGGCATCCCTTGTCGGGTAATCAATCCTCCCAAACGCCAGCTTTTCGCTTTTTCCAGGTCCCACGTAACGCCGCCCGATGCAAAGAAAAGAAGGAGTCGACCAGGCGAGACGCTCAGGCGGCCGCGGTGGTGGCGGACGTGCTCATGAACTCGGACTTGAGGCTGTCCATGATCTCGTCGACGGCGTCCATGTTCTGGGCGTCGACCGGCTTGGCAGGCTGCTGGAGACGGCCGTCGCGGACGAGGGCCTCGACACAGATGTCAAGGGCCGGCTGGAAGTTGCGGCAGGCAGAGCTGAGGGCGTAGACGGCCTTGCGGCGGACGGCGGCGGTCTCGGCAGTCGCGGTAGCCAGGCGCACGAGCGCGGGGATGCCGCCGTGGGCCACGAGGCTCTCCTGACTCGGCTTGTTGTTCTGGACGGCGGTGCCGACACACCAGGCGGCCATGCGGCGCAGGTCCGCGGGCAGGTCGTCGTTGTCGAGCACAGACAGCAGCGGTGGCCACAGGGCCAGGTTGCCGAGCAGGTTTGCGTTGTCGAGCGACTCAACCAGCTGCTCAAAGTTGTCAAAGGCGACCATCTTGTCGTCGAGCGTCAGGTCTGGGTCGGTCGACGTGATCACCTCCATGGCCGCCTTCATCAGGTCGGCCTCGGAAGGCCCGCCGAGCAGCGCACTGATGATATCCGGGTTGAGACCTCGGTTGGTCGGCGGCCCGGCCGGCGGATCGTTGGCCGTCGTGCTGGCGTTCTCAATGCCCCATTTGAGGAGCCCGTTCAAGCCCTTGTCCATGGCTCGTGCGGGGGATTTTGCGTGTGCGGGTTTGCGTCTGTGGGCTGCTATGCGACTTGCGTTTTGCGTCTGGCTTCTTGTTTGCTAATCGGCCGGCTGTTTCTTCCAATGCAGGGTGTAAAAATCATGGATGTGGCCGATCTGACTTTTCGGCGGGCTCGTTTTTGTTATCCAATTTTTTTTATCGCCGCGATGCTTAAGCTTCTTTCCCTTACAGGAAGCTTCAGGAATATTCCATCCCGAAATGGACTAGCGCATAGTCATCAATGGTCACGGCCGTTTCCGTAACGGGCAAAGTAAGCTCGACCGTCATGGAACGGTGAGATTAGGACGCAAAAGCCTACTCCGAACTCTGACAAAACACATTCTGAGATAGCATTTGGGATTGGTATCTTGCCGCCTCCATCACGTCATGTGAATGGTGTCGTGGCACCCATGATCAGGGCTCTGTAGGGCTTGTGTCTCAGTTCTGGTGCGCGTAGAAATGGCAGGATATCACAAGATACCCCGCCATGCCGCTCTTTTCTCAGTAATAGGGATTGGCGAATTGGCTGTTTCCTTGATTAGGGCTCGGATTGCTATGAAGAATCCGGCTATATATGGCAACAAAAATAAAAGGCTAAAATTGGACTCATCTGTCGACGGTGATGGGCGAAAACAAATGACGGCTGATGGATCATGAACAAAGACAAAGGCAGGTAAGCGTTTTGCCTGCCGTTGGCCACGTGCCAGCTGCCAGGCAGAACTAATCTCGCCCATGTTTGCCTTCTGAGCTTCGTAGGACCTTATATTCGCCCTAGGACTCTCACGGCTACGCTCAGGGGGCGAACATTGCGCGGCTCTTCTCGAGCGCGAGAGCACGATGCGGTCGTAGAAAGGCGGCTGGGTTGGATGGCACAGCCAACGGTGGCGCTGATGGGAAAATAGTGAAGCCTGCTTGGCTGATGGTCAAGTCTACGTCAGCTTACAAGCCCAGAGGACCAAGATCAACGTCTGACAGCTGAATCGTACGCGTGCAAGACAGACTGCTCGTATCTTACGGAGTCAGATACACAGACAAAGCTATCACCATCTCCGAGACCCGCCGGGCCTTAAATAGGGGTAGCGGATGCTGAGGGAAACGAGGGCCTGGGTATCGCTCACTGTGGAGCGACCTGCCACCGGCCTTTCTGTCATACCAGTTGTGGTCGGCGCCGACGTGGGGCAACCGTACCGATACCGTGTTTAATTACACATATGCCACACTGTACGAGTATATAGAGATAAGCAGACTGGACACTACGGAGTACATACGAGTATTACGGCAGCCTGGGAGGATGGATGCTCCAGCTCATCGGCCTGCGAAGCCCTGTCTCTCTCGCTGCCCCGATATGCGTCTGCCTGAGACTGGTGCCATTCCGTTGCCGGCACGGAACTGTGGCGCGTCTGGGTTCACTTTGTCTCCCTCCTCCGCCTGGGCAGCCGTGCTTCCTCGTTGTTGTCGCGTGGGTGGCCTACGTGTAGTGTAGGCGAGGAGGAGTACCTAAGGCGGTGTGTGTGGGTGCGCAGGCGAGTATCTGCAGCAATGTGACAGTTGGACAGTGCAGATACCAGTGCGCCGTTATTCTGCATCGTACAGGCTCACAGAGCCCCCAATTGGCATGGCCCAACGGGCTAGAGCCAGAGCCACAGGGAGGTCGATTCGCCAGGACGCCCTCAGCTCACATCTGTTCCTTCCTGGCCGTTCCGTTCTGGCCCCTCTTTTTCGCCGTCGTCCCTCCTATTTTTCACACGTATTTCGTTGCCCCTCCCCGCCTTTTCCACATAGAACCTCCCCCTGCTCTCTCTCAGAAGAGCGTTCCCACATCCTCAACCGAAAAATCGGCCTCACTCACCTGAACTAATTCATATTTCATCTAGCCAGCCCCCCCCCTCCCTAACTCCTTTCTCCTTCGCCCCAACCTCCCAAAAACAAACGTTTTTTAAAAGAGCCCCGTCTTCCGCATCTCTCCCTCCATTACTTCCTGCTACCTCGAAGGCCATTTTCCATCCCCCATCCGAATCATCCTCTCTCTATTTTCTCCTATCCCCCTTTAATCCGTCATCATGGAAGGTAAGTCTGCTATCTCCTGCTCATTATCTTCCACCTGGCATCTTCGGCCTCTCCGAAGCTCGCGGTCTCGTGGAACGTTCGCGGCTGGCGAATACTGGCAACGGCGATGCCAACGGCGAACGATCCCGAGCTTCAACGCATCCCCCTTTCCATCTATCCGCCATCCCAACCTACCTTCCACCGCCTCGCTTCTTTGACGGCTCACGTCTGGCTTACTCGCCCCCCGAGTTGAGCTGAGGACAGATCACATGCTAACAACCCATTACAGAAGAGGTTGCCGCCCTCGTTATCGACAATGGGTAAGCCATCTCGACCCTCATCGGTTACTTCCGTCAGCTATCGATGCGAAATATCCCTCGTGACGAAGGCGTTGGACGCGTTCCAATGTCGCCTTGTTCGCGGCTGTCCGAGCCGGGAGTACATGCTAATCTGTCCTCTTGTAGTTCGGGTATGTGCAAGGCCGGTTTCGCCGGTGACGACGCTCCTCGTGCTGTCTTCCGTAAGTTTACCTCCCCTTCCCTCATTCTTTCGGCTGTCGAGGCTGTCGAGATCGGCATTCCGAGCTCACCGGAGAGCACACGAGCTAACTTACATCATAGCGTCCATTGTTGGTCGGCCCCGTCATCATGGGTCAGTATACGCCGCCTCCTTTCGTTCAATTCAGACACCCCCTATCCAAAATATAATACTTTATACCAGCTATGGAAGTGTCGCCTAACAATGTGGCTACAGCATCATGATCGGTATGGGCCAGAAGGACTCGTACGTTGGTGACGAGGCACAGTCCAAGCGTGGTATCCTTACGCTCCGGTACCCCATTGAGCACGGTGTTGTCACCAACTGGGACGACATGGAGAAGATCTGGCACCACACCTTCTACAACGAGCTGCGTGTCGCTCCCGAGGAGCACCCCATCCTGCTCACGGAGGCTCCCATCAACCCCAAGTCCAACCGTGAGAAGATGACGCAGATCGTCTTCGAGACCTTCAACGCGCCGGCCTTCTACGTCAACATCCAGGCTGTGCTGTCCCTGTATGCGTCTGGTCGTACCACCGGTATCGTTCTGGACTCTGGTGATGGTGTCACTCACGTCGTGCCCATCTACGAGGGTTTCGCCCTGCCGCACGCCATTGCACGTGTCGACATGGCTGGCCGTGATTTGACCGACTACCTGATGAAGATCCTGGCCGAGCGCGGTTACTCCTTCTCCACCACTGCCGAGCGCGAAATCGTCCGTGACATCAAGGAGAAGCTTTGCTACGTCGCTCTGGACTTTGAGCAGGAGATCCAGACGGCTGCCCAGAGCTCCAGCCTGGAGAAGTCGTACGAGCTTCCGGACGGTCAGGTCATTACCATCGGCAACGAGCGGTTCCGCGCCCCCGAGGCTCTGTTCCAGCCGTCCGTGCTGGGTCTGGAGAACGGCGGTATCCACGTGACCACCTTCAACTCGATCATGAAGTGCGATGTCGATGTCCGGAAGGACCTGTACGGCAACATTGTCATGGTAAGTGGCGACAGGAGATGTGGCGAAACGGCCGACGCGCGCGACGGAACTTTAGCTGACCCTTTGTCTTTTCAATTTTCAGTCTGGTGGCACCACCATGTACCCCGGCCTGTCGGACCGTATGCAGAAGGAGATCACCGCCCTGGCCCCGTCGTCGATGAAGGTCAAGATCATTGCTCCCCCCGAGCGGAAGTACTCCGTCTGGATCGGTGGCTCTATTCTTGCGTCTCTGTCGACGTTCCAGCAGATGTGGATCTCGAAGCAGGAGTACGACGAGAGCGGTCCTTCGATCGTTCACCGCAAGTGCTTCTAAGGTATGTTTCTTGCGTTTCCAAACAGCGAGAGACGGAATGGCAAGCTGACCTGAGAAGCGTGTCGAGATGTGCTTTCCATAAACGATTTCCGCGCGCGACCCCTCACCAACTTCGACAAAATCAGGCACCGGAGCGATACCTCCCAATCTTCAACTCAATGTATTCCAAACTAGTCTTGTCTTTCCAGAGAGTTGTCTCACTGTCAGTCTCGAGATCGGGCGCCCGGTTGCTTTTCTAAGGGAGAACTAGGATGGGTCATTGTTTCATCGGTTGGGTGTAGAGTGCAAGAGGAATGATGAGACGGAGGCAGTCTTAGGTCAGATTACACAAGACTAAAAGCTCGGAGGTTGACTACAATTCTACCTTTTTTTATATATTTTTCACTTCCTCTGCTTTAGTCTTGTAGGGCGGACGAGCTGCATTGTTTAATTGTTTCTCTATTTTGCCAGTTTCTGTTTTCGTAGTGTCACCAATAGGTAAGAAAGGCTGCGGTTTTACAGTCAAGCTGAAATGAGACCGGAGGCTACAACCTGTCGATTGCTATGCGTTTGTGATATGAGGGGGGAAAGTAGCTGCAGGCGGCTTTTCGCCGTCCTGCTCTATGATGTGACCCTGTTGCTGCTGATCGTCTCCTTCTTCCCCCTCTTTTCCCTCTGTCTGCCCCTCTTCCTGCCCATCGAGCTGGCGGTACTTGCGGCGGCTCTTTTTGGATGCGCTCGCCTTTTTCCGGCGCTTGGAATCGGCCACGATGGCGGTGCGGCTCTGGCTGCCGTTGTGCAGCTCGTCCAGCCGGGCGGCCAGGACCTGGCGCGCAATCGTGCGGTTCTGCGACCGCGACCGCGTCGCCTGCGACTTGACCACGATGCCGGTGGGCCGATGGATCAGCTGGACGGCCGAGTTTGTCTTGTTCTAGAGGTGGGTGAGCGGGGAGGTTCAAGCGACGGAGGATGACACGGAATAGGGGGACGAAAACAACTTACAATCTTTTGTCCGCCTGGTCCTGTCCCCTTGACAAACATCTCCTCGATCTCGTCTTCCGGCGGCGGCGGCGGCCGTGGCGGCATGGGCTTGATCGCCCGGCAGGCCGACGTGGAAAAGGGCGCAGCAGCGGCCGACGACAACGGCCACGGCCATGCGAGCGCCGGCTGCCGGAGCAGCACCGGTAGCTGGCGTGCCATTGGAAGCTGCATGACGTCTGGTAGAGGCACGTGCAAGTATTAAATGGTATTTTGGTACTTTTGGTAGTTTTTCGTTTCCAGGGCGTGGAAAAGACCCGGTTCGTCTCCTCAAGGCATCGTATGTGCGCTGGCCTGTGGGAGCTGGATGCCTCCCTGTCCTCCCTATCTCTGTCGTGAGGGTTGTCGAGTATGGATACGGAGCACAGGGCCGTTCTTGTGAGAGAGCGGCAAAAAAAGAACGTCGGTGCATTCGTGCACGTGACAATGGTGGGTGGTGGAAGCTCCTCAGACCGCGCCGTCCGATCGTGCCGGAGCAACGCGACGGTATCTTTGTAAGATACTCCGTAGTGCTTGGCCAATTAGCGGCCAAGTCGTTGTTCGGATCCCACGAACAAGTTCGCTGTTTAAACCCGCTCTTCCTCCCTCTCCCAAACACGACCGCCTACCAGGACAACCTGAGCGCTGTGATTGACCGTCTCTACGAACATTTCAGCCGGCTTCCTTTCTTTTTTTTCGCTCTCCGTCTCTGCCCCATCCCTTTTCGTCGACTGGCAGCCGCTCTGACACGACGCAAGACGCCCATCTCCGCACCCCCTTTTCCCAGGGTCAGACGACAGTACTATTGACGCCCGTCGCCTCCTCTTTCTCTCCACGCCAGACCTCGACCACATCTGCCCACCATGACGCCCCTCGAACGCTTCAGCAAGTGGATCCAGCTGAAGATCTACCAGACCGAGGTGACCTACAGCGTCTACATCTTCACCCCGGCCGAGAAGTTTGTCTTTTGTACGTGAAATCTGTCTCGATCGAGACCGCGCTCGACGTGCTCGACAGCCGGCCGGTCGCTTGCTAACGGCTGTTTGCCTACAGACAGCGTCGTCTTCTTGCTCTTCGCCCTCACGTCCATCGCCACGTTTTTGTACCTGCCGCGGTACGTCGCCTTCCTCATCGGCCGCGCCTGGTTCTACGCCCACGGCGACGCCCTCGACGTGACCACCATGCTCGAGGCCACCACGACCGCGGCCGGCAAGGCGGCAGAAGCTGCGGCAACCGTGGTGCGGGAGCTGTGAGAGGAAGCCCCCGGCGGCGGCAGAGAGAGTGTCCTCTCTAGGCAGGGGGCAGATCGATGCTCCCCGTCTCTCTTTTGGTTTGGTCGGCTGGCGTTGGATCGGCACTGGGAACGCAATGATTGATGCAGAGCACGTTTCGCTTGCTTGGGGGGAATACGGCGTGCAAAGCACTGCACGGAAGATATCGTATAGCATGGACGGAATAGCAGCACAAGCCACAGACGAGCGATGCCCGGCACTTGACGTCATGAACACTTAATAGTAATAATGCACCTGCAGAATATTTATATTCGTCTTCTTTATTTGAGATGTGTGTGCTAGCATTGCCTTGGTCTGCAAATTGCAATGTCCCTGGTATCGTGATGCTCACGGATATAACCAGCAACGCAAGCGACCTAGCCAACAGCACCCAACAAGCATAGGTGTCCCAATCCAAGCCAGCAATGCGTATCACGTTGAAGGATCTCGAGTTGTTCTCTAGCACGTCGCGGCCATCTGCGTTGGAAGTTTTGGTGTGTTCGAGAGGATCGTTAAGACGCTGCAGATGTCTTAGACAGCATTCAACGGTGTCACCGAGGCCAAGATCTTGTAGTATGCCTGGACCCATCTTGCAAGCCACCCGTACGTACAGCGGTCGCACATACTGGCACTCGTCAAATATGGCTGTGGGGAAGTTTACCTTGTCCTAGAGGCTCCATAGCTTATCCTAGATGGACTCGTATTGCATCCTGTTGATGATAGCATGCCCAATGATCACTCTCGATCTGTGGTTTGGGTCCTTGTCCACAAGTTATAGCTTCTAATCTGTAATGCAAAGTGGTGCCACTATGTCCTTCTAGAGGATGACTCGATCGGTACGCATCTGGGGTTACATCAGGACCAACTGCACTATCTCAAAGGCCCAGTGAAGACCTAATTCGGTTTCATAAAAGGCAACCGCTTCCAGTCGGACCACAGTTTCATCTGAAAATTCGAGTTGTACGCCGACTTGAACCCGCACGCCGTCATCAGACCTAGCTTTCGTTGATTGTTTCCGTCTTTGGAAATCGGACGAAACCTGGCGGGATGAGGCTTCCGTGACGGTGGTCACTGTGAGGAGGACGAAGACGAGGCCGTTGATTGTTCTGAATGCCGACAAAAAGACAAACAACTGAAAAAACAAGCATCTCGACAACTACGAAACGTGCATGTATGGGGTGAGGAAGGTGTCCTTGCTCGTGTAACTGTTGCCCCTCCTTCGCACTTGCCATTTCCTCAGGCCCAACACTGTCTTTGAATTGTCGTGTCTCTTTTGACTCTTCTCTCTTCATATTTCTTTTTTACTCCCTTGCTCAAGATTCTTCCCAAATACCGAGCAGCAACAAACACTAGATCATACAACCCTGCTAGACGCATTTAAACGGCGACCTACATCACCAACACGTTCTATATCAGATCAGCCGCTATGAACAGGGACGAGTGGGCGCACGCGCCGTCCCTAGAGGGGGTATATTACGTGTCTCTACTGCGACAGCTTGGCGACCGCTAACAGATTGGTAGGCACCGTGTCTGCGTGCTTGAAGACGTATCTAGACGTCCTACACGAGTACCCCTGCGTCGCGATGGAGAACAACGAAGCCAAGTGCATGGCCTGCAAGGCCGACAGTACCTCTTGCGTGCCGGTAAGTTGAAGAGGCCATCCATATCGCCAAAAGATGGAGCCGCTGCCCACTGGGACAGGCAGCGGGCAAAAGATCTGCAGTCTCTGATTCTGACACGCTTTGCAGCTATGTCTGGGGCCGCAAACGTATACACAAGTAAGATACGGGGAGCGCCGTTCTGCAGGAGAGACTCGCTTGGGACCACGCCAACAAGGAGGAGGTGTGGCCCGTCGCCGCTGGTGTTCGTGCTCGAGCAATCGAGTGACGGCGCTTCGAGTGCCAGACATGCGACGTCGTTCCAGTCGGTGACGGCCCCGAGGAGGCACCAGGTCTCGAGAGCCTACCTCGACCGAGACCTTTGGCAGAAATCAGGCGAGCGCTTGCCAGTGTTGTGCACACACTTTCGCGAATCTCGCATTCGGCGTCGAGAATATTGTGACGACGCAAAACATGACGGCACCGGCAGACAGCAACATCTGCATCTTCCCAAGGAAGAATGTAAAAGAAAATATATAGAGATGGATGTCTATGGAGCACTTGAGGCGACAATATTCGAGTCGAGATGGAAGTATGAGTGTGTGAATCGTTGAAGACGAAGGTCATGTCATCTCGACTTGCCGTAGAAGGCACCTAATTCAAAGAAGTAATGACTCGTCCGATGCAGACAGGGTTTTGATACAGACGGAGGAAGAGGCCAGGAGGCCAGATTAGTCATATAAGGGACATATTTAGTGTGCTGCGATCAGGACTGAAATCAGCAGAGGAAGGGACAGCTCGGGAGACAGACACCACTGTCACAAGACACATCCTTGTATAGAAGCAGGTCACTCTTGTCTGGTGTGCAAGATCTATTGTATTACAAGTCCAAGACCAAAACTCGGAAAGGGATGGACAACGAGAGGCCATGGTATCTTTGTCGCCTCGAGACACTGCTTACTCAGCAAAACATTACACGCATCCGCCCCCATCGTTTGCCCAAGCCTACAGCTGGACCTGGTACACGCGCAGCGACGAGTCGTCGCCGGCAATGGCCAGCTGGGCTACATCTGCCGTATCCCTGCTGTCGTCTCGTGCGGGTCTCCAGGCCAGCTGCAGCACTGCTTTCGGTAGGCAAAGGCTGCAGGACAAGAAGCATTAGTAAGCGTTTAAGTAGAGTGACGAGAAACGAGCAAGATCAGCGTACCCTGTGTCGAGTTCCAGCGCTGCCGAGACGGCCAGGCTTTCGGGGTGCAGCGAGAAGACGGACAGCGTGCCGGCCTCTGTGCCGACGGCCAGGACGAGGCAGCCAGCGGCGGCGGGCCGGCCGAGAAAGTCGAGGGCGGTGACGGGGTGCTGCTGGGGGATCGTGGCGGCCAGCGCAAAGGGTTCTGGCGCGTCCGGGCGGCCGGCAGCGGCGGCCCAGATCTTTGCGTTCCTGTCGCGGCCGGCGGTGGCAAAGACGTGCCGCTGGCCGGGCGGCGCCCAGGCGCAGTCGAGCAGCATGCGAGCGTGGGCCTTGGGCCTGGCCTCGCGCAGGGCATAGCAGGGGGTCTTGTCGAGGTCGCTGTCGAGGTCGCTGTCGAGGTCGCCGGCGCCCTGCCGCGCAAAGACGGCCCACTGGCGGTCGCGGCCGACGCTGAGAAGGAGGCCGTCGTCGGCGCTGAAGCGGAGGCGGGTGGCGGTCAGGGCGTGGACGGCGAGCGGCGGCTTGACCTCGGTCCAGTGGCGGGTCTCAAACAGGCGGATGACGGCGTGGTTGAGCGAGCTGGCGCGGCAGGCGCTGGCGACGAGGCGGCCGTCGTGGCTGGCGGCCAGGCAGCTGATCTCGTAGCCGTGCCCGTACAGCTTCTCGGTCTCGGGCCAGAGCGTGCTGCGCGAGAGGACGTCCTCAAAGGGGGGATGGCCGGAGCTGCCGGCGGCGTCGCTGCCGTCTGTCGCCTCCAGGACGCCGCTGTCGCCGTCCGCGGCGTCGACCGCCTTGTTCGACAGCCCGAGCACGGGCATGTGGGCGGCGTCGGGCAGGGCGTCGATGGCGGCTGCTTGGGCCGCGTCCGTGGTCGCCTCGTCGACCGTGTCGGTCAGCCGGGCCAGCAGCCGGGCCACGGTCTTGGGCTCGTGGAAGACGCGCATCAGCTTCTCGTCGGCGCCCGAGACGAACTGGGACGAGCCCAGGGCGTCGATGCAGTTGAGGTCGTAGCCGTGGATCTGTGGCCGGGCCATTTCGTGCCAGGACTTGTCCTTTTTCTTGTCCTCGTCCTCCTTTTCCTCTTCCTTCCCCTCTTCCTTTTTCTTCTCCCCCTCCCTCTTCCCCCCCCTCCACTCTGCGTGCAGTCGCGTCGTCTGGTCGCTGCCCGTCGAGAGCAGGTAGGCCCCGTCGCGCGACCAGGCGATGCCCGTGACAGCGGCGCCGTGGCCCGCGATGCCGACGGCCTGCATCCAGCGGTCCTGGACGTCGTCATAGTCCCAGCGCCGCCAGCTGCCGGTGCGGCAGAGCGTGGCCACCGACTGGCCTGACGGCGACCAGAGCGCCGTCCAGAACCCGCCCACGCTGCCCGTCGCCGTGGTCGCACCCTTTTCCTTGCTCAGCTCGCCGAGCCGGGCGGTGGTGAGCCAGAGGCCCGACGCCGCGTCGGCCTCCCAGACGGCCAGCGAGTTGTCGGCTGACGCCGAGAGGAGCCGGAGGCCGCTTGGCCGGGTCCTGTCCCACCGCGCGCTGTAGATCCAGTCCTCGTGGCCGAGCAGCAGCGCCTCAAACGTGACCGAATAGGCGGCGCCGCCGCCGGCCGCCCGGATCGTGTGGGCCTTGCTCGATGGGGAGGCGGGGGGGAGGAGGAGAAGATCGACTCGTGCTGCTGCTGCCGTCCCCCGGCGTATCCGCCACAGGCGGATGTACTTGTCCTGGCTGGCCGACGCCAGCAGCACGTCGCCCGTCCGGCTGCCGTCGGCCGAACTGCGCTCCCAGCCGAGGTCGAGCGAGCGGAGCCAGCCCTCGTGGCCGGTCAGGGTCGCCTGCAGCTGAAAGTCGACTGGCCCCTCGCCGCTCGCACTGCTCGCACTGCTCCCCACAAACATCTGGATCCGGCTGCTCGTCCCGCCGGCCGCCAGCAGCCAGGTCGGGCTGCCCGTGTCGTCTTCGAGCGGCTCCAGCGCGAGGCAGAGCGGAAAGTAGCGCGGCGCCGTCGCGATGGTCTGGCGCAGCACCAGCCCGACCGCCGTGCCGGCGTCGCCGTCGCACCGCTCCCAGATCCGGATCGTCGCGTCTGCCGCGCCCGAGGCCAGCAGCTGCTGCCGCGGCCGGCTGGCTCGCGGCGCCGCCAGGCAGTGGATGGGCGCCGCGTGCGCTGCCTCGATCGCCTGGACGCACGACGCCGCCGTGCCGCCGCCGTCGACGGCCCACAGCCGCAGGGCGCCGTCGGCACCGCCGCTGACCAGGTGCTGGCTGCCGTCGACGCTGCCAGGCCGCCGACGCAGAAAGTGCACGGCCGTGACGGTGTCGCGGTGGCCGCTCAGCAGGCTTGCGATGCCCCGCGCCGGAACGCCCTGTCGCGGTGTCAGCTTGTTTCGGGTTCCTCATTCTTCCTCCGCGTCGCCGCTCACACTAGGCCGCCATACGGCGACGTTGACGCCCGCCCCGAAGCAGAGGCTGCCGTCGTCGCCCCAGTCGGCCGCGGCCGTTTGGCGATTGGCCCCCGCGGCCAGGTAGGCGGCGTGCACCGTGTTGCGGTCCTGCATCAGGTGGCAGCCGTGTGGACAGGGGACAGGGCAGGAAAAAAGACTAGGCCGGTCGCGTATGCGATCAAGGTCGTGGTGGATTCTCACAGCCTCGACCACGGCTCGATGCCGTACAAGAGATTTTTGCCCTTTTCCATGGCGAGAGCGCTGATTGGCTAGATCGCGCCACCTGCCGGTTTTGGCGTCTACCTAATCCGCTTTGCTGCCCTTGCCATTCGCGGCTTCCCAGTTGAGCAAACCCAGTTGTGCTTTGGAGCTGTCGTTGTATTCACATCTTCTTGAACGGTTGCTACTGTCTTCATCGACTGCTTCGCCATTCAGTCTGTGCCTTTTTGTGCTTCCGCCTTGCTGCGTCCTCCCACCAGCGGGGCAGGGCGATCGGGACCATGAGCAACGCCGGCGCCGGCGACAGCGCGGCCGCGATACCCGTCATCGTCGAGTTTACGTGAGTTGGCCCTCCCAGATGCACCTCCTCCAGAACGACAGCTCTGACCCTGAGCGCTCTGTCTAGTGGTGGCCTGGAGATGCTCTTTGCAGACCAGCGCCGGCACGAGGTCGGCCTGGCCGCGCGGGATGCCGCTGGCCAGCCCGCCACGGTCGGCTCTCTGATCGACCACCTCTGCGACGAGGTCATGCAGGACGGCCGCAAGGACTTGTTTGTCCTGGACGGCCATTTGTGCGTTCTGCTTCTGCTTCTGCTTCTGCTTCTGCTCTCCCTCCGCCCACTGACAATCCAGACGGCCGGGCATACTGGTGCTGATCAACGACGCCGACTGGGAGCTCGAGGGCGAGGAGGCCTACGAGGTCCAGAGCGGGGACAACATCTTGTTTGTCTCGACCCTGCACGGTGGCTGATGGACCGCGGATGGACCGGTCACCTCGTCCGACCCAATCAGGCTGTACGGAACACACGCCTCCTAGCCGGAATGTCACTGATGCCCCCCACGTCTCTGCAGGAGGACATCCAATGTGATACTGTGACTGCTGGCCTTTCACACCGGAGATGCCGTCGTCTCGGCCGTGCCATCCATCCTCTATGCATGCACTCGCACTTGTGCGCCTCCATGCTCGGCCTGTCAGCAGCATCACCGCCAGCTGGGTGGTGTGGCCCAGCTGATGTGCCCGCGCGCCATGTCATCTCCGTTCTTCCGTCGCGCAGCCCTGCTGAGTACCGGCGGTGACCCCTCTCCCTGCGCTTCTCAGCCTCCTCGGCCTGCCGGCCTGTCTCACCGTATCACACGCCGCCTGTGACGAACCTGCATCCAGGTCCACTCCCCCCTGCCTCTCGGCATATCCTCTCTATTTTTGAATCCCTTGTCCTCCGCCTGTATTGTCTGCAGTCTTTGCGGCCCGGAAATCCCGGTGCAGTCCAGCCAGGTCCAGTCCAGTCCAGCTCGGCTTGGCTTACACCAAAACAGCTCTTCCTGCAATGCAATATTCGCCTCTCCATTCGACACCAGGCCTGCGACCCCCGGAATGCACACTAATGCCAAGACACGATGCTTGTCCGGGAGAATCTGCACCATCGTTGGGGGATACTATGGCGCAAATTAAAGCAATGCTAAGCAATATGTTGGTGAGACATGTACTTGGAAAGAATGCCATTTGCTTGCTTTTTCCGTCCGTCTCATCCAAGTATCTTACTCCCATATCCGCGAACGCAAAGTGTCCATCGTGAAAATCAAAGTTTGGCTATCAAGGCTAGTCCCTGCGCTATCATCTGTCTTCTTCCTATTTTGTCCTGTATGTCCTATCGTCGATGCTATGACAAGCATTAAAATCAAACCCAGAACCAGCGCATACAAATCTTCCGACTAATAGCTGTGTGGCACCTTGCCTGAACCCGTCCATCCATCTGTAAACTGGGCCTCATTTATCTGCAGATGTGACCATACTCTTCCAAGCCCCGCCGTCATGGCACCCTTTTTTTCGCAATACGCCATACGTTAGGTGTCCAGCAGTTGCTCCGTCGCAAACCACCCACACGTAAAATATCACCCCCGTCGTAGAACTGCAGCGGGAGGCCAAAATCGCAGACCCCAGTAGAAGTATCCAAACGCGCACAAATAGAAAAGAAAATTAGAATCGCCGTGCGCAAATGGAGCTGTGGACATTCAAACACAATTTGATACCAGCACCTAGTACACGCCATTGTCGTACATGCTGTTGCTGCGCACAGGGTCGTTGTCGTACGACACAAACCCTGTCGCAGGTGGCTGACGACCGTTGGCAGCAGCCGATGAGTGGCCAGGATGACCAGGGTGGCCGTGGTGCTGGTGGCTTGGGTGAGGACCAACCGGCCCCGAAGGACCGCCGTGTCCATGCTGCGATGAGTGGCCGTGGATACTAGCGATTCCATGCATAGGCTGGCCATGTAGATTGCCGTGTGGGTGCTGGTGGGCCGGATGATGGTGGCCCTGATGCGGCGCATGCGCATGGGACGATGGGATGCTGTGCGTCATGGGCGGCTGGCCTGCGTACGGTCCTGGCGGAAGCAACGGCGGCGGTAGCGACGGCGGGTGTCCGTGATGATGGCCATACGCGCCGCCACTGTTATGGCCGTTGTGACTGCCATGGCCTGCGGCCGCGATAGAGCTGTTGTCGGGGGGCCCATTGACCAGCTTTCCCAGGCTGGAGCTGTATGGAATCGTCGATGCTCCTGGCGGAGAATGGTTCGAAAGAGGCGGGTATACCATGTATCCATCTGCAGTAGAAGCCGGCGGCATTGCCGGATGATGCGCCATGGGGCCCGGCATGCCTAGCATGTTGGGCTGCGTCGCGTCTCCAGCTCCACGCATTCCTCCCCGGCCGAGTCTCGATCGGCGAGATGACGATGCTGGGACGTTTCCAAAAGTCGGCGCTGAGTTCATCACGTCTGCTGTGATCGGCAGCTTCGGCACGACCGGACGCACCCGCCGATGCTTGCCACGGCCCTTGATGCCCTTGTTGCTGTTCTTGTAGAGATCGGCAAAGTGCTGGAAGAGCTCGCGGTCCTCTTCAGTGATGGATGCAGCCGCTTCCTCGTCTCCCTCTGCAGCCTGGGCAAATTTGTTTGTGAGGGCCGACAGGGAAGCCGCGTGGTACTTGTTCTGGTGGGCCTTCATGTTGCCAAGCTGGGTGAAGCGCTTCCTGCACAGGTCGAGACGGCACTCGTAGGGCTGCAGTCGCAGGTGAGTCTTTACATGGGCCTTGAGGTTTCCGCGCTGGGCAAAGAACTTTCCGCACTTGTCGCAACGGAACGGCTTCTCGCCTGTGTGTCGTCGCTCATGGGTCTGCGGGTTACATTGTATTAGCAGCTTCCTCTTCAACCGAGCTTCCACATTGATTGTACTCACACGAAGGTTTCCGAGCTGCGAGAAGTGCGCACCGCATCCAGCGTAGCTGCAAACCTGGGGTGCATGTCAGCAAGCTGAAGTAAAAAGAGTCGAAGCAGCATCAAGGTCTTACATAAGGCTTCTCGCCGGTATGGGAGCGTTTATGAATATCGAGATGTGTCTTCTGCCAAAAGGTCATTGTGCAGTTTGCAATGGTACAGGCAAACGGCTTGGTGACCGGCTCGACCGCTTCATCCTCCTGTCGCACAATATCGAGTCAGCAACGAAAAATACGCATAAAACCCGTCCCAGAACGATTCACTTACTGTTACTTGGGTTCCTGTCGGAGACGTTCCCATCGTCTGAGAGCTGTACATGGGCGACTGACCTTGGCTCGGCTGATAATTGGAGCCAGGTGTCTTCTTGTCGGTTGCCTCATCCGCCCGAGACTGGATGGTGCGCATGAGAATGTCCACCTGCGTGGAAAACTGTGGACGGAACGTGTCTCCAGACGAGTTTCCAGACGTCGTCGAGCTAGAGGCAGATCCAGCCGTTGTTGGCGGTGGTGACGGGTTGGCCCGGCCGAGCCGCTCAGATCTGCGGCGGCCCTGAATGCTGTGTGTTGCAGCTTGAGAAGTTGCCTGTTCCTCTTCGGTCTCTGAGCTCAAACCGCTGATGTATGTTCCCCTGCGCTGGGGAGACGAGGTCAGCGACAGAGGGGACAGCGAGGGCGGAGCCATCCCCATAGTCATGGGAGGATGCTGCTGCTGCTGTTGTTGTTGCTGCTGTTGCTGTGCGTATGGGGATGTCATGGGCATCATGGGAGAGGCGCCTGCAGAGACGACTGTAGCAGTCATCTGCTGGGACGACGCTGGTCCCGAAGTTGGCAGGCCGGCCACGCCGGCGGAAACACCGGACGAGACTGCAGGAGGCGGGCCATACGGTGTCCCGGTCATCATAAAAGACGACGAAGGGGAGATCATGTTGGGGGGATCAAGAGGCGCCGAGTGCCGTGGCTGGTAATGCCCCGGATGGTGTTGATTCTGGGAGTGGTTGTGGGTATGGGATTGCTGCTGCTGGTGATGGTGGTGCTGCTCGTGCTGCTGCTGCTGGTTCTGCTGTTGCTGTTGCTGCAAGGCTGTTGATGACGATCGCGTGTCAAAAGACATCACTGATGAGGCATCCGTAAGCACATAATGCGAGCTTGGTTGCTGCTGGGTCCAACGCGTCCAGTGCGGAGGGTCCGGCGGCTGTGCTGCGAGTGCCAGCTTGCCGGCGACGTAGCCCGGTTGAGCTACTTGGAAACGGAGCTTTGCTCGTCGTGATCGAGGAAGAGAGATAGGGGTTTGAATCTCAAAGTCGTCGACGATGAGATGTTAGGACTTGGAAAGAGCTTTGATTTGCAAGTCAAGAGGAAGGAGCCACCAAGAAGGGGACGGTAGAAACCGGCAGATGGAGATAGCACGGAAAGAAGGAAGTACAAACGAAGAAGCAGACAAAGAGGGAAGCCACGAGGGACAGATAAGAATGGAATCACAAGAATGTGGTCTTGAGCTGTAGTAGCAATGAGGTAGAGCGGGATGCACGAGTATGACGAGGTAAATATATCGTGCTGTGGTACTCCGTAGTCGATATAATATAATTTCATTCTAAGAGACCGTCTTTGAGACAACCTACCGTGCGTAATGGGACTAAGAGGGCATGGAGTACAAGTATATATCGATGAGGAGGCGGGGGGGGGGGGGGGGGGGGGGTGCCGTCAAGGAGAGGCAGAGGGAAACGAGTGCGGGGGGGTGTGAGAAGCGAGGGGGTGTGAGAAGCTAGGGGGTATAAGCAAGAGAATAGGAAGATGATCTGGCAAAACCAATCGCCTGGGAAGTCAAGCTGGCCCGGGGGCGATCTTGGTCGAGGCAAGGCCGCTGGTCTGCGGCGGTCTGGGGCGTTCAGAGATGCAGGCCTAGGAGAGCAGGTCCTGGGGAACAGCTATGTACCATGTAGTGACAATGTCTTGGTGAGTACTCTGACAGTCAGGTACTCTAGTTGTACCCAGTAGTATCTCCATATCCAGATGCATCGACCAGGGGGTTTGGACTATGGGCTCTGGCGGAACAAGGGCCGATGAGACTAACAGATACATTTGAGACACATGAGCTGGTACTTGTAGGGTGAAGCGGATGAGTACTCCGTAGTTGCAGGTGGGCCGACGAGCTTCGGGGCCAGTTGTCGGTCCGCCCATTACGTCGCAGTGTGAATGAGCGAAAGCGCCCCCAGAGGAAGAGGGGGGATTCACGGCCCTAAGCCCAGGGCAGCTAGAAAATAAGGCAGAGAGTAACACGCGAGAGCGTGGAGAGCCAGGGGCAGCTAGACGTAAGATACCTAGTACTCCGTACCTAGTATGTGCATACGATGTGGTAGAGGGGAGACGAGGACAAGGACTAGAGCGAGCCCGGAGGCACTCGGTCAAGCTGGCAGACTAGAAGTAGGGGGACAGGTAAAGCGTGCAAGCGCCGGCTGGAAGTCTGTCTGGCCCATTCTGCCGTTCTGCCTGACGTGCGCCAGCTTGTGACTTGCATGGCTCGTACATAGTCGACAGCACTGCCGTACGACGTATAATGACATTGTACGCTGCTCCATATCTGCTGAGACATATTAGGCCCGGCGTAGCGCTCTCGCAATCGTGCGTCCTCGGCCGGAGGAATTTGACCTGGGGAGCGCTTTTCCGGGAGTATGCTTGTATTTGTAAGATGCAACGTACGAGTACGGAGATGCAGCAACCGAGGTACCACGTACCTGGCTGAAGCACCACAGACCAGCCGTCTGCATGACAGGCTTACTATGTAGACGGGGGCTGGCAATGGGCGAGCAAGCCATTGTTGTGTGAGTACGACGTAAGATGGACAAGATACATGCGATCCGGACGTAGAGCCTGCTCGGGATTCGCTTTTCGCTTGAATTGCTAATTTTCCTCTCGCGTCTGCACGGAAGGCCCGCGGACGATTCCGGCCCTAGACAATAGGGCGCTTGTCGTCCTAAGAAGACGCCAATGTGACGAAAAAGACAGGACGATAGCATGTAGGGGAGGGGGTGTGGCAGAAGAGGAAACCAGAAAAAACGAAGCCAGCGAGAGAGAGAGAGAGGCCGGCCTGCTAGCCTCCGTTGCAACGGAGGCGGTTTCTTGTCAGGAGGCCAAGAGAGAGCACTAAGCCGGCAGCAGTTGAGGCAAGGGGACGGCGTAAAGAGGAAAGTGGATCCCGCGCTGAAAGAAAAAAAGGAAGAAGCAAAAACAATGACTGGCCCTCTCAGCTGCACTAGACCCCCCCCCCCCTTGTTTTTATGGGGGGGGCGGAGGAGGGGGGACCGGAGGATTACTTGGGGGGGAATACGAAAAAGTAAAGATAAACACGGACTACACAAAGTAAAAACACACTCTGAATATATGATCTTTTAAGAGAGAAACAAGAAACGTGAGACAGAAGCAGGGGGGGTCAATCCGAGAGACGAGACGGTGCGCGTAAGAGACAGAAAAAAGGAATAACAAGGGAAGGAGAGGAGAAAAGAAAGGAAAGGACGAGAGAGGCAGATGAACACACATAGTGCTCCGTAGAATCAGAACGCCAGCCGTCTGCACAAGCGGCAATGGCCTGGCGCATCAATGCATCCGATGTTTAAATGCATCCAGCTCGCCATGTATCGTGGCGCCTATTTCTACTTGAACCAAGAGACCTGATCCTGGTCGACCAGCCCGGATCCGCCGCTTACAAGTGAGCCAGGCTCCTCAGGCGTTGGTCCGGCCCCTTTTACAGGGCGTGATCCACCGAAGCAGGGTTCCCGGTATTGAGTGTGGGAGAGGTGTACGTACTCCGTATACTCCGTATGTGGTATCGTAAGATACTATGTAGAGAAAGCGAGAGAGCTTGGTGAGTACAGAGTGTGCAGGTCCGTAGATACGGAGGACTGGACTCATGTCCATTCCAAAGCAAATTGGACCCTTTGCGAGGATCCGCCTGCAGCCGAGACCCGTCGCCATGCAGATCTCATCGGCCCTGCGGCCTGAGTGGCTCCTGTTTCGCAGTTGCAGCTTGCAACTAAGCACCGCTTTGGGAACCTCTCCTGTACTGTGTATTACTCATGCTCTATGCCTTGTTCATGGCCTCTCACGGCTGCCTTGTGGCTGTCTCGGGAAAGACAGCATCGAAACCTCTGTCAACACTCTCCTGGTCCGTTGCATCCTCTGTTGCATTCCTTTTTCGTCACCCAGTCCCGTCTCTTGGCAACAATGTCACAAAGTCTCTTTGTGACGCGGGACGCTGCCCTCCATCGCCAATCTAATATCTTGCTGGCCTCCCTCCTTCATTTCGTCACCGCCTGTTTCCGCTTGGCTGCACGACGCACCGCAGCCTCCCAGGCGACCGTCGTTCCATCTAGATGGCTCGCAACAGCTCCAGGCGGTGAAATGGGAACAGCCCGGGCGGCGGGACCATCGCGCCGCCGGCCTATGGGCGTCTCACGGCTTATCCAGCAAATAGGACAGTGAGGCAGACCTTCTCTTGCACACCCGGCGATCTGTCCAGTTCCGCGGACACGCTGGAAGCCTTCCGCCCTTACGGCTGAGCCTCGAGGGGAGGGTTGCATGTCTTGCCCGCCTCGTCGCGGACCCTTGCTCCGGCTGGTCGATGGTTGCATTACATCGTAATAGGCATACGAGCTGCGGTACTATGTACATAGTGTTCGTACTCGTAGGATTTGACCATTTGCCCGAGTCTCGAGACGCGAGGCAACCTGTCAAATTTGATCGACACCAGGGACCGGGGTGCCTGCGAAAACACTCGTCATAGAGGCCCGAATGCGGCATGCGTTACGGACTACTCCGTACGATATCTCACATCCAGCAGGCTACTCGTAAATGGCGGTGTTGCGACACAGCCTCCATTTCATCGCCCCCTATTGTGCCATGCATTGTATCCGACATTAGTCCGTCGCAGTCGCACGGCTCAAGGACAAGACGCAGAACAGACGAGCGCGGATCTGTGATGGAGAGGGGTGTGCAGACACAAAAAAGAAAAAAGGGCCGATGCTGCTTAGCACTGGTGCCCGCGAGCCATGTGGTCATTAGAACAGTTACAGTGGTCGTGGGCTCTGGTCAGCACTATGAAGAGCGACTTATAGGAGGACAGGGCCGTGAAGCGCACCTGCCCGGAGCGGAAAGCATAGGACGCAATTTTAGCGTGGGGGCACGGCCACGTTTACCCGCCTCCCGTTTGCTACTCCGTAGCCAAGACTGCTTGCAGGGATCTCTGACCGGTAGCAAGGGGAAAAAACAACAGCAACGAGGCTACGAAGGAAAAGGTGCTCCCGCCCGCCCAATGGGCCGGAAAAGAACCGCGCAGCACACCTCCATGAGCCGGAATCGCCGATGCGTCTGGCCTATAGACGATGTAGTAGCAGACGGGATCCTACGACCAGATCCGACGACTGCGCTTTAGCCCTATCACACCGGTGCTGTTTGCCTCTTCCGACCATGCTCGTACCGCCGCCAGAGCTGCCAACAGGAAGGCGCTGTTGGGGCTTTTTGGCGGCCTTGTGTAATTATAGCCAGGATTTTTTTGTGACCTGTCAACCTTGCATATCCGAGGCCGAGGCGCATGTCCAAGAGGAGGGGAAACGGGACCAGGGGCTGACTGGACTTGCGGCTGGCCCGGGATCGTGGGTCTGGGTTCGCGGAAACAATCTCTGCTACGTACTCCGTACTGCATACGAGCACTGGAGGCCAGGCCCCTATTCCACGACACGCGGGTGGCAATACGGGCGCCTCGAGACGTGAGAGGAAGCGAGTACGCTGGCAGCAGGCCAGCTTTGTTGACCTGTCGGCTCGGTTTCCAGGTAGTCGGCTCTGCCAGGGGACATATTCTCCACACACATCCATGTCCTGGAGGCAGACACGAACACGGTATAGATTACATAGTACGGAGTAGGAAGAAAGGACAAGGACAAAAAGAAAACAATAAAGGTGTTTGCAGCAGGAGGAAAAAGGAAGGAAAAGCCGGAAAAGCAATGACAGGTTTGGAAAAAGAAACGACAAACGGCACGCGGAAAGAAGAGGCTAGACTCGGACGGTGCATCTCCCATCTCGACTACCTCGGGCATTTCGCCATATGGCCCCTTTATTTCGGCTATTCCGCCTCAGCACATGGCAATCTAGCATGTAGCGGTCGACCGACGAGAGGCGGACGAAAAGACGAGCACGGAGTGGAAAAAGACGAGCGAGACCAATATCAAGAGGGATCAAAACCCGCACGCGGTAAGATATTGTGTGCTTTACATAGGACACGCTTGTGCCATGGGAGGAAAGCCTACGCGAGACGGCACGTGATTGGCTGAAACCCGAACGCCAGCCTCGAAACCAGAGCCGGAAAAAGATGATATGTGACAGGAAGAAGCGAGCAAGATACCGAGCAGATGAAGGGGGCGGCCATCTCGGCGGCTAGTGTGTCTGCAACACGGAGCAAAAACTAGATGCGTGCAAGCCCGTTTTTTCCGCTGCACGCGCCTGAGTATCTTTATTCGCAGCAGCAGCAGCGCGCCCGGGACGAAGCTGGCTGCGGGCTTGCAAATGCCAAGGCTGCGAGGACAGAGAGTGTGTGCGAGAGCGGGAGAAAAGCACAGCCTCGGGGCGGCAGCGATCCCCCCGGTCGGTAGCCCACGGGACGAGAGCTGTGATGGAGGTCGCCGACCTGGACGTAAGATACCCCTTTCGTCCTGCGAGAGAGAGATGCGGGATCCTTCCTACGCAGGAAGAGAGAGCGTGACAGAGGTGGTGGAAATGGCTCACCCCTGTCGCAGCACTTCCAAGAACCGGACAGCAGGAATCGGAGGGCGTCCACAGGCGGCGAAGGTGTCTGCCTGATGGAGCATCCTGGATTTACAAAGGTCGTGCGCCTTCACAGTCCTAGCCCATTCTTCATATCCGGCCTGGAAAGGATTCTCCCTCGTCTCCGGGCCGTGTCCGGGAACTCGACAACCCGGCAGCCAGGAGCTCATGCCGTCCGTCCGCTCTGCAGGCTCGCCGCCGTGTCTCAGATGCGGCTGAGCCAGGGCGGCTGCACGTTCTGTGCACGCGTGCACAGAGATGGAGCGAGCCTCGCCGGTTTTGTGCCACGGAAGCGCTGTGCTCCGCGCCATGTATCCATGTCGTCGTACGGTCATGCTGTTGTGTCGTGCTTTGAATCTGGAAATCTTGCCATCTGCTAAAAGGCCGTTGTTACGCCGTAAAGATGCTGGGATGTCGGCTGACAGCCCCTGTTGAAACCACTCTGGTGGGAGGTGTCAGCTCCCAATCCGGATGGTAAGATACTCCGTACATGGTAGAAAAGCTTTTCTCCGTACGGAGATACGAGCCGGCCTCTTGTCATGTAGTACTCCGTCTTCTGGCCGATCCTGAACCGGGTTCTCTCCTGTTCTGGTTCTGAGCTCTCTCCCCGGCACGGCGTTCTGTTTGGCTGGCTCTGCGCTACGGCCATGTCCAGCTATCCTACATGGTAAGATACATGGGATTACGGGAATCTCTCTTCCTGGTTCGGTGCTCAGAATAGATTGCCACCCGTCTTCCCCGGCCTATCCCCTGCTTGTCATCTCGGTGGGGGATGCTGTTTCCAGGGCTAATCTACTTTTGTTTTCTTTTTCTGCCGGGCCAGTCCCCCATTGAGTATCTAGGGAGTTTCCGACTTGCCTGTCAGAATGAACAATCTTGGTCACTCGAGCTCTGGTCCTCAGCACGCAATCCTCCCCATGTGTTATCTTCTTCTGTGAGCAGTCCCAGCTGAGACAGCAATAAAAACAGCAAGAAAAAGAAGAAACCACATCTGGCCAGCCATGTCTGATCGAGATCGTCAGGCGACGGCCAGCTGCTCGTGCATGACGGCCACCGCTACTGCCCGATGCACCCGCATCAGGGCCACCGACGTGACTTGTGGGCCGCCGTCCTATGGGGAGGACGCGAGGACTCGCACACAGTATGGAGTACGTTGAATTGTTGTCTGGCTGGCCTCCTGTGTCTGATTCATCCGATGCTACGATGCCGGACCGCCTGCTAATGCAATACAGATGCTCTTCATTCCAGCTGCACCGTATCGTCCAAGTACTCGGATGTACTCCTCGCTGTCTCCCCGTGCTCGAATCAGAAACAATGTAGCAGGGATCAGGGGATGACATCTGCAGAGGGCCAGATCATCAGCGCGTCTACGGCCGCCAGCAGGCAGAGAATGCATGCAATACGGAGTACGGATTACATCGGCTGCAAATGGGGCGACACGCTTGCAAGGGCATCTGAATCTGCACAGTATCTCTCTCTTTCTCGCCCCTTCTCACCCCTCCTCTCCCCCCCTATTCTTCCTCACTTCGGCCCTACATTCACCCTCTTACGCCCGTCTACACCGCATGTCCGGGCCGGCTCCGGGCCGGTTCTGCTGCATGTCCGTCGGGCTCTGCGTGACATCTTCCTCTCCTATGTGCTGCAATACTTGTCCACCGCCTTTTCGAGTGTGTATCGGCATGCTGTCGTGTCGACTCGTCTCCTTCCTTCTTCTCGATTCCTTTCCTTTCTTTTTCGTTTGGGCCACTCCTCGCATCGTTTCTTTTTTATTGCACTTTCTTCTTTCGTCCCTGGTCAGGCCCCTACGTCTCTCTTGGCCTCTCTGGCTTTCTTCTTCCTGGGCGTGTGTTCAAAGATGCACTTGCCAGCCTTCTCGTTGCGAGGGGGTCCCTGTCATGGAATGCGGCAGTAGCCCGACATGGTCTGCACCGCTTTGCAGGCATGCTGGCGTTGGCACATACATCTCATTCACATCGTATCGTATCGTATCGGCTGTCTGGGCGTATCTGCACAGTGGCCAGTGCCGCGCATTCTGCGTCTCGCAGCCAATCACCTGCTGCTTTTGGCAACGCCTGACTCTCTTCCCCGTCCTCCCATTGGCCGGCTGCTATCCTTGTCTCGGGACTTGTCTCTGCCCCATTCCAGCCATACTCCGTACTGCGTGCTGCAGTAGGCAACCGACCGGAGCTCTCTCCGTCTTCCGTGCTTCGGGGGGGTAAGCTCTCCATTGTGCAAATATGCAGTATCCAGCAACACCAGCTGAAGTGAAACGCCTGCTTGGCCCTGCCCGTGTCCACTTGCGAATAGGGCAAGGCACGTATATGCACGCCCAAAGTGCCTGTGTGGATTCCAGTGGAACCCTCGAATTCTGGAATGTGACTCGTCCACGTAAGATCGCTTGGCCGTGCTCTTGTGAAAGGGCACTTCTTGGGTCGGGTGAAGCAGATAGGCACAGTGACTTGTCCGTACTCGAATGAAATCTAAATGAAACCCGAGAGGACAGGTGTACTCATGCATCAGAAGAAGGAAGGTGAGGGAGGCGAGGGAAAGAACCAACTACGGCAAGAGTGAGTCGCTAGCCTGATCGCCTGCCGCTACGGCCCGCTTATAGGCCTATTACCACTATGCTAGATGATTGTGCTTTCTTGCTGTTTCTGTTGCTGCTGCTCTCAGCGTCAGCTTCCTTGCGTCGTCGCTCTCGCTTTTCGCTGTACTCTTCTCGTCTCTCTCCCCCCCCCACCTAGTGACTTTCTCCCCTACAAGAGTCTATGCGATATAAGATATCTTACGTAGCCTCACTATCGGTGGGCCATGCAACGGGGTGGACCGGGCGTGAGGCTGGAAAAAAGGAAACGGAAGAGCACCCGTCCTCGCACTACGGAGAACGGAGCACTGCTCCATACGGTGTACACACTATGTACTCCGTATGGGGTAGTGTAATGGGCAGTGGAGATGTCATAGAACGGGCAGCGGAGTCAGCGCCGAACTGGTCGTCCATCGTAAAGGCCGCAAATAGGAACGGCGAGGAACCGAAATCGAGCGGCCGGGGTCCAACGATCTACGGAGTTTGCCGCTTGCTTTCCAACGTGCCTGGCGGACCGTTCTCTCTCCACCGCCAAGGCGGATGGACTAGAGAGCGCGACCAGGCGAGGCTCTGTCTCTCCGAGTCTTCCCTCTCCCTCCTGCACTCTCCTTCTCCTCGGCATCGGCCAGCCATGGGCCGAGGAATTCTGCATAGCGAGACCCCGCGGAGGAATGGCTTCATTGCGCCAGAATACCGTATTGCGCAGGTTGTCTCGGAGCGAAGGAGTGCGATATCTCTTTGCGGAAAGGCCCCGAAAGCTGCAAGCCATTTCGACAGCGCCTGTCCTGTGTCGAACGAACCCCTTGCATGCGTTCTCGGACAGGAAACGTGCATACCGGTTCCTGATTCCACAGACGATGGCTAGAGCACGGTGGCGAGACAAGCTCGTTTCGACGAGGAATACGGAGTAGGTGCGGCACTATCGTGAGATCCGCCACATCGTGGGACCCTCTGAATCCTCCTGGCCCTCTAGACCCTCTGGGGCCCTCTGGACCCTCTTGACCCTCTGAATCCTCCTACCCGCCACAGACAACATCTCATCCTCGCACCCACTGGCACAATCCTGCACCGGAAGTCGCCGGCCCGAGAGAGCAGACGGACTGCCCAGCCTCGTCCGTGGAGCCAGCCAAGCGGCTAAAACCATTGTCTGTGCCTCTCTTCTCGGCTGACTCGCACAAGCAGCAGATCGTCCTCGTACTTGAGGCGCACTGGCCGTGCGCAGAGTGGATGCTGACTGGCCCATCATACGAGTAGTGTCCTGGGGAGAGGGGGGCTGAGAGATTGCCCATCGTCGACCCCTAGATTTGTTTATATTTACCTCTTCGGGGCGAGAGCAAGGGGTTGAAAACGTTCTAGCGCTGATCTTCTTTCCATCTTTCAGAAGGGGGGCTACGCCTATCTTGCCCTCTCTGTACTCCATATGCCTTATACGGGGTAGACCGATATTGGGAGACTAGACCGGGATCACGATGGGAGCAGCACGGCAATGCCCGTTATTGAGGGCCGCTCTGACAGTACGGCCTGTCCGGATGCTGACCGCCTCGAAGCAGGATATCGCAACGTCGCAGCTGGCCCAGCGTCGTTCTCATGACCTCGTATGTAAGAGGACAGTCCGGCCAAGCTGCTTCATGCAGGGGGTCCAGCTTTCCAGTCTTGCCGGCGGCCTCTCCCGTCAAACTGTTCAGCATAGGTGCGGGCATTGGCAAACAAGCAAGTAGACAGACAGGTAAACAAGCAAAACAGTGAAAATATTGAAAAAGAAATACATGTTCGACGGCTGTCAGACCTGTCGCAAGCAGACAAGAGGAGCAAACGAGGGAGAAAAAGGAACAAGATATCACCCGGTCAGAAAAGGAAGCAGTACAAACAGCGCACAGGCAGCGTTGGTGAGGGTAGAAACGACGCGCTGTTCTTTTTCCTGCTTCTTTCCATATTCTTTTTCACCACCCGTCTTGGTTTTGTTCTTCCTCCCTATCTCTTCAGACCAGAACGGTATGCGCTCACTCAGGCCGCCACTTCCTTGTCTCGCCAACGGCTGTCTGCAGCGGTAATTTACGGCGGCGGTTGTACCGGCCGATCGAAGGTGATTTTGTCTGTATCTGTGTTTTTCAACGTCAACGTCGTGCAGATATGTGGAACTTGGAAGCTAATGTGATTTGTGCTCCTCTGCAGGTCGTGATTCAAGAGGATACAGCTTCTGCCTGCTGGCTAATGACTCATGCAAGAGGACCGAGCAACGATGTTCCTGGGAAATATCCGCATGAACTCTGTTTGGAAACGCAGACATCCTCTTGACCAGGCGGCTGGACGTTTGATGCACTACCATGACATTATTTTCGAAATTCCTGCCTCCTGGCGTAGATCCAACATGTGTGCTTTGCAGAGCCGTTCGGAGGGTTTTGTTGAATTCGGGTTGTCCGCTAGTGTAGGGAATGACGAGGACTTTGCCAGCGCGTGAGGGTTATATTTGGCACATATCACGCTACTCAAGGAAGGAACGAGACGTTAGATTATGTTTTGCCCATCATCGTCCTTTCGGGCAGGGACATCTAATGGCGAATGATGTATTGAACATCGGACCTGACCATTGGTGAGCATTGATAACAGGCTGTAAGCGTGTGCTTGTGTACATAGCCCTGTAATCTAATCCATCTCACACGTATATCAGGTTAATGTAGCTATGGAAGTCTGAGACGACAAGTCAAAGGTATTCGTTATAGATATATATATTGTAAGCAATATCGCAGCTTATGAGCTCACAAATTGCAGCTTGAATTCAAACTATAAGTGATACAGGACAGAGACGGTTCAGCAATATGGTGTTACTCGTTGCTTATTGTTTGGCTGCCTTTCTTTGATGGTAATGCTCTTTTTCATATCTAACAAACCGACTAGCCTACTATTTAAACAGACAATTTCTCTGAATATATAACAGAGAAGCACACCAGCAAACCATTGAGCCTCGACAAGACGAATCACTGATTCTGAGCTTTGTAGGCTCAACAGACTGCTGCTACTCTAGGTACGATCAAGTGACCTGGCTAGTTTTACAGACGGGTATACGCACATTCCGACACCTCCCAGTAAACACTGCACCACTCAGGCAAGCCACTGCGGAAGGGCGTGCCGGATGTTCTCGTACACCAAAAAGGTCACCCAGGTGGCGGGCAGCACACGGACGACGCTCGGCGCGAGGCCGCGGTAGAACCCGCGCAGGCCGTCTTCGCGCCACAGCTGTGCCGACACGCCGACGATGCCGCGGCCGAAGCGGGCGTCGGCGTCGTAGTTCTGCAGCCGGCTGCGCACGACCTGGTACGGGTAGGTGACGGCGCCGGCCACGAGCTTGGCCGTGGTCGAGATGACCAGGGTGGCATGGTTCCGGAGGCGTTTCTGGGCGGTGTCCTTGTCCGTGTCGGTGTCGGCTCTCAGGTACAGCCGCTTCATCGGCTCGTACACGGCAAACTGCACGGCACCGTGGCTGACGCCGATCAGGCTGACGCCGAGGCCGCGGTAGAAGCCCCGGGGACCCTCCTCGTGCAGGACGCGGACGGCGCCCGCCCACATGCTCGGGTAGGCGCCCTGGGCGCCGCGGTCCGACGACAGCATGCGCGTCTTGAGCACCCACAGCGGGTTCGTGATGACCTGCACGCAGACGCCGGCCAGGCCGGACGCGACAAAGTAGTCGGCCGGCGTCAGGTCCTGTGCGCCGGGCGCCTTGGCCGAGGCCACCAGCCGCTCCATGCGCGACTTGACAAAGAAAAAGGACGCCCAGCTGGTGCCGTTGCCCAGCAGGTTGGGTGTTAGGCCGCGGTATAGCGCCGCCAGCGGATGCGGCGCCGCCAGAAGGCCGCGCAGGACCGAGGCCGCCGATAGAACGGCCGGACGGCTGATGCTGCTGCTGGAAGCTGAAGCCGAAACGGAAGCCAAAGCTGTCCCGCGGAAGACTAGCGGCGGCGTGTCAGCAATGTTTTCACACGCGAGCCCCGGCCGTCACAAACGCACTCTGCATCCGCGTCTTGACAATGTCCAGCGGGTGGACTGCCAGCGTGGCCATGGAGCCGGCTGTCAGGCCGGCAATGGCCTCGATCAGGGCCGGAGAGACGCCCGCCGCATGCTGGTCGCCACCGGCGGTCATAAGTCCAGAAGAGACACACGGCTGCTGACCATGTCCGACTGGCTGGTTCTGGTTCTGGTGCCGAATCTGCCGTCAGTTCTCCGGGAGGCGCATCCGTCGAAGTCAAAGGTCTGTTTTGTCAGATGCAATTGCAAATTTTGGACGCGCCCCACAGCACCTTTTACACCAAAACACCGGCTGCGATTTTACTAAGCAGCCATCTTACTACAAGGAAATGGCATCACTGCCAGCAACCTACGCCGCCACATCGCACATAAGAGCCCGCCCGGTATTCGGAGTGGTATATTTCAAGTCGTACCCGTTTACTGGTATTGTACAGCTGCGGTCATGGGCGACACGACCAGACGTCCTCCGTAGGTCTGTCCAGGCGCATCCGTCCTATGGTTGCAGAGGCCCCTCTCTTCGTTATATTCCAAACGCTATTCAGACGGGTAGGCACCCGGTCGATCAGCCTGATTCCGTGGCCTTGGACTTATTTCATAGTTCGTAGAGTCGGTCCGCATTCGGCCCTTGATGGGCGAGTGATATGCGCATGTTGCGCATCTAAGAAAGCGGCGACAGGAGGCTAAACAGGCAGGGCAGACGTCAGAAAGCTATCCACAGGCACTTTCATGTTCGCATAGACTTACCGGATGACCGATGGCCGGGGCTCGCTGCGAGTGTAGCCTGTCGCATCACACGTGTGTTAGAACTCTCTTTCACGGTCAAGAGCCGACTCGGCACGATCTCTGTGCCAGCAACTGCGAGTTCACGAACCAAGGTAGAGCACCATGGGAAGGTATCCGCTATACGATTGTTAGCCACAACCCCGGTTTCGATCCTCGCCAATGCACAGAAAGCCGCAACATACTAGTGGATGACAACGCGCGAGATGTCAATGAGACGGCTGATGCGCTCCTAAACCAGCAATCAAACAAGTCCATGTTAGCAACCGTCGGCACTCGAGTAATCGTTCTGTTCTTGGCCGCTGTCGTGTGTCGTTTGCTCGTCATACCTTTGACTCTTCTGAGAGGGCGAACATCTTTGCAAGTACAACAAGGTTGCTTGCTGCGCCTAGTAGGTCTGGAGGTCCTTCAGAGCCCCAATTAATAGCTGAACGGTTGCCAGATATTCCACTCTGGGGAGGACGGTGAGATATACAACGACGTTTGCTCGGGTGGCTGTCGGCGACGGCGTGCTGTGATGTAGAGTCGGCTGAAATGCCGAAGAAATTTCACTAACCTATGGCCCCGACCAGTTGGATGCCTGTGGGGGTATGGTGTTGCCGCTCGTTGCCGGAAAAATCATTAGTCCGACGTCGCGATATCCGATATCCCCAAACTCGTCTGCGATAAGCCCGTGAAAGCTTTAGTTAGGGGGAAAAAACCCGAAAGACGATGAGCCGTCTCCAAACACGCGCGCCCGTCTGCTCTTGTTCTCCCGTTCTTGCGACCGCCCCGCGACTGTCTGAATAGCCAGAGACGCCAGCAGCTCGGCCATTGCTGCCGATTGGGGGAGTCGACGCAAGCCCGGGTTTTTTGAGCTTCTTCCTCTCGTCTCAGCTTCGCATCAAAACCCCCCCCCCCCAACGACCACCATGTCGGGCCGGCACTGGGAGCAGAACAAGGAGGCGACGGTGTACGTGGGCAACCTGGACGAGCGGTTCAGTGAGCCGCTGATGTGGGAGCTGATGACACAGATGGGCCCCGTGGTCAACGTGCACATGCCGATGGACCGAGTCTCGCGGCTGCACCAGGGCTTCGGCTTCGTCGAGTTCGACACGCCCGAGTCGGCCGAGTACGCATCGCGCACGCTCAACGGCATCCGGCTGTACGGCAAGCCGGTGCGCGTCAACAAGGCCAGCGCCGACCGCCAGCGCGCCGCCGAGATTGGCGCCGAGCTCTTTGTCAACAACCTCGACCCCCAGGTGGACGAGAAGATCCTCTACGACACCTTTGCCCAGTTCGGCCGCCTCGTCGCCCCGCCCAACGTCGTGCGCGACCAGAACAACATCTCAAAGGGCTACGGCTTCGTCAGCTTCGACAGCTTCGACGCCTCCGACACCGCCCGCGACGCCATGCAGGGCCAATACCTCCTCAGCAAGCAGATCTCCGTCGAGTACGCCTACAAGAAGGACGGTAAGGGCGAGCGCCACGGCGACGAGGCCGAGCGCAAGCTGGCCGCCGAGGGCAAAAAGCACAATGTCGTCCCCGACGTCCAGCCCATGCCCTCCGCCTTTTACATGACCCACCCCAACCCGAATCCGGGCCTGCCGACCGGTTCGGCTCTCGGCGCCATCACGGCGCCGCCCCCGAGCATCATGGCCGCGCCCCTCAACGGAGTCCCCAACGGCATGGCACCGCCGGGCTCGTATGCGCCGCCGTCGCGCGGCCCCGTCCCCATGGCCGCCCCCGGCGCCCCTGGCGCCCTCAGCTTCCATCCCCGCCAGCAGCAGCAGCAGCAGCAGCAGCAGCCTTACGGAGCCCCCGGAGGCATGTCACCGTCGCTGCCGGCCGGCTTCGGCGGCCCCCAGGCTGGTCGCGGCGCCATGGCGCCACCGCCCTCGTTTCCCGCTGGCCGCGGCGGCCCCGGACTGCCCATGGCTCCGACCGGTCTTCCGGCTCGGCCACCGCCAGGTGGTGCTGGCTCTGGCCCGCCTGGCTTCGGCCGTCCGCCGCCACCCGGCTTCGGAGGAGCCGGCGGCCAGCAGCAACAGCAGCAGCAACAACAGCAGCAGCAGCAGCTCCCGCCGCCGGGCTTCGCGACCGGTGCCAACAGCGTCGGCATGGCACCTCCAGGACTGCCTGTGTACAACGGCATGCCGCCGCCTCCGCCGCCACCTGCGGGCTTTGGGCGGCGGTGAGGCCCGACCGAAAAGGCTGAGCTGCACAGCGAAGAAGACAGGGGGGGTGAGAGGCAAAAAGTGCAAAGAACCCTTTTTTCTTTTCTTTTGTCGTTGGTTACGGGAAAACATGGCGATTTCTTCGGTTTCGGGCGTGGCGTTTCACGAATTTGCGAGCCCATTTACGGGATGCAGCATGTATGTGTACAATAATCAGATCATCATTTGGGGCCCCCTTGTTTTGTTTTGCTTTTTTACCTCTCGGGTATCAGGGGCTCGCCGGCAGAGCAGTAATTCTCCCCGTGTATCCAGCGCTAAGCCATGGACAGGGAGCCGTCTGCATTGCGGTTTACAGCAGCAGGAGCCCGAACGGAGAGGCGGCTGCGCAAGGCCAAGCTTTGACGGGAGCCTTCGAGTTGCAGAGCTTTAAGAGGCCGGTCGTGCATATCCCGGCTGACCCAAGGTCGACATGTGGCCATCCTCTTCCTGCTGTATCTGCTGCGGGCGGACGGCTCATGCAGCTGCGTATGTGGAAGCGAGGTCAGCTGGCCGTGTAGCAGCATACCGAATAGAAATGTCGTGGCTGCAGTAAGATGCATAGGCGTCGGGTAAATTAAATAGATGACTGCCAATAAACATTGGTACGTACTCCTTACTGTCTTATATTAGGTTCCTGCTATCCTCCTGCCGGTCTTCACTGCAGGCTTATTACTCGTGCCTGAAACATGTGTTGCTGTTTCATTTGGAGACAGAAAAACGGTCCTTATCTCTGGCATATTGCAATGAAGACACCAACATGGTGGTGGCGGGAGGGTATCTTACGGGACCTTGACAACTCTACTCATCTTAAAGGTGCACGGAAAATGTATACGACGTAGGCGAGCCGGATCTGATGTGTCATTTTTCAATGGTCCGCCCCTACGGAGTACTCGTACTCCGTATACATAGTAGCCTAGTCTTCATGTCTTCCATAGCCCCCCTTTCCCTACGATAGAACATGCAAACATCCCGATAGGGAAGTACTGTAATATGCGGTCGCATTGTATAACGTGACCGAGACACATACTCCGTACGAAACTGTGCAGGGCACGATACTATGTATCCAACAGTGCAAAATTGCCGCACCTGGTCCAAGCTGCTCAGCTGAGAGATACCGTCCGGCTCCTGGCTCTGTTCGGTGCCCACAGAGGAGTGGAGCACTCCTCCCGCCTCGTCAACGAGTACTCGTATGCATCAACAAGGGGCCTAGCCGGGCTGCTTCGACAAGGCATCGAGCTGTGGCGTGTTCCAGTGTGATGTGTCTGGCAGCCGGAGAGTCATGCTGAACAGAGGCTCGATCAGGGGCTGACATTATGGGCAGCGGAGAAAATACACTTTCCTGCACATTGGAGGCGGTCAGATGCTGCCTGTAAGATCACAACTGTCCTATCAGGTACATTGTACCCTGTACTCATGCTTGTAGGCAGCCGAGAACTTCGTTCCCGAAAACAGAAGGAACGCAGGGATTCGAAACACAAGACTAAAGGCAAGGCTCTGAGTGGAGCTAACGTGTATGCAGTTACAGGCTGAAAAGCAAACGGGGCCATGAATCGATATAACGCAGATTATTCTTGTTTTCGTCTGTTTTGCCAAATCCGTGGCGATCGACCAGGACTGGTGACGGGGGGCAGGGGTGAACAAAAGGCGATCATGCAATCGCAGCACCAGAGGGGAAAAAAGTACTTACTCGTATGGTTGGGGGCTTGGTAGCGAGTGACACTTCGGGGTTCTCCGTTTGGATGAGAAGAGCAGCGCCAACCGACGGCAGCCTTCTTACTGGTCGGGACAGAAAGCCCTGTTCGTACAAAAATAGAACAAAACAGCAAGATACATTAAATAAAAACGCCCCGACCAGTCCACAGGGCGCCTTTCCGCACACGGAAGGGTGTGTGAGGCGGGTTTGAGCTTGAAGCTCAGCTAAGGCCTAGCTATCTTACATAGCAGGAGCAGATTTTAGATTGGCAAATGGCAGCGGAAGATCGGCAGAGCAGTTTGGAAAAAGAAAGCCCGTTGCGACCTGTACAGAATCGCATGTTTGTTGGGCTCCTCTGGGCACCTCTCGCCTCTATTGCTTCTCAGCGATTGATTTACCTCCCAGAAGAGGAAAGAGCCACCAGGGGACAACGTGGCCCAAGGAAAGCCCAAGGAAGAGCATGCTCGGTTGGAGATTCTAGCCCCCAACGGGCTGCCTGTCGGTGTGAAACCCCTCAAAATCACGCTCAAAGGCTCCTTCACCGTCAGTTTTCCTCCAGCTTTCCAGGGTTTCCAGGGTCGATTTGTTGAGCGAGGCGTCATCGCCCGGATCTCTGACCGATCTTTTGCCTTCAAGGCATGGAACACCCGCCCATTGGGCAGCAAGAACCGTCCGCCTCATAAGGGTTTTTTTTTTGCGTTGAGTACAGAATAGACTCGCGCTGGAATGAGGCAGGAACACCGGGCCTAGCTGTGTGTAGCGCCCCACTTTCCCTCCTCACGCGCGCATCCTGGCGAGGCAGGAGCTATTTAAAAGCGAAGAGAGTCGTTGATCCTATAGAGATTCGATACATAATAGTAGAGCGCCACAGCGAGCTGCTATTGGCAGTACCGGCAGCTTACGATTACTTGCAGTCGTATGCTACCTTCCCCGATCCAAGCGCACGCCCGAGAAGGAAGAGCAGGAGGAGAAGCGAGAGAAGTAGAGGCATGAACCTCCTTGCACGTCGTATCGCACTGCATATTGGCTGCAGACGACCTGCATACGCTCCTCCGAAAAAGAAAAAAGAAAGTAAAAAAGGCCCCGTCACTACAGCAGTGTATATCTACGGAGTACGGAGTACTGCAAGTCCCTGTTTAACTGGGAGCTGTTGGCTCACGTGACATGCAATGGGCGCCGTCTGTTTCGCGACTGCCCTCTGCCGCGCCCATGAAACACATTGTTGGTGACGTCCTCTCTTTTCTGCTCCTCTGCTCTGCTCTGCAGTCGATGACGGCCTGCCTTCTACCAGAGCGCCTCACTTCCTTTTCTGAGACCACCCTCCGGCTTAGCCCACACCCCCCTCTGCCTGCTGGACCAATGACGCCGGCCAATTGCCCAAAGAGAGCGTTTTAACGGGATTGCCAATCAGACAGCTCGTGACCTGTTCCCGGCTGCGTTTGCCCGCGACGGCGTATTAAGATAAGATACAACCCAATCGCCAAATTCGGGTTCTGTCTTGCCGCCCGGCCCCCTCTTTCATTTCTGTCCTGCCCGGCCGGCTCATTCCCCTCTTACGTTCTTCCTGTCGTCTCTGCTGTCTGTCCTGCTACGGGCATGTACCAACAGCACGCGTACTCGAGGGGAGGACTCGCAGTTTTTCCCGACCCAATCTTCACTCTAATAGATCGAACTAGCGCGGGCCAGCGTCGGTCATGAGACCTCCTAAAAAGCCGCCAAGAGCAGAAATAATGATCCCTGGAAAGCTTCGTCCACCAAAGGCAAGGTACCACACAGGCCGCCAGAGTGTTGCCCGGCCGCTGATTGGCTGCAGACGGAAATGGTGGGCGCTGCTGCTGCATGTGAACGTAATACCCCTCCCTGGCCCAATGTAAGTACCCTGTCATTCTCCTCGCTCCTTACCCTTTTTCTCCGGCATTGGCAACCGCCTGTGTTATAGCGTCCCTCCTAGCGTAACGGACATACGAGTACGAGGCGTTCTTGCTCTTGCTGATCAAAAAGCAGCTTCAATGGGACGAAACACGCGCATGGAAAAAGAAAGACAAGAGCGGCTGTGGAAGCGAAACAGTAAGCCCTGGTCTTGGAGAACTTCCACTGCTAGTGCAGAAAAATGCAAAACATGCTTTATTTTGGTCCGGCCAGTTTCTGTGCGACACGGGGGCTAAGATACCTCACTTTTAACTTGCCATGTAATCTGTATTAAGATACGGAATACGGACTACTCCGTTCCAACGTGCCTCGACTCCTCGTCTGCCGACCTTTTGGCAAGCAGGAGAGCTGTAACAATTTAAGCTCATTCTCCAACAGAAGCTACCCACAAACAAAGACAACCTCCGGCTGGTTGGCTGGCTGGCCGTCTAAAGACGCAAAACCCGTTATTTTTGTCAAGCCTCTCATGTCGTATGTAGACAATCGATTGACTGTGCAGAAATCATCTCCAGCCCTCCCCTCCTGGCCTGCCCCCCAATCCTCCCCCTCGGCGATCAGGGATCGATCGACCTGCAGATGCTGCTCGAACAGCACGGAGAGTCCATCTACTCACATCTGTTCACCATTGTGCAGCCGTGTGGCTCTGCGTGAGCCCATTGCCACCGATGAACGGTCGGGTCGCTCAGCAGGTCAAATGCCCATACGTAGTCTCCCCCTTTTTTGTTTGCCGCTTCCGTCTTAGTATTAGCGCGTGGCCCGTCTCAAAAAGAGGCACATGATCCTGCAAAAAACAAGTGGGGCGACCTATTGTTGAACTCTTCTTCGCATTTTGGCAAGCTCTTGTACTCCTAGAGACAAACAAAAAGGCTGCCCTGCCGCCCGCCTCTCTCGTACCGCCTCGAGATTTGCTGGTCCCTCTGCCTGTCTGCCTAGCTTCCTTGTCCCCCTATTCTTCGCTCTTACTTCTATCATTCCCAACTGCACCTCTCGCTCTGAGACGGTGAATGATAGACCATCCACGTCATTCTTGACTCGTTGCAACCCCAAGCGACCAAGCCCGCTTCCATCACCCTTCGACGACAAAAGCTTCGAGCCCCCTAGCGGAAACCCGTGGGATTCCAGAACCGTATTAGCAGGCTGCGGTATCTCTTGAGACTACGACGTACGGATCGTCTTATGAACGTCGTCTATTCTAGCCTCTTTCCTCACGTCCCCACCTCTCACTTCGTCCTGCTCTTTCTCTCCCACCTCGATTGAACCGAGCCCCAGCCCTTCTGGCCAGTCATCCCGGACACCGACCCCGAGACTAGCCACGTTTTCGCACCTTCGCTCCAGAACTGGCCTGGCCTATGTCCCAAAGAGCGTCCTAGCCATCCGGATTTACGTCTGGTCTTCCGTCGAATCGACATCGAATCGTTCCCGAACGGCCTATACCGCTTCACGCCACAGCTGTCGACATACCGAACCACTGCCCTTTGCGTTCCTCCCCGAGGACCATAGTTATCCGAGTAAGTCGTGCTCGCCATCTCCTTCGCCATCGTCCGCACTCCCTTTCCCCCCTCCATCATACCCTCCCGCACGTTCCCTCTCTTCGCAAAGCTCCCCCTGCCGCCCCCGCCATTGCTTGGCCTGCCAGCCACCAGGGCCTGGCCTCGTCTGTTGCCGACCCGCCCGCCTGCAACCCCAACGGTCTCGGCTGGACAGAGCACTCGGCACACACAACTGTGATTGACCTCGCGGTGGCGGGCGCGCAGTTGCGTGTGCTTGGTGTGCGGCCCTGTAGCTGGCGCTCCGGTAGCAAGCGGGCGAGTTGTTGGAGCCCGATGGCCGGTGCACGAGGCACGAAGAGGGTCCAGTCTGCCAGCAAGCCAGCACAAGTGTGGTGACCCGCCGCCCTGGCAGCTCCCTGCGAGAGTCAGTTATAAGATACGCTAGCGTGCTGCGTAATCCACTACGTGCTTCGTGGTCCCCGCTACTAGCAGGGGTCACCCGCCCTGATGTCTGCTCTTTCCCTGGAACGTCCTGCCACGGCAAACAGCACTATTACCAACATTGTTTTACGCCCTGCTCCACCTCCCCACTACGCATCAAGAGGTCACGACGACACTGTCCGTCGCCTCCAGCGTCTATGTACCAGCACCATAACTCCCCCCTCCCAGCATTGCGCACTGCCTACCAAACTCCACCCATATACTCGTACCCCTTCGAGTGAACTACTCCCGTCATGAAGTCGCAAAGTCATCATCCAACCGAATAGTTGTTCCGCGTGCTGCCTGCCGACCTATCAAATGCCGCTAGAATATGTTCCCACCTCTCAGAAAAGTCCTGCGTTTCTTCCTCACTTCCCTCACCCCCCCCTCTTTCCATCTTTTCGTCTCCCCCGCCATCGTCAACTCTGCTGCCCGCTTTTTTTTGGGCTATCCCCGGCTTTCTACTCTTTTCCTGCTCCCCTCTTACCTCTTCAAACTGCCCTTCAGACGCCCAACCTTTCGCCCACCTGATTATGGTCACGTTCTCCTTGCAGCCAGATACCAGTAGCCTTTCGCACACAAAATCCTCTCACTGCACGCGGAGTATCCTGTCTTTCCCCACCCCGTCCCGTTAACAATCTCTTCTCCTCTTTCTTTTTTTTCTACATTCTTCCCACCTCAACCCTCTCGAGCAGTCCTGCCTGAGCTTCGAATCCAGCATCGCCGTTGCACAACCATTCCGCCGTTTCCCCCCTCTCACGTCCTCTCAACCGGTTTCGCCCATCAGCCGTCTGCGCCTTCTGCGAATTCTGAAACCCCCGCTGAACTTTTAACTCTAGCTTTTTCCCTCTCCACACTGTGGCATCCCTTTCGCTAGGGGAGATTCCACTAAGGGCTACCGCGTCTCTCTCATTTCGACTGCTCCACCGTCTCATCTCAATTATCGAAAAACAACAGTTACAACCGTGCTCGACTCGTTTTTACGACCACAAGCGACCCTCCGGCGAGAAAAGAATATAGATACTGGGGAAAGAATCGCGATTGAAAATTAGCTGTATAGGACGACGGCACAGAAGGACGAACAAGCCCAGCATCCACTACAAAACAAATCCGGCTGATCCATCTGGCCTATTGCCCGTCACGGCTGTTTTACTCGTCACAAGCCTGTGCTCCTGCCTTGCTCCAACCCAACGCATTGTGTACCCGAGCCCGCGGTAGCGACATCACAAAAAACAACACCAATTTTTCTGCGTATACGCATTCGCATTCGCACAAATGTCGCAAAATCGGCCAACGGCGTTCAGCAACATGCGGATGGGGGGTAAGTGAACCTTTAGCCGGACTGACAGAGCGACCTCCAGTTTTCGCTTCCCTTTTGTCATTTCCCCAGCTCGTCTCGGCCACTGACTTCTTGCTTTTCGTACAGAGGTTGTCCACGAAAAGGTTCAGGACGGAGTGACTGGAGAAACGAGGGACTTGCAATACACACAATGCAAAATCGTGGGCAACGGTTCCTTCGGCGTCGTCTTCCAAACGAAATTGTCGCCCTCCAACGAGGATGCTGCCATCAAGCGCGTCCTTCAAGACAAGAGATTCAAGGTACGTTATCGGCGGTTCCGGTGATCAATACGACCTTTCCTTTCGCTTTAACTGTCGTACCTCTGTTCTTTTTTGACCTCTGGCGCTTCGTTTGGAAGCGTGCCGGCTTTTTGTATGGAGAATGTTTCGACTGACGTGTTAGAACCGCGAACTGCAAATCATGAGAATTGTGCGACACCCAAACATTGTGCAACTAAAGGCCTTTTATTACTCAAATGGCGAACGTGTAAGTCGTCCCTGTTTGCGTTGTATTGCCTCGCTTCGCTCGTTTCACCTACAGCCTCGGAAGACCCGCTACACCGGGGCAATTGGCCCTGGCGCGATGCGGCTGCTCTCGCATTGATGGAACGGTCACTGACAAGATGCTTGTTCACAGAAAGACGAAGTATACCTTAACCTGGTCCAGGAATTTGTGCCAGAAACTGTGTACCGAGCCTCTCGTTTTTTCAACAAGATGAAGACGACCATGCCCTTGCTGGAAGTCAAGCTTTACATCTACCAGCTGTTCCGCGCCCTGGCCTATATCCATTCGCAAGGCATTTGCCACCGTGACATCAAGCCACAAAACCTCCTTCTTGATCCGACTACTGGCATTCTCAAACTGTGCGATTTCGGCAGCGCCAAGATACTCGTTGAAAACGAACCTAATGTGTCGTACATCTGCTCCCGGTATTACCGGGCGCCTGAGCTGATATTCGGTGCAACAAATTACACGACGAAAATTGGTATGTTTTGTTACTTCTTCCGACAGGAAGCAGTCAATTCTTGCATTACATTGTCTACCTGTATGCTGACGTATGTTCGTTGGCAGACGTCTGGTCGACCGGTTGTGTTATGGCAGAACTTATGCTGGGACAGCCCCTGTTTCCTGGAGAATCCGGCATTGACCAATTGGTTGAGATCATCAAGATCCTGGGAACACCTACGCGCGAGCAGATCCGGACCATGAACCCGAACTATATGGAGCACAAGTTCCCCCAGATCAAGCCGCACCCGTTCAACAAGGTGTTCCGGAAGGCCGACGCCAATGCACTGGACCTGATTGCTCGCCTCCTCGAGTACACGCCGACGGAGCGCCTTGCTGCTGTCGATGCCATGGTGCACCCTTTCTTTGACGAACTTCGTGACCCGAACACGAAGCTGCCCGACTCTAGACACCAGACAGGCACTCTCCGCGACCTGCCGCCTCTATTCAACTTCTCTCGCCACGGTAAGGACCCTGACAATGGGTGCTTTTGATCGGACATAAAGACAGTGGCTGACTTATTTTTACTTGATTTAGAGTTATCTATCGCACCAAACCTCAACCAGAAGCTGGTTCCCCCACACATGCGTCCCGTTCTGCAGGCGCAAGGACTGGATATCGACAACTTTAAGCCCATGGCGAAGCAGGAGATGATTGCTAAGCTCGACTGAGCTTGGGGCTACCTGCCCCCGGCTTTCCCTTTGCCCGCAAATCAGACGCAGAAGCAGAAGTACAAGCGGCGGTAGCAGCGGCACATCCCTTCTATTTCTACATGCAACCGGCAGGGGAAGGAACAAGACATCGCTACACCGACCCCACCTTTGATGTCGACAGTCGAGCAATCTATCGTCCCACCTCCTTCACCTGGCCCGCGAGCTAGCAGAACGGGGATGGCACGAGGGCGACAAAATCTCACCATTCTACGAAAGTCATGAGTTGGATGAAATGCATGCGAAATGAAGCTGGGGTGATTTTGCAGAGCATGGCGATGCAACCCACCCCGTAGGACGCTTCGACTGCATGCGACGTATGGCTCCTTAAGACGGGTGTCCCACGATTTTCTGTGATTGGACCTGGCCTCTAGCCGGCGTGTGGGCTTCTTTTTTGGAAGGAGTCGATGTTGATGCGCCCATACCGGTCGCTGATACGGCCGTTTGGGGGTGCCACTCCGCTGCCACCCCTACATGACAAGACTGTGGGCTGGTATGCTTCAAAGCAAACGGAGGGGTTGGGCTTTTTTGCGTGTTCCTTTTTAGATTTCAGTTCTGCATTATGACTTGCGATGGCTGTTGTTTCAGACTTGCTATACATTTCGTATCGGTTGCCCTCATGTTTTATCGTTTCGTTACCTTCCACTTCGTCTTCGAACCTCTACTACCGCTTCTCTACGAGAAGTGCGGGGGCTTGGTGCATTAGACGGGCTGGACCTCTTTTCCCTGCGAGATGGCGCTGTCAGTGGTTAAAGAGGCCACCATGCATCATGGCAGCTAAGGGATTTCAATTACTTTCAATTTTATTTTTCTTACGGGAAGGAGGGAAGAAAAGAGGATGACTATCGGGATTTTGGGAGAATAAGGTAAGAGAAGAAAGGGCTGAGGCACATGTAAAAACACAATAACGATGATGGAAAGATGAGCTAATGTGCGTGCGTGCGTGCTTGAATGGCATATGTGAATTGGAGTTCGTGCCTCGCACATGAGGAAGGGAAAAAGGGTGGCGGCAGACACTGAAATACTTCGTTTTTCCTTTTTTCATGCGTACAAAAATTGACGAGATACTTTTGGGCCGTTAGGATTTGACGAGAGACGGGGCAATCGTGCCGATCTCATGGCCTTTCCAATACTCATGGTCATCCCGAAGTGGAATCCTCACCAAGACAAGACGTATGCAGCGCTATTTTGCCCTGCAGCTAGCAGTTAGAATGCCGTCTTTTCCGTATTCCGTAGGTAACTAAATTTAGCCTTGGCTAGTAATCTGTACAGGAAGCGGAGCCTGAAAAGTCAGGCAGGACAGCAGCGGTACGCTAGCCATTTTGGATATCTTTTTTTCGCGTGTTGCCTTTTGGCAGCTCGTGTCTGCTGTGTTATCCTTTCTTCTGCTCCTGGTCGGAGGCTGCTGTCATTTGTCAACGCAATCAGACTGCAGCTATCAATTTGAAGCTGCACATTGTTGAATTGAAACAAAGACAGAGCAAGGACACGGGAACGTGCAGATTGATAAAGAGGCAGTCTGAAAGCTGAGCTTGATCCGGGCGACGAGACGAGCTACTCCCGACGCGATGGCCGACTATGAGCGCAGAGGAGGAGGTGGCGGCGGCGGCGGGTATCACAACAACTTTCGCAAGCGCCGTTTCAGAGGTAGGTGACGGAGAGCTGAGTGGTGGGAGAGGAAGGGCGAGATGCTGACGTTGTTGTCTTGATATGAGCAGACGACGACAACGACTACCGATCTCAGCGTCGGCGACAGGACGTGCCGGCACCGCTGCGGATCCGGCGGCAGCTGCTGGCGCTGGCAGAGTCGCCGCTGCGGCGGTGGCACGACGATGCGGTGACGGTGGCGCGGCTGGTTGCGGACAACGACGACGACGCGCACGTGCGGGAGGGCTTTGTGCAGCTGGCGTGCCAGCTGGTGCGGGAGCAGCCGCTGAAGACGCCGTTTGTGGCGGCGGTACTGCTGGTGGTCAACACGCTGAAGCCGGCGATCGTGCTGGAGGTGCTGCGGCACGTGGCGGGCGCGACGGAAGAGGCGATCGCGGCAGGACAGTGGCGCGAGGTGAAGCTGCACCTGCGGCTGCTGGCGTGTCTGCAGACGTGCCTGCAGGGCGACGGGGTGTTCCCGCTGCTGGACGTGCTGTTTGAGCGGGCGGTGGACCTGCAGACAGCCAGCTCGGACGACGTGATCGGCACGGAGCTGGTCAAGATCATCCTGCTGACGATCCCGTACATTATGGCGGCAGCCCCGGGCCAAGAGTGGCAGCAGCAGGCGGCGGACCTGATGGAGAAGACGGACGTGATCGCGTCGGAGCCGCACGCGCTGCAGAAGCTGATGGACCCGTACCTGCACGAGCGGCTGATTGCGCGGTCGGGTCGGGCGACGACGGGGACGACGAGCAAGAGCGGCAACGGCGACGTGGCGATGGACGGGGACGGGGACGAGGACGAAGACGAGGAGGACGAGGACGCGCCGCCGCCGGCCGAGAGCCTGCTGGCGCTGCTGCAGAAGCAGCTGCAGGCAGAGGCGGCGAGTGGATGGCCGCTGGCGTGTCTGCCACGGCCGTGGAAGCTGCCGCTAGAGGACGTGGAGCTGCAGTCGAAGCTGGACGAGTCGGAGAAGCACACGCTGCCGGCGATTGCGGTTCCGGCGACGGTGGTGGCCGGACCGCGGCCGCTGTTCCCGGAGGTGTACTTTTCGGTGTACGGCGCCGGGGCAAGCGGAGCGGGCGGCAGCGGACAGCCGCAGTCGGTGCCGGCGGTGACGAGCGTGGCGGCGTCGCTGATCCGCGACAGCGTGCTGGACACGATCAACGTGATGCACTTTAACCGCAACGTGACGGCACGGTTTCTGATCGACGTGGACTGCTACTTTGCGGACGACACGTTTGTCAAGCGGGCGACGCCGTTTGACCGGCTGCGCGAGCTGGAGACGGCGACGACGTGGAAGCCTGAGGACGTGGCGGTGGACGCGGTGTTCTCGCAGCTGCTCCAGCTGCCGATGCCGGAGCACAAGCTGGTGTACTACCACGCGGTGCTGGCGGAGGCGTGCAAGATTGCGCCGGCGGCGATCGCGCCGAGTCTCGGGCGGGCGATCCGGTATCTGTACCGGCACAGCCACCGGATGGACCTCGAGCTGGTCGGCCGGTTCGTCGACTGGTTCTCGCACCACCTGAGCAACTTTGGCTTCACGTGGAAGTGGGCCGAGTGGGTGGACGACGTGGCGCTGCCGGACGTCCATCCACACAAGGCGTTTATCCTGGGGGCGATCGACAAAGAGATCCGGCTGAGCTTTGCGCAGCGGATCAAGAACACGCTGCCGGAGCCGTACAAGGGGCTGATCAAGCCGGAGACGGAGAAGGACGTGCCGGCATTTAAGTTTCAGAGTGATGGTGAGTTTTTTTGACTCTTCCCCCCCCCCCCTTTTATTCTCTTTTTCCTGTTTTCCCCTTTTGTTCTCTTTTTTCTTTATTCTCTTTTTTATTCTCGTTTTCCTCCTTTCTCTCTTCTCTAACCCACCTACAGACACACCCTTTTCTGCCGAGGGCCGCGAGCTGGCTGCTCTGCTCAAGCGCAAGGCTCCGGACGAGGAGGTGCAGACGGTGATTGGGCGAATCCAAGACGTGGCGCTGGACAGCGGCCGTGACGAGCCGCTGGTGGCGTCGATGGACGTTTTCACGACAGCGGTGCTCTGGGTGGGCTCCAAGTCGCTGTCGCACGTGCTCGCGTGCATTGAGCGGACCAAGGACCGGTTCCTGGACGCCGGGGCAGCGTCGGAGGCGGCTCGCAGCCAGATCCTCGAGGCGGTCATGACCTTTTGGGCGGCGCACCCGGGCATTGCGGTGTCGATCACGGAGAAGCTGCTCAACTATGCGATCCTGTCACCGGAGACGGTGGTGAAGTGGGCGCTGGACAAGAAGGAGGCCGAAACAGTCGAAACGGTCGAGACGGTCGAAGCGGCCGAAGCGGCCGAAGCGGCCGAAGCGGTCGAACAGGTGGAGACGGCGCCTCGGCTGTCGCAGGCCTTTGTGGCCGAGCTGGTCTTCAACACGGTGGCCAAGGTGACGCGACGGATGCGCCAGGTGGTGGCGACGTCGCAGGCGGCCGGCGCGGCCGTGCTGGCGGCGTATGCGGCCGTGGACGCGGCCCGGGAGCAGCAGGCGAGCCCAGTGGCCATGGAGCCGAGTGCGACAGCAACAGCCAGCGGCGGTAGCAAGACGGCCGACGGCATGGACGTGGACGACGGCAACGACGACGGGACGGCAGCAGCCCCGACCGAGGCGGTCGAGGCAGTCGAGGCGGCCGAGGCGGCGCTCGTGACAGCCACGGCCGAGGCAGCAGCAGCTCGCGCTGCCGAGACGGCCGACATCCGGGCGATGCAGAAGCTGTTCCAGCGCGTGGCCGAGGCCGTGGAGCCGTGGGCGGCGCCGTCGTCGCCGCTGGTCGTGCGCGCGTGGGCCGAGCGGTGGCAGCGCGTGGTGCGGCGTCGCCAGGCCATCGAGGAGGCCTTCTTGGCCGAGGCGGCCAAGGCGCGGACAGCGGCCGAGACGGCCGAAGTGGAGGCGGCAGCCGGCAGCAGCAGGGCGTGATGGTGAGGTGATGGCGAGGTGGTGGTGATGGTGAGGTTGATCGGTCTGGTCGGTTTGGTGTTGGATGCTGGGCGGGAAAGAATGCCGAAAGACGGCTAAGCTGGCTGGTTGTGACTGTTGGGTTTCTCGGCTCTGCACGCGCACGGGCTACTCTCGTTCTTGTCACTCTCACACGTATCGCAAAGGACAAAAAGTATGGATGTCATTGTAACGGGGTTATATAAGCAATTTATCCGGTTGACGCTTACATGCACGTGTCCTTCTGGATATGTGCATATCTGCCATGAGCACAGCACCCCTACCTCCATCACGCCTCCACCGGATGGGGGTTCTGCGCAATCTCGCGCACCACCTCGCGCGCCTTGGCATTGTCCTCGAAGCTGAGCCGGATCAGGTCGACGACCTCGTCGGCCGAAAAGTACAGGCTGAGCTCGCTGTCCATCCAGAGGAACCGGACCTCGCGCAGGTTCGACTGCAGCACCTCGGACAGGTACTGCATCCGGAGCCACGACGGGACGTATTGGGCCGTGAGGGGTGTTGTGTCCGCCTCGACAAAGAGGTCGTCCAGCTCGGTCACCCGGGCCATCAGGCCGGCCAAGCTGTAGGCCTCGTCCTGGCCGATGGACGTCATCTCGAGCACGTCGCCGATCAGCTTGGTCGCCACCGCCTCCACGAGCGCGGCCACCGCCTGGAACCAGGCCGACGGCGCCAGGATTCCGTTCCAGGCCGCCGCCATCGACCGCACGCGCGCCACGGCCGCGTCGACGTGGTCGTCCGGCTCCGCCTGCGCCGCCACGTTCTGGTCGCCGCCCAGCAGATCGCGCAGCACCGTCTTCTGGATCGCCAGCTCCCGCCCGTACGCCCGGCTCGCAAACGCCTGCAGCTTGGCCATCTCGCCGTCCAGCCGCAGCATCGCCTGCGCCCGCCCGTCCAGGTCCGCCCGCGCCTTCCAAGCCGCCGCCAGGCCGCCCAGCCGCTCCGCCAGGTACATCGCGTCGTTGTACAGGTACCTGCGGCGGACACGTTAGCATCACTCGGCTCTCAGCTCTCTCAGCTCTCTCAGCTCTCTCAGCTCTCTCAGCTCTCTCGGCTCTGCCGCGGCCACTTACATGCTTCCGCCCACGTCCAGGGCGTAGTAAAAGGGCGAGACCGCTCGGAACATGGCCAGTGCCATGGTCGGGAGGCCGAAGAGGCCGGCCGCAGCCGCCGCAACCGGACTGTTCTCATATCTGTCTCGTGTCAGTCACAACCCCAAACAGCTCTCACGCGGGGACCAGTCCTTACCCTTCCGACAGCAGTACAGCCCCGTCCTCCAGGATCGACGTGATCATCGCCAGCACCGGCTCCGGCATGGACGAGATGTGATACTTTTCCTTCATTACCAGTTCTCGTGTCGTCGGTTCCGTTGCTCCGGCTGTAGGCATCTGTCTGGCCACTGCTTTAGCTGGTGCAGCTGACTGCAGCTGTGCCTGTGGCTGGTCTTGCTCCATTTCGTCCACATTGGCGTCCTCCTCGCCCCAGCCCCACGAATCGGCTACATCATCTTCATCGTCGTGTGTCCCTGCCTCTGCCTTTGCTTCCTGTACTTCCTCTTCTGGACCCTCGACGGCCTCGTCGTCATCACCCCAGGCCGCCCATGCATCGGCCCCGTCGTCCGCCGAGCTGCTGGCCTGCGTCTTCTGCTCTAGATCCTGTGCTTCTTCGTCGTCCGTCCAGGCCGCGTCCCAGTCGGCCGCTTGCTCCGTCGCTGTAGCGGGCCCGTTTGCCGCCAGCTCCTTTCCTTCCGATCGCGACACCATCTGCTTCTCTACCCTCTCCACCTCGTGCGGTGTGCCGAGCCCCCCGGCAATCTTTTTCCGCACCATGTCCAGAGCGCTTTCTCTTCGTTTGGAGAGCCAGACCCGGGGCGCGTCCTCGATCCATTCCCGGAGCCGTCCAAAGCCGGAGTACTGAAGCTTCGCAAGTCGTGTGCAGAATGCCTCGGCCGCCCGGATCGTGTCCTCAAAAGCGGCCATCTTGTCGAGCGAAGTCGGCACTGCAGACGCCAGCCAGACATTCACGATGCGCGACACCAACTCCGGCATCATCACCGAGGAGATGGACTGAACCAGATCCGACGGCAGTCTGAGTGCGAGGAAGCTGAATATCTGATCCAGGTCCGTAAATAATGCCTCGATGCCCTCGCCTGCCTGCCCTCGTATTCCCAATACAGCCTGCTCTCACGCCTTGTCAGTGGTCTGCATTGTATTGCGGGTAGCGGAACAGATTGCTTACGTCATCAACAAAGATGCCTGGTCGTGAAGACGTCGACAGATTGGTTCGTGGCGCCACAACAGCCTTGTCCAGCTCGTGCCAGAGCTGCGTCATACGGCTGTCGACCTCCTTGTGAGCCATCAGTCCGATGACCGCGTTCGAGAGACTCATAGGTTCGTCTTGAAAGTCAGTGCTTCGTTTTGTATTTTTAGCCTCTTTGATGCTGTTTCTGCTGCGTACCTTGTCGCGTTTCGAGAACGGTCAGCGTGCCGTTCGGCACATCGACGTGCACCAATGCGCCCCAGACGTGGTCGAACACCTTGTGGACGTCCGACTTGAGCTCAAAGGCCCGCAGATCCAGCAGCCGCATGGCTCGACACGTCTTGCTGACAGGCATAGCGTCCAGAGCGGTCCATGATTCTGAGAAGCAAAAGTTAGCCCACAGGGAAACCCATCCAGGAAGTTCAAGCTCTCGGTCTGGTCGTACTCTCCAACAGGTGTAGCGCATCCAGGATACGGCGTTCTTCGGCGGCCTGCTCGACCTGGTCCAGCAGCTGGTTCACGTTGCGAATGGCCTCTAGCAGGTATCGGACCTGCAGATTGTAGTTGAGCTCGTTGGTCAGGAAGAGCGCCCTGGCCTCAGCCTCCTCGACGGCCTGCTCGTCGGTCTTGGGCACGTCGGCGCGGATGAGGATGTCGCCTGCCAGTATTTTGCGGCGCGCAATGTCGACCTGGAGCGCCTTGGCATTGGTGACCCAGGCGCGGAGATCGTCGGCGGTCTCTTCGACAATGTGGTGGATTTCACCCTGCAAAGCGCAGCCCAGTTAGCAGCCGATGCGATTACAGGACACGAACAGATCAGAACGTGCCTCGAGCTTGGCCTTGGCCTCGGTCAGGATCTGGATCGCGGCTGGAAGCCTTTCCGGCGTGAGCGCAATGGAGGAGACGTCATCTTCGGGGAAGAGGCCATTGAGGGAGAAGTCGACCAGAGCCTGGCCGACGACGTCCGACGGCGCGGCCATGGGCGAGAGTGGGAGCGGAGAAGCGTATCTGGGCAGAGGTCGTGGCAAGAGGAGATGTGGCGGTTTGAAGCTTGTGAATGTCGTATCGTATTACTACATATGCAACAGTGAAGGCGGCTCCTACCAGTTTTAGCGGGCATCCGCTGGTAGCGCGCAGGGAAGGCACGGCCGACAGCAGCGGGGTTGTTTTGCCAGAAAGCGCCGGCAACTCGGCGCTAAGGAGAATCTCTCTGGGAACAACGTAGCAAAAGGACTTCTCTCCTGATCCGCAGCTCTCGCAACCTGAAAGCAGCCAAGTCACCCTACCTGCACGTGCTCGGCCTCTTTTGTTCCTACTGCAGGAACCCGTGACTGTTCAGTCTGCCATCTCGGTCCCGGCTGGGTGAGCTGAATGTGAGTTTTCCACCACCCAAGCGATATGAGAAGCGAGACCGAGAGCGAGACGACACTGCGAGTACGAGCATGCGTACAAGCCGTGCATGCCAGCGCGTGCTTTGTTCCAGTGGTTCTTGTGGTGCCGGAGGTGCTTGTGGTGCCGGAGGTGCTTGTGGCGCCAGCAGGCACATGGCACGCTGCTTACGGTCTGCAGCCGACGAGAAGCGGCCACGACCCGACTCGGGCGCTCACTGGCTGCCCTGAGGCGGGACAAGGACGGTGCCAATGAGACAGAGGCTAACATTGGCGACCGCAGACACGACGAAAGGCCTGCATTGGTCCTGTGTCTGGGGTGCTGGCACGCGGCCTGTTCGAGCGGCTGTCCGTGGCTGCTGTGCTGCAGGCACGATAACGAGGTAAGCCGGCTGGATGGACAATTGAGGACACTTGAGGACGAGGACGTGCTGCGGTGCCGGTGATCTGGCCCCAGCCCGCCGCTGGCTGCCTCTTCCCGCCTCGCACGCCCACCCGCAGCTCTGTCCGACGGTGGCGGTCAGGCCGGCGTGGCATTGTCTGGCCACAGCGGCCATGCGGCCATGCTCGCTGCGGCCATGCGGCCAGGCGGCCAGGCCTCCCAGGCTTCCAGCTGCACGCGTCAGATGAGGTGGCGGTATCGGGAAACGGCCTGCGCCATAAATGAGCCGTCCTCGCGCTTCCCCACCCGCTTTTGGTGATTTTGTTGTTGACAAGCGCCAGACCGCAAGTCCGTTTCGTAGCGACTCTGTCCACGAGCACAAGCAAGATGGCGCCTTCCAGCCATTTCCGCGAAATCCAGAGCTTCGAGACGAGCTATGCGCCCACCAAGATCACCCAGTATGTCTCGCAGCGCAGCGGGATGCACGTCGTTGTGGCCAACCGCAAGGGGCCCAAGATCAACGGCTACTTCACCCTGGCCACCGAGATCTTTGACGACTCGGGCGCGCCGCACACGCTGGAGCACCTCGTCTTCATGGGCTCGCGCAGCTACCAGTACAAGGGCCTGCTCGACAAGCTGGCCTCGCGGGCGTACTCGGGCACCAACGCCTGGACGGCCGTCGACCACACCGCCTACACGCTCGAGACGGCCGGCTGGGATGGCTTTGCCCAGATCCTGCCCGTGTACCTGGAGCACCTGATCCTGCCGACCATCACGGACGACGCCTGCATCACCGAGGTCCACCACATTAACGGCAAGGGCAACGACGCCGGCGTGGTCTACTCGGAGATGCAGGGGCTGCAGTCGAGCAGCGCCGAGCTGATGGACATCCGCGCCCGCCGCCTGCTCTATCCCGAGACGGTCGGGTTCCGCTACGAGACCGGCGGCATGGTTGAGGCGCTGCGCGTGCTCACGGCCGACCGCATCCGCCAGTTCCACAAGGCCATGTACCAGCCGCGCAACCTGGCCGTCATTGTGGTGGGCGAGGTCGACCAGGAGGCGCTGATCAGCATCCTGGACCGGTTTGAGGACAGCATCCAGGACAGCATCCCGCCGCTGGACTCGCCCTTCCAGCGGCCGTGGATCGACTCGGCCCAGCCGCCGGCGCTGGAGAAGACGGTCGTCGACACGGTCGAGTTCCCCGAGGACGACGAGTCCATGGGCGAGGTCATGGTCGGCTACTTTGGGCCCAACTGCAACGACGTGGTGGCGACGTCGGCGCTCAACGTGCTGCTGGCCTACCTCTGCGGCTCGTCCGCGTCGGTGCTGGAGAACGTGATTGTGGAGAAGGAGGAGCTGGCCAGCTCGATCAGCTATCTGTGGGAGTCGCGGCCAAACTGCCTGATCTGGTTCCAGCCGACGGGCGTGGCGACGGAGAAGCTCGAGTTTGTGGAGCAGCGCCTGATCTCGCTGCTCAAGGAGGTGGCCGACAAGCCGCTCGACGTGCCGTACCTGCGCGAGTGCATCAGCCGCGAGCGGCGACAGGTCAACTCGCAGGCCGAGAGCTCCGAGAGCTTCTACTCGGCAAACATCATCACGGACTTTCTCTTTGGCAAGCGCGACGGCTCGACGCTGGCCGACCTCAAGGACCTGCGCGAGTACGACGTGCTCGAGGGCTGGACCGAGGAGCAGTGGCGGGCGTTCCTGAAGAAGTGGATCGCAGACGCCCACCACGTGTCGATCCTGGGCAAGCCGTCCAAGGCGCTGGCAAAGAAGCTCAAGGCGGCCGAGAAGGAACGGCTGGCCCAGAGACGCAAGGAGCTGGGCCCGGAGGGCCTGAAGAAGCTGGAGGCGCGGCTGGACGAGGCGAAGAAGAACAACGACATGCCGATCCCGGAGGCGGTGATTGACAAGTGGGAGGTACCGGGGACGGAGTCGATTCACTTTATCGAGTCGCAGACGGCACGCGCCGGCAAGGCGAGGAGCCTGGGCGTGCTGGATAACGCGGCGCAGAAGACGATCGACGCGGCGGCGCCGGGCAAGACGCCGCTGTTCCTGCAGTTCGAGGACGTGCCGTCCAACTTTGTGCGGATCGTGGTGCACGTCAGCGCGGCCGGCGTGCCGACACGGCTGAAGCCGCTGCTCTCGCTGCTCAGCGACCAGTTTTTCAACAGCCCGGTGATGCGGGACGGGCAGCGGATCGAGTTTGAGGACGTGGTCAAGGAGCTGGAAAAGGACACGATCAGCTACGTGTTCAAGTCGGGCGGCGGCCTGGGTGACGCCGAGAGCATTGTGCTGCAGTTCCAGGTGGAGCCGCACAAATACACGGCCATCATCCGGTGGCTGCGGACGCTGATGTTCGACTCGGTGTTCGACCCGCAGCGCCTGAGGGCGGGCGTGGCCAAGGCGCTGGCCGACATCCCGGAGAACAAGCGGTCCGGCCGGCTGATGGCGTCCGAGGTGGAGCTGGCGATCCACACGGTAGCCGACTCGTGTCCGGCAGCAAAGCGGACGCTGGTGCGGGCGGTATACCTGCGGCGGATCAAGAAGCTGCTGCAGACGGAGCCGGAGACGGTGGTGGGCTGGTTCGAGGAGCTGCGCCGGGCGCTGTTTGCGTTCCGGAACATGCGGGTGCTGGTGACGGCAGACGTGGGCAAGCTGGAGGCGGGTGCGTCGGCGCCGGCGGTGGCGGCCTGGGATGTGCTGACGGACGGCATGACGGGCGTGGCGGACGACATGGTGCCGATCGTGGCACCATACTCGCGGGCGAGCGCCGAGGGCCGGCAGCCGGGCGGCGTGGGAGCGGTGATCTTGCCGATGACGACGCTGGACTCGTCGTACAGCATCTCGACGACGACGGGGCTGCGGTCGTTTGCGGACGCGCGGCTGCCGGCGGTGCTGGTGGCGCTGGGCTACCTGGAGGCGGTGGAGGGGCCGCTCTGGAACGCGGTGCGCGGCAACGGGCTGGCCTACGGCACGAGCTTCAGCCGGGAGGTCGACGGGGGCTACCTGCAGTTCCGCGTGTACCGGTCGCCGGACGCGAGCAAGGCGGTGGCGGCAGCCCGCGACGCCGTCGAGGCGCTGGCCGACGGCCGACAGCCGCTGGACAAGCACCTGGTGCAGGGGGCCGTCAGCGGCATCGTCATGGGGCTCGCCGACGAGCAGGCCACCATGGGCCTGGCCGCCCAGCAGAACTACATCACCGGCGTCGTGCGCGGCCTCGATGCCGGCTGGAGCGCCCGCGTCATGCGCGCGGCCGCCCGCGACGTCACCCACGACATGATCCGCGCCGTGCTGCGCGACCTCGTCCTGCCCGTCTTCCGGCCGGGCTCGAGCAACGTGGTGGTGACGTGTGCGCCGCTGCTGCAAGAGGTGAGTGGGGCGTTGGGCGACATTTGCTGCTTCGTGGCCGCTCTGCTAACCAACAGCCGATCCAAAACGCGTTCAAGGACATGGGCTACAAGACCGAGGTCAAGAAGCTGTCGGACTTTTACGACGACTACGGCCTGGCCGGCGACGACGACGACAAGGAGGACGACGAGGAAGACGAGGACGAGGACGACGA
>LDEF01000008.1:135948-378549 GCA_001455505.1 Leptographium lundbergii
AGAGGAGGAGAGGACGAGAGGAGGAGAGGAGGAGAGGAGAGGAGAAGAAGAGAAGAGAGAAGCGGGAGAAAAGGGCAAGGAGACAAGAAAAGACACAAGACACAAGAAACAGGAATGGACAACGACAAAACCGAAACACAAACACAACGCCAGTGGGTATCATCCGCTTTTCTTGCATTGTCATGCTGTTGTACAGAGTGTGGTGAGTGATATATACATGGAGCGGACCTCGGCGCTCTCACTCGGCGCTCTCCGCCGCCTCTGCCGGCTGCACCTGCAGCTCCTCGACGGCCCATCCGGTGGCCGCCGAGGCCCAGTCCTGCGGCGGGCCGAGGACGGCGGTGCGGTCGGCGCCGCGGGCGAGGCCGTCGACGAGGAAGCGCTGGGCGGCGGCGCGGACGTCGTCGGGGGTGACGTCGAGCAGCTGCTCGCGGCGGGCCTGGCGCATGGCGTCGGTGATGCCGTACAGGAAGCGACCCATGCCCTCCTCGCCGACGGCCCGGGGCGCGTCGACGGACTGGAAGACGGCCAGCTTGGCCTCCTCGAGGTCACGTGATGTCCACTGGCGGTCGACCGCCCAGCGGCCGGCGCCGCGCATGGTGGCCAGGCTGCCGGCCGGGTTGGGGTCGCGGTATGCGTAAAAGCCAAAGACGCCGTCGAGCGGCTGCGCGTACGCGCCGCCACCGTAGGCGCCGCCCCTCTCGCGGATCTCGTGGTGTAGGTGCTTGTGCGTCAGCAGCTGCGCCAGCACCTGCAGGGCGGCGCCCTCGGCGGCCGCGTAGGCGACGGTCGGCAGCACGAGGGCCCCGTACGAGACCTGGTAGGGGAGGGGGAAGAAGGCGGGGGAGGGGGGGGGGAGGCTGGACGAGAGCGTGGCTGTTGCAGGAGACGAAGCAGCCAAGTCAGGGGCTGTCGGCAGGGTCGAGAGAAATTCGGACAAGGCGGCCTCGTTGGTCCGTGCGCTCTCGGCGCCGCACGTGACCGCAACGCGCAGCCGCCCGCCCGCCGTGCCGCCGGACCGCAGGGCGACCTGCTGGATGGCCTTGAGGCCGGCGAGCACGTCGGCGAGCTCGCCGGGGCGGTCGGGACGGGCGGCGAGGGCGCCGACGAGGCGGACCTGCTCGAGCCCCAAGACCTGCTCGCGCAGGCGGCCGGCCGGCGAGAGGGCGGCCTCGGCGCGGCGGCGGGCAAAGGCGTGGCCGGACGAGGCGATGTCGCTGACGACGCCGTCGGCGGCGGCCTGCAGCAGCTGGCGGACCTGCTGCTCGGCCGCGGCGCCGTCAAAGTCGGTCTCGAGCACGACTGCGCGCAGCAGCGCCAGCATCGCCGGCACGTTGCGGTCGAGGGCCATGCCGCCGAGCACGAGGCCCTCGCGGGCCTGCTGGGCGTCGCCGGGCAGCGCGGCCGCGTGGTAGCCGACCGAGAGCCCGCCGGTCGCCTGCTTGATCGCGTCCTCGAGCTGCTCCGTCGTCTGGTTGGCCGTGCCCAGCCGCAGGACGGCGTCGCCAAACAGCGGCACCAGCGGCCGCAGCGCGTCCGGCAGTCCGTGCAGCTCGTTGATCGCCCGCACGTACGTCAGCCCGTTCGTCGGCGCCTCGCACCACTGCACCCGGGCCTGCGCCTGTTGCTCGTCGCGCACCACGACGCCGCTCGTCGCCGCCCGCTGCCGCGGAATGTCGGTCACGTGCACCGTCGGCAGGCAGCTCAGGTCTTCCGTGCTGGCCCGCGCCTGCTCGGCCAGCAGGACGGCCTCGCGCGCCACGAGCTGCTCGCGGGCTGCTGCTGCCGTCCCCTGCTCGCTCTCGGCTGCCGCCAGCTTGGCCGCCAGCCGTGTTGCCTCCTCGCGCGCCAGCTCGTCGCCGTACGCGGCCGACGGCGCCATCGTAAACGTCAGCCGGCTCTGGCCCAGCAGGTAGCGGTCCAGCAGGCCCTCGAGGTAGCCACCCGCCGCCAGCCGCGCCTCAAAGGCCGCAATCGTGTCGTTCCATGCCAGCGCCGCAAACGGGTCGATGCCCGCGAACCACTGCGGCTTGAGCCGCTGCAGCAGCGACACCCCGAAGCTGGCCGTCTTGTGCTTGAGCCCGAGCTCCAGCTGGTGCAGGTACCCGTCGATCTTGGCGCGCTCGAACCCGCGCGCACGCACATCCTGCAAGACCGCGTCCACCGTCTCGCCCACCCGCCCCACGTCCGCCTCCTGCACGCCTGTCAGCCCGACCGAGAAGATGCCGACCGCGCCCGACCCGTCGTAGCCCGTGTTGGCGCTCCAGTCCGTGCCCAGGCCCGACTCGATCAGCCCGCGGTACAGCGGCGAGCCGTAGCCGTCCGTCAGCAGCGCCGCCACCAGCGACAGCGCAAACGACTCCACCACGTCGCCCGTCTCGCCCAGCGTCCACGACACCGACGTCTTGAACTGCCGGCTCGCGTCCGCCAGCGGGTCCGTCGGCCCCGACACCACCACCGTGCGCGAGCCGCCGCCCGCTGCCCGCAGGTCGATCGGCCGCCGTATCTCGCTGTCACGTGACGCCCGCCCAAACGAACCCAGCTGCCCGTCCAACGCCCGCAGGTGCTCGGCCAGCGGCATGTCCCCGTACGTGAACAGCTTCGCGTTGCTCGGGTGGTAGTGCGCCGCGTGAAACGCCCGCAGCTGTGCGTGCGTCAAGTCCGTGATCTTGGCTGGATCGCCGCCCGAGTTGTGGATGGCCGGGAACATGTGGTCCTGGAACCGGATGTAAAACAGGTAGCCCGCGTCCGACATCTGGCCCTTCATCTCGTTGTACACCACGCCCTTGAACACCAGCTTGCCGTCCGCCCCGTCCGCCCCGTCCGCCCCGTCCGCAGGCCCGATCCGCCAGCCCTCCTGCGCAAAGTCTGTCTCCTTGAGCAGCGGATGCAGCGTCGCGTCCATGTAGACCGACATCAGGTTGCGGTAGTCCTGGCCGTTGGTCGTCGCAAACGGGTAGAACGTGTGGTCCGACGCCGTGAAGGCGTTCATAAAGTTGGACAGCGTCCGCGGCAACATCTTGAAGAACGGGTCCCGGATCGGATACTGCTCGCTGCCGCAGAGCGTCGTGTGCTCCAGGATGTGCGGCACCCCCGTGTCGTCGGGCGGGTTCGTCTTGAACCCGATCGAGAACACATTGTTGCTGTCCTCCCGCGCAATGTGCAGGTGCTCTGCTCCCGTCTTGTCGTGCTGCAGCTGCACCGCCGTCAGCTCCAGCTCGGCCACGTGCTTGGTTCGCAGCACCGTGAACCCGTGCAGCTTGCTGCCTGCTTCCATCGGCACCTGGGCCAGCGAGGCGAACCGTCGGCCGCCGGCTGCCCTCGTCGTCGTCCCCATCGTCGTCCGCAGCGCCGCCGGCACCGTCTTCCTGCCTGCGTGTCGCAACATCTCGTCGTTGAAGTGGGGAGAAGGTGCACAGAATTCCTGCCAGAAATTTCCAATTTTGCACGTCGGAATATGGCGGCTGTCCAGGCCACAGAAAGTACCCAGTACCTTTCCCGTGCCAGAGCCCTATGCTGCCCCGACGGTACCGGTACTTGCCCGCCTACGTGCCCGCCCATTCTTAGCGCCCCAGCTGCTGCCTCCTGTGGCTCGCCCTAGCAGCGCTTACAGCGGCCCCCCTTCTGGCGCCTGGCGCCTGTAACACGCAGGCAGTCTCATCCTGCGCTGCAGCCCGTTCCCAGCTGCACTGCACGCCATTGGTGCATTCCGGCTCCACTCCGCCAGCTCGCCGTCTCAATTGGTCACCCACAGAATAATAGCAAAAGTATCTTTTCAAGGCTTTGTCTTCCATTTCTGCGATCCAACTTTTTGTCGACAACCCTCGTCTCCAACCGTCCGACTCGTCCAGCCGCCGCCGACCTCGTGCTCGATTGTCCTGCCACTCACCCCGGCCGAGATCCAGACCGGCCGCTGCCGCAGCTCGTCCTTCCGTCCCGTCGCCCTTGGCCCTCAGCCCTCATTTTCCCCTCTTTGTTTCGCCCCGTTTCAATTCTCAACTTCCTCCCATTCCACGGCACCACGTCCTGCCTCGCCGCCTCTCCTATCCGCTCCGCCTCCCCCCCTCGCCGTCTCCGCCTGCCCTCTCTCCACACGCTCGGGCCCCTCCCCACTGTCTCCCCTCTCCGACGGACGTTCCCGTGTCGCTTCCTCGCCACAGGAACGCGCCGGCGATCTCGAACACGAGGGGAAACAGAAAAACAGATCCAGCCCTGGAGCCGGCAAACGGAATCAGCCCTGCCCTCTCTCTCCCACCGATGACCACCTCATACCCGGGCCCTGACGACAGACCCCCGCCCCCTTTGCTGCCGACGGCCTGTCTCGTCTAGTTTTCTGGATATCGATAGTCGCTCGTTTCCTTCGTTCCTCGTCGCTGCTCGCCGACACATCGTCACCGGACCGGCCTACGCTCACTCTGCCCAATGTCCACGGCCGGCTCGCACACCCGCTCGGCAACAAACGGCGTCATGGCCCACACCCACGATGTGTCCGCCATGACAAATGGCCACACCCACGACACCCGTCCTGCGCCGCCTCCGCCACCACCGCCGCCAGGCTCGTCCGCCCCCCCGGCAGCCCCGGCTCTGTCCAAGATGAAGCAGAACAAGAGACAGCAGAACGTCGCGTCCAACGAGGCGTCCAAGCTGGTGGCCCAGAAGATCGCGCAGCTGGAGCTGGACCAGGCTGGCGAAAAGGACCAGGAGCTGGAGATTGGTGCGTGACCTGAGGACACTCTTTCGCGCTTTTGTCCTGTTTGCCTTGTGCCCTTTGTCCTTTTCCCTTTGACCTTTTGTCTCTTGCCATTGTCCTCTTGCCCTCTTGTCCTTTTTGCCCTTTCCGCTCCTCCCCTCTTTGCTTTGGGGGGGTATTTTTTGGCTCACAAGACGCATGTTCTAGAAAAGGAAGTGCGAAAGGCAAATCGCGAGCTGCACAGCCAGACGGCAAAGATGGACTCCTTGCAGAAGATCGACCATCTGTCGAAGCGCTGTACGGACCTGTTGCACGAGATGAAGCGGCTTGAGCGCGAGAGCCAGAAGAACAAGAAGAAGAACGACCAGCTTCAGAAAGAGCGCGACCAGAGCCGGAGCGAGCTGAGCAAGACTATCGGCTTGAAGGAAAAGCTAGAGAAGCTCTGCCGCGAGTTGCAAAAGGAAAACAACAAGCTCAAGGTTCGATCTGCACGCCCTGTACTCTGCACTCTTGCAACCGGCACGCTGACAGGCCATTTGCTCGTGACAGAACGAGAACCGGACCATGAAGGCCAACGAGGTCTCCAATCTGAACTCTTGGGACCAGAAATATGCAACGCTGCTGCAGAAGCTCGACGACCTGCAAGACGAGAAGGACAACCCGAAAAAGCAGGTCGTGGATGTCGAGCTAGACGAGCTGTACGTGCCTGTATCTCTCCCCGTGCATGTGCCGCTCTTGCTGACCGTATCGGCTCAGGTTTCGGCAGCGATTCAAGTCGCTCATCGAGCAGTACGAGCTGCGTGAACTGCACTTCCACTCGCTCATGCGCACAAAGGAGCTGGAGGTGCAGTACAACATGGCACGCTTTGAGCGCGAGAAGAAGCGGGCCGAGGCCGAGGTTGCCCTGGCACGGCGGCTGAACGAGCAGGTGCAGACGTTTTCGCGGACAGAGAGCGAGCTGCGAAATCAGCTAAATCTTTACGTGGAGAAGTTCAAGCAGGTAAGCCTACGTCCGTGAGCCGGCTGGGTGCACGATTAACAGATCAGAAGGAAATGGAGGAGGCGTCCAGCAAGACGAGGAAGCTCGAGAAGGACAATGACGGCATGAGGCGAAAGCACGAGGCCATGAGCCAGAACGTGGTCAAGATGGCGGAGGAGCGGGCGGAAAACGCACGGCTCCTGGACCTCACCAAGAGGCAGCTGGAGAAGCTCAAGACGATTGTCGTCATGATGCAGCGACAGGAGGCCAAGGTTAGCCGGGGCGATGCGTGGATCTCGGACTTCCTGGCGTCCAACGGCTTCAGTGTCGTGCCCGAGAGCATGCTGACGGCCGACGGCCTGATGCTGGCCCGGGAGAGCGACCCGGTCGCGCTGGAGGCGGACGGCGAGAGCGCAGACGCCGAGAAGCAGGTCGAGGCCGAGACGGTCGAGACGGTTGAGACGGTCGAGACGGCCGAGACGGCCGAGACGGCCGAGGCCGAGGCCGAGGGCGCCCCCAACCATGTGGGAGGAGGTCGCCGGCAGGCAGGGGGGGCTGGCGGCGACCTGGAGGGAGGAGGCGACCTCAGCGACGCCGGTGCCGTGTTTGGCGACGACGAGGGGCCACCGAGCGCGATAGAGGAGGCCGACCAGGCCGATCCGGGGCCACACAAGGACAAGCAGCCGGCACAGAAGCAAGTACAGCCAAAGAAGAAACAGCCACAGAAACAGAGCAGAGCAGGACAACCACCGTCACCAGCAGCAGCAGCAGCAGCGGCAGCAAGTGCGCAATAGGAGACAGCAAGGAGAGGAGTAATGCGGCAGGCAGGAGGAGGGTGTTTCTGTTTTATTTGCTGGGAAATCCTGCTCTCTCGCTGCTCTTGGTTTTGCTCTCTCGGTTCTCTGTTCTGCACGCAAACGTGTCTACGGTGTCATACTCCCCCCTTCTGGGCAGTTGGACGTATCATATCCTGCTAGTAGTGTTGGGATGTGCATCCTCTGCCCACGTGCAAAATACAATCTTGTGCCTGTTGGCCGTGCGTCTTGTCTTGCACCGGAGCCTCGTCTCTATTTCTAATATATCCCATGACCATTGGAACGGGCGTAGTTTCCAGAATGGATCCCACAGCCGCGTTGTGGAGTGGCCTACAGCAGACAGCAGATACCAGATGCGAACCAGCCCTCCACCGTTGTTGCAGGAGGCACAGAATGAATCGAGGCCGTGCTGCCCTCACCGACCTTTCCCGGCCTTCACCAATGGTTATGCCTTGCCCCGTGACAGGAGGATGACATGTTGGGGACCAAGTAATGTGTCATTTTTGCTGCCATGTCGGATATGTGACGCTGTCTATTGGCGTGGATGGCAAGGGGATGGGCGTTTGCTATGAAATCCGTGATAGGAATCTGGGTATATTTCAGGCAGCCGTACTCGTACAAGCTGAAGTGCAATACGTTGCTATGCTGGACTGTTGTAGAGGAAAGTACTGGCCTTGTGCATTGAGCCTGAGCAACGGTTGTTACGTTGCACGTTTACGGGAGTTCGTTGGTAGATCGCCCACAGCTTGTATCTTAGAAATATGGGGCCAAACAAGGGGTGCAGCCTGTAAGTGCACTATTGCAGCGAATTACGGAGTACGGAGTAGCTCAAATCTTATAATCTCTATCTATACCTCTTGTAGGGGTTCGCTTTTTGCATTTTGACTGCTTGAAAGTCCTGCTGTCTTTTCTCGACCGCTACTATACAATCCATGCATTTTATTTCAAACCTGCAGGAAAGACGGCTCTACACGTCCAGGCGCGGTCGATCCACCTGTGCAAGGGCTCGCACACGGCCTTTTACCGCAGTGCCAGCTGGCTGGCGCAGAAGCACCGGCTGACGCTGATGTCGAACCTGCAGTGGCTGGGGCGGCCGGTGATGGAGAAGAAGGCAAGGAAGAGGATGTGATTTGGTCACGTGACGTGGACGAGAGCGACCTGCTGCGCTTGGACGACGACCTGGTCGAGGTCAGGGCCGACGGAGACGGGGCGGTGGATGTGCCCAAGACGCTCACGCCGGCGGCTGGCGAGCAAGGCCATCTCGCAGACGTTTAGGGTGATGGACTAGGGGTGATTACTGAATACGGAGTACTCCGTAGAGTGAATATATTGTTTATGTTGCACGTGACCCGTGTCTATAGCACATCCCTACAGCCGCCCCTTGCGGCCGTCCTCGACCACCTTGAGGACCGGCCGCAGGTGGTGGACGCGCTCCCAGAGGCTGCCGCGGCCGTCGCGGCGGCCCTGGGTGTCCTGCTTGCGGAGCCAGTCCTCGGCCGAGCGCGTGCGCCCGGGATGGATCTCGTCGAGCAGGGCAAAGTCGCGGCGGATGAGCCCGTCGTTGGCCGGGCTGGTAGCCTTCCACATGTTCCAGAAGCCTGAGAAGTTCTGGCGCACCGTCATGGTGGCGGCGTCGTCGAGCCGGGCGTTGTAGCCGGCCGGGCCGCGTCCGGACCCGAGCGGCCCCCCGGCCGTCCAGTAGTCGTCGAGGCTGGTGTCGACGAAGCGGGCGGCGTGGCCGGTGACGCGCGCAAAGGCGGCGGCCAGCTCGCCGTACGGTATCATCGCAATGGCCACGGCCAGGTCCAGGCCGTCGGCGCGGTCGCGGTGGTCCAGCAGCCAGCGCACGTAGTGGCCGCAGTCGTCGAGGTCGACGTGGGCGACGGCGCCGCGGCCGAGGGGGACGCGCCACGTGACCACGTCCTGCTCGAGCGTCGGGCTCATGGGCGTGCCGCTGGCAATGGCCATGTCGAGGTAGGGGCCGGTCGTGAAGGCGGCAAGGCCCATGGATGGCTGGCCAGCCTTCAGGGACTTGTTTCTCTCCTCGTTCTCCCGCAACATCCACGCGGCCACCCGCCCCTTGCCGTCGTAGTGGCCGCACCGAAACTGCCCGTCGTAGCCGCTCTTCTTGTAGACAAAGTCCAGGTTGCCGTAGACAAAGAAGCGGATGCCCTCCTCGAGCGCCAGCTCGTAGCTGCGCACCGCCCAGAACATCTCCGCTTTCTCGCCACTGTTGAAGCCGTCCAGGTTGACAAACGCATAGTCCGCGCCCCGGAACCCCGCCCGCAGGTCCGCCTCGCTCGCAAACGTCCCCTCCACCGCCTCCGTGTGGCCCAGCGCGAGCACCTGCTGCGCCCGCGCCGACTGCCGGTCGCGCGTCAGGAACCGCACCCGGTACGCGCCGTCGTGCACCAGACCGCGGATCACCGGTATGCCCTGGGCGCCGGTGCCGCCGACGACAAACACGAGCGGAGGGGTGGTGGAAGGGGCGGTGGAAGGGGTGGCCATGATGGTGATGATGGTGACGGTGACGGTGATGGTGATGACAATATTGGCGGTGACGATGACGATAATAAGGACAAAGACAATAGTGACAATGACAATAACAATGCGAGCTTCATCGACTCTCACCCAGCTCTTATACTCCCAACTCACCTCGCGGCCTGTTAACTAATCTGATGCCCGTCTCGATCAAAGCCGATTACTAATCCGCAAAGAGGCATCTCGGCTGCCGTGCAGACACCGATGAGCAGCACAACATCGCCGAAGACTAATCGTCTGTGCCATCGTCCTTTGACATGTCTGACGATAGTCCGGAAACCTACGTGAACGCGTCTCTCCCGTATGACGGCCGGCTGCGATGAGCCGGTCTCCTCGTTCTGATTATAAACTCAACGCCAGCTAGAACGTTCTCTCGACCAAAAGAACAGATCGCCGCAGTCGTGTCGCCTTCTCGATGAAACCCTCTCGCACGGATATGGTCAAGATGATCCGTTCGGGATTTGAATCGCATTTTCTGTCCCTCTCTCGCTTTCTGCCAGACTCCTGGCCGGAGTCATGTCGAATAATCAAGCTAGGAATCCCGCTTGTGCTTCTCCATTACCTGACCGTTCAACCACTTTCCGTACGATCCTCCCCATATTCGGCCTGACCACTCTGCATGGGGCCTGTTCTTTAATCTTTTGAACGGACCGTCAATGCGAGTAGAAAATTTGTCATTATGCACTCAGACAAGCAGAAGCCGAGATCCAATGCGTAACCAAAGCAGGTGAAGGTAACAAAGACGACAGACGACCATTCAGTCTTTCCTGTGCTCAAACAACCGGTCTAGATACATTCCACCCTAACGACTATACACCGACATGCTCAGCCATCTCCTCTTAGGCCGCGTTCTTGGGCTCCCATCCCGGCTTCGCCATCTCAAAGCTCGCAAACTCAAACCCTGGCGCGACCGTGCAGCCGACAAGCGTCCAGTCCCCCAGCGACTGCGCGTGCTGCCACTCGCCACGCGCTACCACAATCTGTGGCCGCTCGCCCTTGCCGAGGTCCGGGCCCAGAACTGCGTGGCGGACCGGCTTGCCGTCGTCCCAGGACAGCGAGAGCTGCAGCGGCGCGCCGGCGTAGTAGTGCCAGACCTCGACGGCATCGAGCACGCGGTGCCAGTGCGACAGCCCAGAGGCGCCCTCGAGCAGGTAGTAGATGCAGGTGCTGGCCGGGCGGCCGCCTGACGATCCGTCCCGAAACGTCTCGATGTAGTAGCCCTTTTCCGGATGGGGGGCGAGGTTCAGGGCGGCGATGACGTCCTTGGCCGTGTGTGTGGCAGTCGTGGCCATTGTGACTGGGCTTGTGTCGAGAGAGTGTCGGGTACAGAGGGGATCCGATGCAGTGGACAGAGTTTTGAAGAACAGATCAAGATGCAGTAAGATATGCAGTGCGGCGGAAGCCCCACATATTTACTAGGTCAAAATGGCAGAGCTTGTAAGACGGGTGAATGCTATCAGCCACGGTTGTGTTATGACCGCGCTGATTTCCGTTTCAAGACTGCAGACAGCCCAGAGGTCTGTCTGCTGCCGCGGTGATGGGCGTTTCGGCCGTGTGGAGGGCGCTGCTGTTTCCGGCTGTCGGCGTCGTCCCGTCGGTGGTGTAGTAGAGCGGCACATTCGAGGCTGCGGAGACGCATGCCCTTATCACGCTGCTGCATCCTGACCCGGCATGTTGCATCGTCGCAGGCATCGTGACCTGCTCGTATTTACCCCGCCTTACTCACGGGCAAATGCACCTCTTGGTTATTCTAAATTAGACAAGGCAAGAGATTGAATAGGCAAATTGCATGCAAACAACAGGAGGTACATTGCAAAGAGCAGGATCCAGAAGAGACGACGCACTAATATAAAGCAAGAGCATACGCATGTCGAGTTAACGGACGGTTCATGACGCTGAGATCGTGCTGTGGATAGACTCGTATAGATAAGATGCACGAGGCCATAGATTTAGGATCGGCAATTAGACATTGTATCAGCCGAATATACCATCGTCTCAGTTCACCCTAGGCTCACACCGACCTCCTTATCGTATGAAAGAGCTATACTTTACTTAATAGGCAATTTGCCGATTCCTCCTGTGAGCTGAAAATAAGAGAACCCTGGTGTCAGCCATCGGATTTCCCCAGAACCACTCACCATTCGGCTACCATGGTTCGGACGTTTAGTCCCACTTTTCGGACTGCATCCATCAGCATGTAGTTCTAAAAGAGAAGCCTTCCGGGGTTATATTGGCCAGCGAACATTTCAATGCACAACGATAGAGGCTGTGAACTTCGAATACGGAGCCTTGTCCGATGGAGGCTGTACTGTTTGTGGAGACTGCCAGAGACGATGTTACGCTCTTCCACACCCATTCGGATGCACAGCCCAGCCTTGCGAAGTCCAGGAGGGAGAGGTGGGAAGAAGTCGTGTAATTTTCAAGCCTCTGCTTGCTTTTATATCCTCTCAGGTTCTCGTCTTGTAGTAACATGTCCAATAACCCAGGCATCAATTTTCACTGTCATCGCCAAAAAAAAAACACAACCATTTAAACTTTGCGTCTTGCCCAGTGCGCTGCTCTTCTAGTCCAAAATAAGAACTGTAGAAGATGGCGGAGAAAATTGCAGATAACGGAAACACGGCGGCACAGCCCGGCGGCGAGGTGTTTATGAAGGGTCTCTGGGCGGAGGCCGCCAGAGAATTTGAACGCATCTGCGGCAAATCGCTGCAAAACGGCCCCCTAGAAAGACTCGAAGACGTGCAGAAACAAATTGAAGTTGCTTACAAGAACAGGACCACTTGGGTGGGTGGTGATGGTGACGGCGGCGAAGAGGCCAATTGGGAGACGGCCAAGTCGGTCGGCTTGAAGTCACTCCACCTTCTCAAAGGGCTTCTTACGGTCGTTTCCGATGCATCGTCATGCGTAAGTCTCTATGTGTGTTTCTTTCTGTTTCTGTTTCTTTCTCTGCGCGTGTGTGTCTCTCTTTCTGTTTCTTTCTCTGCGCGTGTGTGTTTCTCTTTCTCTCTCTCTTTCTGCGTGCCTCTCTCTCTCCACTCTAACGATAACACCTTAGGCACCTGTTCCATCGTCCGCCGTGAAAACTGTTACCAATGCACTGGGATTCGTCTTTGATATACCTGAAAAAATAAAGGGCTACAACGATGCCATCAAGCTCGTCTTTGGCGAGGTCTCTGTGGCGCTGGCACAATTTCGTATCTATGAATCCATGCAGTACGCCATCAACTCTGAGCTGCAGACGCAGATCAGCTACGTCATGATTAATGTTGTCCGGCTCTGTGCCCACGTGGTCAAGTACGGCCAGGGAAGCAAATTTGGTCGCTTCAAGCGCAAGGCGGCTGTAGCCATCTTCGACGAGGATGGAGGCCTGCAGGACGCGCTGGCGTCTTTTTACAAGGCTTGTGAGCAGAAAGGCGACCTCGAAGGCACCATCACGCTGGCTCTCGTAGTCAGGACGCATCATGATGTCGAAGACATCAACAAGGTGGTGCAGGAGACGCAGAGGGACGTCAAGGTCCTGGCCGATGACGCCGAGCGCACCAAACAGCTCAGCAAGATTCGCGACGCTCTGGACATACCGTCTGCCGTCCGATTTGATGCGAAGACCACGGAGACCTGCACCAAATTCTATAAGCAGTGTTCGGAAGGCACGGGCAAGTGGATATGGACGTCCGAGGAATACACTTCCTGGATGAGCACCATCGGGACAGGAACAGAAGCCACTTCGGCAGCTGACGGGCCGGCCAGATTCCCCCATGTTCTCGTCCTATCCGGGCCGCCGTCGTCGGGCAAGACGTCGGCCGTATCGATGATCGCCAAGAAGCTGGAGGAGGAGCGTGGACGATCGTTTATAGCCGATTACTTCTTCCTCTCGAACAGAAGCACGTCCAGCGAGATGGAAAAGCACCCCGTGCATTCCGCTCTCAAGCACATGGCCTTTCAGATTGCGCACGTCGACCCGGTTCTACGGAAGCAGCTCGCAAAAGACTGTGAAAACGGACCGGGGGTGTTTCGCCAGGCCAGCAACCATCCTGAGCAGCTGGACACGTTGTGGGAGAAGCTCAAGATCGGGAACTCGGCAGCAAAGCTTTCCATATACACGCTCGTCTTTGATGGCATTGAAAACCTGACCGATGATCAGGCACAGCTCCTGCTCGGATTTTTTTCCGCCCCCTCAACGCCACAGGCTACAGCCGCAGGAGGTGGTAGTGCTGCTGGCGGTGTTCTGCCCCCCTCGGAAACGGCAAGTGCGACCGATTCAAGACGCGTGCGTGTGCTGGTCAGCGGACTGAACGAGCGGTTTGATAAAGTCCATGGTGCTTCGCTGAATGGCCCTCGCATCCGCATGGAAGAACACAATGAGCCTGACATGCGGATCTGCATTGAACATACCTTTTTGACAAAAAGAATCCTGCAGGACGCCAAGCCTGGCTCGACCCAGTGGCAGGCCCGTGAGAAAATCAAGACGAAGCTACCGCAAAAGGTCGAGGGCAGCTACTTGTGTCTGCAGCGGTTGCTGGATGACGTGCTTTGGAAGCTCACCACGCGCATTGGCCTCAAGGAGCTCGACGATTTCCTAGAAAACGGGGAGAGAGGTCATACATCGACCATTGAGGATCTGGCGCGATCGCTGGCAAAGGAGGACGTTGCCGAACTGAACGAGCTGCTCAAATGGCTGCTATTTTGCGACGATTACGACGAGCCCATGACCTTGGATGTGCTCGAGTCGATTATGGTGCGCCGTTCTTCTATTTCTCCTCGCCCCCCCCTTGCTGCCTTCTTCTCTGACTCGCCGTGCACAGTTCTTCTCGACCAAAATTGATCCTATCGAGACTCTGCAGAAGATTATCACAGACAAGTTTCAGGCCGTGTTGAAACTCGACGGACCGTGTGTTTCCCTCCAAGACAGCGTGCTGGAGTACTTGAAAGCAGCAGCCGGGCCGACGAATGCCAACGCCAAGGATAAATCCACCATCAGCATGACCATCACCATCAACAATGCGACTGAAGATAGGGTAACTGATTTCCTATGGGATCTCTCGCAGAAAGCCATCAGAGACCGCTTTAATTTCGACGAGGCGGCCCTTGTCGACAGCCAGGCCTCCATCCGGGCCAACGAGCTCGAGGCACTCCTCACCATTGTCGAGCTTTCGTTCCAGTATTTACTAGAAAGCGAGCCGAGCGCCATGGCAGATTCTGCGGCCACACACATTATGACGAACCTAATGCGACATCTCGGCTGGCTGCGGCAGCTCGAGCTGGACGGAAAGAAACTCCTACAGCCAGACAAAGAGAAGAGGATTCGTCTACACCTGCTCGATCTGTTGGACAATGACACGGTGTTTCAGAAGCACCGTAAAACGCTGGCCCAGTCGTTCTGGGACAGTAACGAGATGCATGAAGCGCAGAAGTGGCTGGACAAGCACTGGCTGGAGGACGTGAATGCCAGGGCGGCCGGTGCCGAAAAGGGACCGCTGAAGCCGCTGGCCAGGATGATTGTTGAAGGGCTTCTGCGATCGAGAAGCTGGCCGCCCGAGAACGCGTTCATCTGGATCTTCTATTTCATCCAATCTGTAAGCTGCTTTCTCTGGGACCCTTCCTTTCCATCATGCACTAACTGCATCACAGAATCCAGCCAATCAGAAGAAGGAGTTCTTTTACCAGGAGGATGCCTTGGATACCTTGGCATTCATGAGCGACTGGTGCCAGGCGTTCCTGGACATGACAGACAACGACCTAGACTCTCTGTGGTATGAGCGGCTCGCCGATACCCTCAAGGCGATCGATGACAGCAGGAACAACGACATTGTTACGCTCTACCAGCGCGCCATCAAAAAAGGGAACTGCAGTTGGCGGTGCCACTACGGCCTAGGCGAAGCGTATCTTGCCTTGAAAGATTACGGGCATGCTCTCAAGTGCATGCAGAAGGCTGTCGAGGACATTGAGCAAAATGACGGCGCAGACCCAAAGCCGACGCCCGACGATATTGTCAATTTGCGTCTTCAAGCGGGCCTCTGCGCTTTCATGGCAAAGGACTACTCCATGGCCGAGAAATATAACAGTTCAGCATACGAAATGGCCATGGAGAACGAGAACGTGGAGCAAGCCAGGAAAGCATGGCTGGGTTATATCCGCGCTCGACTGTATTCGCCAGACGCTGTCGAGGAGACGAGGCAGATTCTGGGAAAGAGTCTGCGTATGAGCGATGGGAAGAATAGTATGGCCGCGGCTCTGCGGTGGGCTGTGGAATGCGAGGAGCCGCTGGACTTCGAAGATGCAGGCCTGGTGCATGCCGACGTCATTGAAAGGCTGTTTGCCATTGCACAAGATGATCGAGATCTACTCAGCGACATTGTGGAAGTGCTGAAGATGGCCACAGAAGAGCCAGCGTCAACGAGAGCCGAAAAGAGAAACGACGTCCATGGCATGGATGGCAACGACTTGGACGACTTGGAAGATCAGCAGATGACGGAAGATGAAGTGCGTGGCACGCTGCTCTACTACCGAGGCAAGGCAGCCTATCGGTACCGGGACTTGCACCATGAGAGCTCGGAAGAGGCCGTGAACCAAGCGCTGCAGCTGTGGAACATGACTCGGGAACTGGTTTCCTCTCTGGAAGGAGAAGGAAACAACGCAGTCATCATGGGGCAGAGAGCAACGCAACTGTTGGCCGGGCATTATTTCCAGACCATGATGGACAACGGTAGTCTGCAGTACGAGGATGCGCTGCAAGAACTCGCAGACGGTCGGAAAGTCTATTCCAACGCGGCCGGCTTCCTCGGAGCCTTGTACGCTAGCCGCGGCCAGAAGGATAGGGCCAGGAACGTGCTGCGGCCAGTAGTTGAAAAGTGTTATCAGATGCTCTCGGACGACGTCGAGTACAACGATACCGAGGCCTTTTACTCTTTATTTCAGGTCATGATCAGCATCCGGGATTTTGAAAATGCCGCCATAGCCATGCAGCTTTATTTGCTTCCAGATATTGTCATGTTTACACTGTCTCGGACTAAAGTCCTGCAAGAGAAAATCAATGTCGCGTTCTGGGGGGAGGAAGCGAGGCAAGGAGAACGAGAGGAGGATGAGGACGACAGCATCGACAGAGACCGCGTGTCCAAACTGGTCGTCGCTCTGGCCCAGACAATCATCCAGACGACCAAAGAAAAAGTCCCAGATGCGGCGCAGCAGACCGAGCGGATTAAGACGGCCAGAGCACACGTCGACTCGCTCCTGGATGCTCTCAAGATGGAGGCAGATGTTGCGTCTATGGGAGACGAGAGCACGACGGAAGAAGACTCCGAGACGGATGACGACCAAACCCATGGGGACAAGTCCAAGGACATGGAGATTCAATGGACAGAAAGGCGCATGGCTCTTGGTATCCTGCAGGGCCTCCTGGCCGAGATCGAAGATCGGTACGCGCCCGAGGTTTTCGACGCAAGGGTTAATGAGGACTTTGATGGCCGCGTTTTTTGCAACGGGCGCAAGGCGGACGGCAGCGAGTGCAACAAGCCGAGCCGCTTTGACCGCTGCATGTACCACTGCCTCTACTGCCCGAATATCGACCTCTGCGAAGATTGCTTCCGCCGCCTGCATGGCAGTGCCGCGGATTTTAATACTGAAGTGTGCAATGCGCAGCATAGCTGGTTCCAGATCCCGCCCATGGGCGCCGACTTGTACGTGGGAGCGGATAGCGAGACTGTAATTGTGCCTCGTGTAATTGTGACAAGGATGAAGAAGGGGGAGGAAAAGTGGGAAAGGGGGGCCGACGAAGAGGAAGACGAAGAAGAGTACAACGACCACACCATAATCAAGAAGGGCAGCATCCTAAAGATTGTGGCCACGGCAGACCTACCGACGATGAGAGTGCAGGCCTGGAAAGAAAGCTGGGCCAGAGAATGGAAGTTATAGAGGAGGCCGTGGCTATGTTTTGATCAGCATGACAATGCTGGAAAGAGCAGCAGGGAACGCAGCATAACTGTGATTTCTCTCTAGTATCAAGCGGCTATTTTCGAGCGTACAGACCCGATAAGAAAACGGATTATTTCCTCCTGTACCATGTGTGTCTGGTTATTCTTGTCTTTACGGTCGTGGTTGCTGCCTGGTCTATTGTAGCACTCATTATAAAGCGAACGACACCTGCGACACAAAGGACAAGAAAAACCAGATGGAATTGCTCGACCTTCCTTTTACATCAACCGAGCACATTGCGTGTTATAAGCGCTTACATTTATATGGAGGCCACGAGAATACAGATGAGGATGAGGAGCCTGTGAACAAGAACCGTTACTGGGAGAAAAGCACACAGTTTCAGCCTAGGACAAAGCCCGACAGAGGGCAAGAGGGCTAAAAGGAAGAGAGGGAGGCATCCGCCCCGGTATACGTATTTTTGTATATATACGAGACGCAGCTGGGCGGCATTCGAGTCACATGTATTCAGCTTTGGCCGTCCACCATCGTCTGCCGGCTCTACCACATCCCCATTATAACATCTAGTAAGATACTCCGTAATAGAGTATTTGGACTCCACAAGCTATCTTACATGACTTTACGGAAACGAACGGTGTACTCCGTACGGAGTAAGAGACTCGTATCTTATAAAACGACGTTAACAGCAGTGTGGAGTACGTACAGAATGCTGACGAAAGCGGTGTATTTGACATCACGTGAGGGACAAGCTTAAGTAGAAACAGCCGGGATATGGCCTTGTATGTTCCAGTGCTGTCGAGATCCGTGCGTACGGAGTACATGTTTTATAATTCTAGTAAATGAAATGACGGAACCGATTTCTTTTTTCGCAAAGATTTAATGCAGACATGCAACTGTCATCAGTTATCTTACTACTGTACTCCGTAAATGTTGACCATATGGCCAGTCACATGATATGGCATCTCGTACTCCGTACGGAGTCCTGTGACCTGGAGTACGAGTACGGACCTTGGCAGCGCCATTTTTTTGTCCGAGCGCAACGATGACATAAGCAGCCCCACGTTCATACACTAATGACCGGCAGCCAGTTAGTTAGTTTGGCCTGTTCCCAACACCAAAACACAGCCAACCACCGGACTCCAAAAATCACTGAATTCACGCCCATGCCCCAGAATCCTGTGCATTTCTCGTTCTCTGACCCTCTTTCTGCCATCTCTACCTGTATTCCTACGACTGCGTGAACGGAGCGCCCGCGATAACGAAAAGCTGCAGCGACGTGCTCTTCAATTCTGAGAAAGCGGCCAACTGGCGCATAGCTAAGATTGGCTGAGACAGAAAGCTGGTACCGACCGAGATAACGGGCATTGAACCATATCGAGCGCTCTTCGAAGCGCAGACGTGTTGCAGACGGGGCAGACTGGTTGTTACCCACTCGTCCTCTGTACGGGTCCAAATCTGGTCAACGAATTTGTCCTCTCGTCTGGAGCGGTCAGGCCAGCTTCACAACACGAAACCAGCTCGTTTCTTCTTCTTTTTTAATTTTCCCGGCTTAGTCGCCTTTTGCTTCTTGATGGGGGTCTAACGGCAACGACAGCTTCCCGGAGCTGGCGGATCGAACTTTCCACCGGCGCATACTCGTCCTGAAACAACAGGATACCCCTCATCTCTTCTGAGCGATACACCCCTCTTCTTCAGCGGTGGTGCAGAGACAATGACAGCCTTCCTTGAAGACCCGCGGCTGCGGCAGCGGTGGAACCAGCTGTCGCAGAATGCGGAAACGGTGACAGAGAACGCGGCGGCGGGCATCTGGACATTCCAGCACCGGTACATTACGCCGTGCCTCAGCTCGGTCAGCGGGGCGGTGGACTCGTGCACGGGGGTGTGTCTGGGCGACCGGGACGAGCGAGCCCGTCGTCAGCGCGAGCTCGCACGCGGTGCCCACCGTACGCGGGCCGAGTACAGCTTCGACTTTTACGACGACTGGTACGACGACTACTACGGCAGCGGCCTGGGCGAGAGCGGTGACGGTGGTGCTGACGGCAGTGGAGGTGGAGGAGGTGGTGGCGGCGGCAGCAGCGGCGGCATCTTCAGCCGAGGCTTTTTCAGCACGTGGTCGGGCAGCAGCCGGGCAGAGGACTGGGACCGGCTGCTGGCGGGCTCGGGGGCGGACGGCGGCGGGGAGGGCGATGAGGGTGGCGGTGGCGATGGTCATCACACGGTGGACAGCCAGCCTCGGCCACGGCGTAGCATGAGCTACGGGACCGGCGGCGTGCTGCGGCGGACGACGGACGGGGCCGACCACCGCGACGCAACGATCATCCCCAGCACGGCGCCGCTGGGGTTCCTGGGCCGGCTGCCGTTCAAGATTGGCGGCACGCTGCGGTACAAGCCCAGCGCGGCGAACCTGCGCGAGCACCCGGCAGGCGGTGGGCGGGACGGGCACGACATGGCGACGCGGGACGAGCACCAACCGCTGCTCGGCGGGACGGACGGTGATCACGGTGATCACGGTGATCACGGCGAGCAGGAGTGGCAGAGCACGCTGGCGGCGGTAGCGGCCGGATCCGGGTCGGGAGACGGGACGGGCAAGACGTTGCGGGCAACCAAAACGACGACGGACGAGGCGGCGGCGCTGATGCGGAAGCGGAGCGGCACGACGGGGTCGGGCGACACGTCGGACTCGTTCCGGTCGCGGGGCGACCTCTTTGCGAGCGACGAGGAGGGCGACGAGGACGCGGTGCCGCTGGACGACGAGTTTGCGGTGGCGCTAGACCGGGTGGACGACCGCAGCAGCGGGCGGACGCGGTTCAGCAGCAGCAGCAGAAGCAGCCTGGCCGGCGCGGCGGCGACGATCAGCATCCGGCGCAAGGGCAAGCGGCGGGCGGACACGGCGACATCGGGACGCAGCGCCATGTCGCGCAGCGTGTCCTACACGACGATCAGCGGCGGCGGGACGTCGTCGCAGGAGTCGCCGGCGGCGTCGATCCGGCCGCGGGTCAGCACGACATCGCTGTCGCCGCAGAGCAGAGGCACGACAGCGCAGGACGACGAGGACGTGGTCGAGCGGCTGCAGCGCGAAGAGGCGCGGGCGGCGCAGGAGGAAGACGCCGAGGTGGAGCGCAAGCGCCGGGCGGCCGCACAGCTGGCACGCGAGCGAGGCCTGGGAGAGACGGAGAGGGAGAGCGAGATGGTGGAGACATTGACGCAGACACCAGCCGAACGACCGATTGCAGAGACAGTCGCATGCTCCAAACCAAAAGCCATCCAGGCCCAGACGGCCACGCAGGACGTGGCCGCTACGGAGGTCGAGCCAAAGGGCGATGCAGACGGCGAAGGCAAAGGCGGTAGGGATGAGCAGGCATTTGTGCCGGCACGACTACCACACTTTGGATAGCAGCCGGACCGCTGCCCTGATGATGCGAGATACCCGGTGCCGATCGTGGGAGATTGGGCACCCACCAAGACGGCCGACAGGGTGGACAGGCTGACAGGCAGGCTGACAGGCGGCTGTCTGCCAGAGATGACAGCCCTCGTGCGAATGGGCGGAGCAGAACGACACAGCCCAAAAGGACCTCTAGCCAAAAGAGTGGCCTTGTTGCTCAGATACAGCGGCGTTGTACGATAATATTTAATGACAAAGCGCACAAGACAGACTGGAGCAGGTTACAGACAATAAAACTATAGAAGCAGGCGAGGCCTTGGCCTTCCAACAGAAGACTGCAAAAAGCATTGAATGAGATGAGTCGTTCTGTCCAATGTGACACGTGCTGCTCACGTGAGAAACAACGTCTGAGCTGGGCTCATTCAGGCCGTTTGATAAAGCGTGCCTCGGCCTTTTAGGGCGAGAAAGCGAAAGCAGACTGTGGTAGCACCGACACGAGGCGCCTGCAAATACGCAATTCGCAACAAGGCCGGGCTGATCTGCAGCTGTTGCGATTGGCGTGCCTCGGCAACTAGCTCCTTCCCCGCTTACATGGGAAGGCGGCAGCCCCGTTCCTTCCAGGTGCAGATCCGGGGAAGCGAGAGCAAAGTTCTTCTCGGCAACATCCAGAAGACAGAAAGCGAACGTGTCCGGAATCGACCTCATCTGTTCTTCTCGCCACAAACGGTATCTGTCTCTGTCTCTGTCTCTGTCTCTGTCTCTGTCTCTGTCTCTGCTACGATGGCCTCGTCTGCAGCACCGGCACGGGCGGGCCCGATCGCGACGCCGCTGACGGCGCTCCTGGGGATCCAGCACCCGATTGTGCTGGCGGGCATGGCGGGCGTGTCGGGGGGCGCGCTGGCGGCGGCGGTGTCGAACGCGGGCGGACTGGGCGTGGTGGGGGGCTTCCGGCTGACGCCGGACCAGCTACGCGAGACGGTGGGGGAGCTCAAGGCCGGACTCACCAGCGCGGCGCTGCCGTTTGGCATCGACCTGGCGCTGCCGCAGGTCGGCGGGGGGGCGCGGGCGACGAACCACGACTACACGGACGGGCGGCTGGACGAGCTGATTGACATTGTCATCGCCGAGGGCGCGGCGCTGTTTGTGAGTGCGGTCGGGGTGCCGCCGCCGCACGTCGTCGCGCGGCTGCACGCGGCCGGCATCCTGGTGATGAACATGGTGGGCCACCCGCGCCACGCGACCAAGGCCCTGGCCGCCGGCGTCGATCTGCTGTGCGCGCAGGGGACCGAGGGGGGGGGGCACACGGGGCCGGTGGCGGCGAGCGTGCTGGTGCCGGCGGTCGTGGATGTGGCCGGGGCGGTCGGCCGGGAGAGGAGGCAGATGCGGGCTCTGGCAGGGGAGCCGGGAAAGACTGGAAAGACCGGAAAGCCGACCCTCCCGCTCACCAGACCCATCGTCCTCGCTGCCGGCGGCATCGCCGACGGCCGCGGCCTCGCGGCTGCCCTCATGCAGGGCGCAGCCGGCGTCTGGGTCGGCACCCGGTTCGTGGCCTCGGTCGAGGCCGGCTGCAGCGAGGCCCACAAGCAGGCCGTCGTCAGCTGCGGCCCCGACGACACCGACATCACGCTCGTGCTCACGGGCCGGCCGCTGCGCACGCGCCTCAACGACTACATCCGGCGGTGGCACCGCCAGCCCGAGCGGATCCGCGACCTCTGCGCGCGCGGTATCGTGCCGGTCGAGCACGACCTCGATCACCTCGACGACGCCGAGGCCGAGTCCGACCTGGAGATGCCCTACCTCATGGGCCAGGTGGCCGGCAGCATTGCCAGCGTCCAGCCGGCTGCCGCGATCATCGACGACATGGTCGCTGGCGCCGTCGCCCAGCTGCAGCAGGCCAGCCGGTACCTGGGGAAGCTGTAGGGGGGGGAGGAGGGGAGGACGGATGTGCAGAACAAGAGGAATGGACAGAGTGCAGGACGGAATGACATGCTCGAAAGGAACAGAAGTGTATGAATGAGGAACAGAAATGTATGATTGAAGGGACAGAATGTATGAATGAAGGAACAGAAAGTGTATGATTGAAGGAACAGAAAGTATGAATGAAGAAAGAGAGAGTATGAATGAAGGAACAGAAGTGTATGAATGAGGAACATAATGAAGGAACAGAAAGTATTAATGTAAGGAACAGGAGTGTATGAATGAGGAATAGAAATGTATAATTGAAGGGACAGAATGTATGAATGAAGGAACAGAAGTGTATGGTCGAAGGAACAGAGATTAAGGAACAAAAGTATGATCAAGGACTAAAGTATCAATGGACTTGTATTCTAACCTAAGCCGCAACTTTAATCTCCATCCCTTCCTCGTGTCCCTGTTCTGTCTCTGCCTTGTCGGTTTCCTCGCTCTCTCTCCCCTTTTCCTCCTCACTCCCCCCCCTCTCCTCCTTGCGCTCCCTCTTCCGGCCCTTTTCTCTCCCGCCGCCGCCCTCGGCCTCGTCTAGCCGTGCAATCATCCTCTGGTGGATCTCCTGCCAGCCGTTCTCGCACAGGCTCTTGACAGTGCCGATCAGCAGCCGCGAGCAGTAAATGACAATCTCCTCGTGCAGCTCCAGCGTCTCTGGCTGCTCGCCTGCCTCTATGTCGGCCTCGGCCTGGTCTTGCACGGCTTCCGTGTCGGACTCGTCCTCGCCCTCGCCCTCGTCGTCGTCGTCGTCGTCGTCGGCCCCGGCCACCTCCACCGACCAGGTCGTGTCCATGACGATCGACAGCGGGCTGCGCACCCGCACAAACACGCCGCCCTCCAGGTTGGTCATCTCGTACGTGCTGACGACCCGCGAGTCCCAGATGCCGGCCGGCAGCGTGTGCACGACGTCGGTCACGCTGTACGTGCGGCTCCGCGGCGCGTCCGTCCCGCCGGCTTTGGCTTCGTCTGCGTGCCCCCCGTCCACCACCGCGCGCCGGGCCTCGCGCACTGCCGCCGGCAGCGGCTGCACGCCCTGGGCGTCGTCGTCCAGCGCCGCCTCGGCCAGCCGGACCTCCTCGTCGGCCGGCACCGCCTCCCACGCGACGCTGTGCGGGCCGCAGTGCACGAAAAAGTCATGGTCGTGCAGCAGCAGGCGCACGGCCCGGTCCCGGTCCGTGGCCGGCGGCAGCCGCGAGACGCGCTTCAGCGTGGCCGTCGTGTTAAAGACTGTCCGTCAGCTTGTGTAGGAGATGGCAGAGGCTATGAGAGGGGATGCCTGCAGAAAAGGGCAGACGGCAGATGGCAGACAACAAACAGCAACCGGCAACCCGCAACCGGCAACTCGCAACCCACACTCACAGGACATATCTCGTTGCTGTATGCTCGGGACAGCCCACAAACTCTGCGGTACATTGTCCGGGTCGGTTTCATGGGCACACGATCCATGGGCAGTTTCTCCATCCAGCTGGACGGCCTCTGATTGGCTGCCCATTCAAGCGCTCACGGGTCCGGGAGTCGTGCCTAGGCAGCGGGTCTTGGCCCACCTTGGCGAGGAGCTCCTTGCCTAATGTGGCCTCGGAGTCGTCGTCGCGAGGTCGCTCCTTCTCTCTCGTCTGTCCTCTGCTGTCTGAAGCCTCCAGGTCTTCCCCCTGCCTTTTTTCCTCTTTTCTCCTTTTTTTCTCACTCTGTATTCACAACAGACTCCACCAAAAGTGTCTCCCAGAACGCAGCCTTACGCACATACCTCTGACCCACTCGGCGACGAACCCTTGTAAGACGGAGGAGGGGGTGTATACTCCGTACAAGTACCGAAAACTTGCGGTCGGCGGCACGAGAGTGCATCCACAGTTTTGTCTGCCAACCCACATGCAAGCCACACCAATGAAAGGCCTGTCTGGGAGGTCGACAGACGTGGAAGGTAGGAAAAGACAAAAGGAGTACTTTGGAGGCCACAGCCTTGCTAACACTGGGCTCAGCTTACTACAAGACTCGATCCTTTCCGGCTATGCTCACATCTGATACAACAAATCCCAATTCGACTAGCCTAGCTGTCTATTCTGTGATCTCTACAGCAAATTCCAGGGTCATCGTCTCGGCAGTCGTCGACCGTCTGACACGATGATACAAGTACCGCCGTACGTCCTGAAGCAACTATCCACGGACAACTATCCACGGACTTCCCCGTTTCAACTCCCGACTCGCACTAGACGAGACACCGCCATAGTTGAGAAATGTCGAGGCTGCCGATCTCGCCCTCTGAACCAGCACTGGCCTCTCAGACACGACTACAGTGTTCCTTCTCCTCGCCAGTTCACATTTGCAATCTGCATACGGTCCAGATCCAAACCCAAGAGCCTGCACATAGAATTCATCGTCTGACCACAACGGCCCAGACTGTCCCAGTATATTAATAATAATGATACGATACAGGCTTTCCGCCCATGTTCTGTCCACCCAGATGCCCACCTACTCGCACGTGTCTTTCACATCAAGCTCGACCGCTCGCCAATGGCCATGCTGCCCTGGCCGTCGCGCATCTCGCCGCTGCGCCCGACGACAAACTCGTGGTAGATGCGCTCGAGCCGGCGCCGCTCCTCGGCGCTGATGCTGGGCCGTGTGGCCTCGAGGGCGCGCAGCAGGTGTTTCCAGCTAATGACCACCTCGGCGTCCTTGGCGCCACCGTCACCGTCGCCGCCGCCATTGCCGCTGCCATTGGTGACCGTGTTGGCCGTGGTCGGCCGGCCGCCGGCGCCGAGTCTCTTGGTCGACCGCTCGCGTCGCTGCGTCCGCTTGATGCTCTCGAGCTTGGCCGCAATGGCGGCACGTTCGGCCAGCGCAGACGACCGCGGCACGGCCTTTTGGTCGCCGCCGCCCTCGTCGCCCTCGTCGCCGTACCGGAACGTGACAAAGCTGCCAGAGCCATCACGGGCGGCCTTGTGGCCGCGCCTGGATCCGGCTGCGGCCGAGGCGGTCGTCGTCGCCGCCCCGTCGTCCTCGAGCGCGTCGTGGATGGCCTCGAGCTGGGCGTTGGACACGAGGGCCTGCAGGTCGGCGCCGGAGAAGCCGTCGGTGCGGCGGGCGATGTCGGCCCAGTGCGCAGCCGTGGCCGGGCTGTTGCTGCCGAGGACGTCGTCGTCGACGCGGGCCTTTTGCACGAGGGCGCGCACAATGTCGACGCGGTCGTCGCGGTCGGGCATGTCGCAGAGCAGCGACTTGTCCAGCCGGCCAGGCCGCAGGAGAGCCGGATCGATCAGATCCGGACGCGAGGTGGCCGCCAGCACATAGACGCCCGACAGGCCTTCGGCGCCGTCCATCTGGGTCAGCAGCTGGTTGACCACCCGGTCGGTCACGCCGGTCGAGTCGTGGCCACGCTTCGGGGCAATGGCGTCAAACTCGTCAAAGAACAGGACGCACGGCCGGGCCGCCTGGGCGCGGGCAAACAGATCGCGCACGCTCTTCTCGGACGCGCCAATGTACTTGTTGAGGATCTCGGGGCCCTTGACGCTGATAAAGTTGAGCCCGCACTCGCCGGCAACAGCGCCGGCCAACAGCGTCTTGCCGCAGCCGGGAAAGCCGTACAGCAGCAGCCCCGAACGCAGCCGCAGCGGACACTGCGCAAAGATGGGGGCGTATCGAGTCGGGTAGGCCAGCGTCTCCAGCAGCACGCGTCGTGTCTCGCCGAGCCCGCCGATCGATGCAAACGTCGTCGTCGCCTGCTGCAGCGCCACGTTGCGCAGAGACGTCGGCGTGAATCCTCGCCGGCCGCGGGCAAAGTCGATTCGGCCCAGCGGCACCATCAGGTCTGTGTCTGCGTCCGAGTCGTCCTCGAATCCGCCGCCTCCACCACCACCACCACTGGCCACCGCCTCTCGGATCGTCCGCACCAGCGCCTCGTTCTTCGCCCGCGCCACCAGCTGCTGCAGATCGCCCGGCATGAACCCGTCCGTCTCGCCGGCCACGTCGAGAAAGTCCAGGTCTTCCTGCAGCACAAACGTGCCTTTGCCCTCGTTGTCGCCTCTGCCGCCTCGTCCTCTCCGGTTCCCCCTCTTGTTCTTGCGTCGCCCTCTCCCTCCACCGCCTCCCTCCATCATCCAGCCGTCTTCGCTGCCGTCGGGCCGGCCGTCTGCCGTCACCGGTCGACTGCTGTTGTTGTCGTCGTCCGCGTTCTCGCCACCATCCTCGCTGTCGTCGGTCTTGGCCTCCACCGCGTTCTGCCGCGCAAACTGCTCCATCATCTTGCGGCGCGCCTCCTTATCGGGCGCCTTGAGCTCGACAATCTCCCGCACCACGTGGCCGCCCACCACAACATTGTGCAGGCTATCCTTGCCCTGCGCCGTCGCCAGCACCACCACCCCGCTGTCACGGCCGCAGTACTGGCGCACCAGCCCGCACACGCCCTCGCTAAGCTGCCGGCTGCGCCCCTCCTCGCTCTGCACCACCAGCTCCGTTTCGGCCGGACACAGCCGGTCCAGGTCGTCCAGGATCACCACCGCCTTGCCGCCCAGCCGCGCCCCCCAGCTGGCCGCCATAAACACCCGCCCGAGACTCTCTTTGATCGCCGCGATCCGGCTCTCCTCGTTGACCAGCTTCCGGCACGGAACATATGTCACGTGGAAGAACTCGCCCCTTTTCAGCCCTGAGCCCACGTGCTGTGCCACTGACGTCTTGCCCGACCCCAGCGACCCGGTCAGGAGCACGGACGAGCCGTGCGAGAGATGGCCGCGCAGGTCCGCCAGGATCGCGTCAATGCCCACCAGCGCCTGCGCCTTCGGTCCGGATCCTGACTCGGCCACGGCTGCCGCTGCCGCCTCCGACTCGGCCTCCTGCACCCACGACGGCTTTGGTATGGGCGCCTGCATCTCAAACGCCGCGTTGGCCACCGCCGACCCGAGCACCCACCGGGTCGACTGCTCATGGACGCCCGAAGCCGTCTCGGTCCCCAGCTTCACGATGCCTCCGGTCCAACCTGCTGTCGCTGCTGCTGCGGCTGCTGGAAGTCCAAGCACCAGGCCGTCCGTCAGAGGGCCCTGCATGACGCCCTGGGCTGCCTTGCCACCGCCGTACAGGGCCTTGATCCGCTGCATCGTCTCCTCCTTCTCGAGCTGTGCCTCGCCACCGATCTTGAGCGCTGTCGCCTGCTTGGTGCTGCCGTCGCCGAACGGGAAGATCCTGACCTTGTGCACCAGCTTGGTTGCCAGCGGTGGCGTCGCCGGCTCGATCTTCACGATACCACCCACGATGCCATGACAGCCCAGGGCCGAGCACAGCGCCAGAGATAGCGCCGCCATCTGTCCGTTGGGCGGGTCGTCCCAGGGCCGAAGCTGGACGACGATACGTGTTGCTGGTTCTGTCGTTGGTTGTGATGGTGATGCTGTTACGGCTGCGGCTGCGGCTGCGGCTGCGGCTCCTCCTCCTCCTCCTCCTGCTACCACTCCACCGGCAGCGTCTGGTGCTGCTGCCCGTGGGCCTCCTGAGCGCATCAGGGTCACGACGGCATACTGGAGGCCGCGGAACTCGTTTGGCAGGAGGAGGTCACGATCGACCCAGACGGCAAGGCCGTCGTCGAGCTGGGCCGCCGATTCCGAGTTGACTGGGACGGCACCGCTGTTGTTGTCGCCGCCCTCGTCGTCGTTGTCGTCATTGTCGAACCACTCGTTGCAGAGGGCGCGGTCGACGGCGCGCAGAAAGAGGGCGGGCTTGCGCTCTTCACGGGCGCCACGACCGCGGGCTGTGCTGGTGCCGCTGCGCTTGGACGTGCTGGTGACGCTGCGGTTCTCGCGGCCGCTCCGGGACGGCTTGGGGCGGGTCTTGGGAGCGACGATGACCTCGGCGTCGGGGGCGACCTTGGCAAAGGGCACGTCGGGCGGCAGCGGCGGCTCGAGCGAGAGGACCTTGACGTTGGCCGTCGACGTCGGCGAGAGGTGGAGGGTCAGGGGATGGTTCGTGTTGGCGGCCGTGGTGGCGGCCGGGTTGGGCAGGGCGCGGATCTGGTTCATGAGGTTGATCTCGAGAAAGGTAGCGTGCAGCTCGACCATCTCCCAGTCGTCGGGCGTCAGGGGCTCAATGTGAATCGTGTGTGCCAGCCGTGGCTCCAGATGGATCGTGGCTGTGACCTTTTGGCCGTCGCGCAAACCGAGAGTGTTGGCAAAGGTCGCGTCCAGCTCGACGACGGCGATCTCCTGCTCGCGACCGGCCGCGCCTGCCCGTGCGCTGGTGAGGCCGTCGCGGCCCAGCAGCGGTGCCATCTTTCGCCGACTCGGCATGCCAGTCCATCCGACAAAGATGGACCGTTGTTGCGTCGTGGGAGGCGGACCGGAGCCGTCGGCGCGTGGCGGTGCGGGCGCGCGGTAGCTGAGCTCGATGATGACATTTTGGATCGGCTGTGATAGGAGGAGAGAAGATGAGAATGGAACAGGAAAGGGGACGAGAATGGGGAGACAGGAATCAGCAATCACCCACCGTGTCAATGCTCATCAACACGTTCACCAGCGACGACGGCAGGTTGACAAAGCACTTTTGCAGCTGGACCAGCGACAGCTCCGCCGCCGTGGAATGCGTGTTCTTTCGCGGCGCCATGGTTGCTCGGTCGAGATCGCAGCCCACCTCACCGCTCTGGCGTGAAGGTGGAGGGAAGATGGCGACAAAGGCGACCGGCGAGACGCTGCAGCCTGGAAATTGGTAAATTCGTCTCCGACGGCAGGCACGTTCAGGCCGCTCAGTTGCCGAGGCTCGCTGCAGCTGGCCGTGACGAGAGGAGGCGCCGAAGACCTGTGGCTGGAGCATCTGCGCCACAGCTCGTCCCGCAGCCATGTGGACCGTGCGCTTTCAATTAAACGCGACGCGTCCGCCACGCGCGTTGCCATCGCGCCCAGCCGGCCCACTTTTCACCCTTTCCCAGCCTCCTGGCCGGCAAAAAAAAGACTCGGTGTTTTGTGCTTTCTCTCTCGAGGCCATCACGACAGCGTCTCTTTTGTACCTGCCATTCAGCAAAGCCGTACGGAGTCACGCTCTCTTGCGCGCATACGCCCTACCACGTCTTTACCGCGACGACCAGCCAGCTGCGTCGGCCACCCTCGAAGCGATGGCGCAGGTGCTTCTCAATTACAAGAGGCCGGTGGACTACAGTGCCCAGCTGAGTAGGTGTCCCTGTGCGAGGCGGTAGTGGATGGTCTGGGCCGAGCTAACGTCGGGCTGCAGCTGCCTTTAAGAGCTTTCTGTCGGACTTCAAGACGACGCCGGAACACGCAATCGTGCATGCTCTGGGCAACATCAACATTGACGATGACGACCTGAGCGACGAGTACGACTTTATGGACGAGGACGACGGGACGGCCGGCCGGCGGGCACAGGAGCGGGCAGCACGACGCAAGCCGCAGCACAAGTACCGGGAGCTGCTGCAGGAGCTGTCGGACCGGAAGATCAACGAGATTGTGGTGGACCTGGACGACGTGCATTCGGTAGGTTGGGTGTGTGGGGGGTGTTGAGTGTGTTGTCATACTAACGATGCAGTTCGAAGAGGACGTCGGCCAGGAGCTCAAACTGACGCAGTCGATCGAGGGCAACACGAAGCACTACGTGGAGCTGCTGTCCAAGGCGGTGGACGAGCTGCTGCCGGAGCCGAGCACGGACGTGTCGTTCAAGGACGACGTGCTGGACGTGCTGATGGCACGGCGGAAGCTGCGCAACCGCGAGCTGCAGGACGGAGCAGAGGCACTGGGCGACCCGGCGATGCTGACAGACATGTTCCCGGCCGAGCTGACGCGGCGGTACACGCTGGTGTTCCGGCCGCGGACGTCGACGATGGAGCACGTGGCGAAGCCTCTGGCGGTGCGACAGGTGCGCGGCGACGATCTGGGCCACCTGATCACGATCCGGGCGATTGCGACGCGGGTGTCGGACGTGAAGCCGATTGCACAGGTGAGCGCGTACACGTGCGACCGGTGCGGCTGCGAGATCTTCCAGCCGGTGACGGACAAGCAGTTTGCGCCGCTGGCCATCTGCCCGTCGGCCGACTGCAAGGCGAACCAGTCGGGCGGCCAGCTGCACCCGTCGTCGCGAGCGTCCAAGTTTTTGCCGTTCCAGGAGGTCAAGGTGCAGGAGCTGGCCGAACAGGTGCCGATCGGACAGATCCCGCGCACGCTGACGGTGCTGTGCTACGGCAGCCTGGTGCGACGGATCAGCCCGGGCGACGTGGTGGACATTGCGGGCATCTTTCTGCCGACGCCGTACACGGGCTTCAAGGCGATGCGGGCCGGCCTGCTAACGGACACGTACCTGGAGGCACACCACGTGGCCCAGCACAAGCGGGCGTACGAGGACATGCAGATCGAACCGCAGCTGGTGCGGCGGATCGAGCAGTTCCGGCAGTCAGGACACGTGTACGAGTACCTGGCCAAGTCGATCGCGCCCGAGATCTTTGGGCACCTGGACGTGAAGAAGGCGCTGCTGCTGCTGCTGGTGGGCGGCGTGACGAAGCAGATGGGCGACGGGATGAAGATCCGGGGCGACATCAACATCTGCCTGATGGGCGACCCGGGCGTGGCCAAGTCGCAGCTGCTCAAGTACATTAGCAAGGTGGCGCCGCGCGGCGTCTACACGACGGGACGCGGCAGCAGCGGCGTCGGTCTGACGGCGGCCGTGATGCGCGACCCAGTCACGGACGAGATGGTGCTCGAGGGCGGGGCGCTGGTGCTGGCCGACAACGGCATCTGCTGTATCGACGAGTTTGACAAGATGGACGAGAACGACCGGACGGCCATCCACGAGGTCATGGAGCAGCAGACGATCAGCATCAGCAAGGCGGGCATCTCGACGTCGCTCAACGCGCGCACGTCCATCCTGGCGGCGGCGAACCCGATCTACGGGCGGTACAACCCGCGCATCTCACCGGTCGAGAACATTAACCTGCCGGCCGCGCTGCTGTCGCGGTTCGACGTCATGTTTCTGCTGCTCGACACGCCGTCGCGCGAGACGGACGGCCAGCTGGCCAAGCACGTGACCTACGTGCACATGCACGGGCGCCACCCGACCATTGACAAGGACGCCGACAACCACGCCGACGTGGTCTTCTCGCCGCACGAGGTGCGCTCGTACGTGGCGCGGGCCCGCACGTTCCGGCCGGTCGTGCCGGCGTCCGTGTCCGACTACATGGTCAAGACGTACGTGCGCATGCGCGAGCAGCAGAAGCGGGCCGAGCGGCGTGGCCGCCAGTTCACGCACACGACGCCGCGCACGCTGCTCGGCATCGTGCGGCTCGCCCAGGCGCTCGCGCGGCTGCGCTTCTGCGACGCCGTCGACCGCTACGACGTTGACGAGGCCCTCCGCCTGATGGAGGCCAGCATGGAGACGCTCAACGCCGAGACCGCCAGCAGCGCCGGCGGCCGCCGCGCCAACGCCAGCAGCCGCATCTACGCCTTTGTCCGGTCGCTGGCCGACGCGGGCGCCTGCCGGCCCGACCGGGACGAGGACGGCGAGGAGGACGATGACAACGACGACGACAGCAGCGGCGGCATCGAGCTGAGCCTGCGCCGCGTCAAGGAGCGCGTCATTGCCAAAGGCTTCACGGAAGACCAGTGGCTGACGGCACTGGACGAATACGCAGCAATTGATGTGAGTGACGGGTGGGAGGAGAGGGAGAAGAGGGAGAAGAGAGAGAGGGAGAAGAGAGTGAGGGCGAGGGAGAGAGAAAGAGAGAGAAGAGACACTTGGGAAAACAGCGCTAACTCTACAGGTCTGGCAAACGGCTGGAAATATGAGCAGACTGGTGTTCATCACGTCGACCGAGGACGTCGAGGCAGACGACGACGACGAGTAGGGAATCTTGGATGCAAACTATTGGCTTTGGCGTTGGCAGGAGAATACTCTGTAGATTCTTATGTAAGCGAGAGACAAGGTATCTTACGAATGTGTGTGAATTGTGTGAACGCAATGTGATTGTGTGAGAATCACGTGCATTGGTCACGTGCGTCACGTGACATGGTTACTTGAAACCTCGTGTTGCTCATCTATTCCATCTATGCAACAGTAATGTACAGCTTCCAAGTCGCCTACGGGCGCAAGCTCAACAAGGCGGTGCGTTCCATCTCGCCAACGAGGCCGTTGCCGGCGAGGGACCAGGTGCCGGCGACGGCCTGCTCGTCGACACGGTCGCGCAGGACGCCGCTGGCGGCCCAGTACTCCATGAGAGCGCGGGCCTCGGGGCGGGTGAGGCCGGCGAGGCGGAGGACGCGGATGGAGCGGAGGGCGGCGACGACGCGGTCGTCATAGCCGCGAAAGTAGGGGGGCGCGGTGGTTGTCGTGGAGGTGGTCGTCTCGTCGTCCTGCGCGGCCAGCCGGCGGGCGAGGGCGAGGTCGAGGGTCGGGCTGGCGGGCGCGTTGCCGCGGGAGGTGGCGGCGATGACGGCACCGCCATGGGGCAGGGGGGCGTCGCCGGCGAGGAGGTCGACAAAGGCGCGGACGAGGGCGAGGTCGTGGGCGTGGACGGGCGCAAAGGCGGCGGAGCGGTAGCGGGTCGGGCCCATGACGTGGGCGAGGCCGTCGAGGGCGAAGAGCACGGGGGGGCGGTCTGTCTCGGCGACGGTGAGCTCCCACCAGAGGGCCTGGAAGACGGGCCAGGCGTGGTCGTTCTCGCGGGCGGCGGCGACGAGCTGCAGCAGCGTGCTGCCGGCGGCAACGGGATTCTGGAGGCGGTCGTAGGCGCGGACGGTCGTGTGGCGGGCCAGGACGGGGCCGCTGGCAGCCTGGACGGCCTGCAGCAGCCGCAGCATGTAGGCCGGCTGGACGTACTGGGTGCTGGCGTCGGGGCTGGCGTCGGGGGCAGAGTCGAGGGGGGCATAGTCGGTGCTCGCCGAGGTGAGCTCATGGGCTGTCTGTCAGCGGGGAGGCCAGTGGTAGGGAGGAGGGGGAGAGGGAAAAGGAGAGGGGGAAAAAAGGTAAAAGAAAAGGAAAGGAACGAGAAAAAAAAAAATACCCTCTGGAATGTGAAACACCACCCAGTCGTTCATGAACCCGTGGGCCAGCGCCTGCAGCAGCAAGATCGACTTGCCCGCGATCCGCTCGCCGTCGACGACCAGCCGGAGCGTCTGCCCGGCGGCAGCGGCCTGCTGCATCTGCCCGGCCACGGCCGCCGTCTCGTGGCGGACCAACAGGCTGGGCCGCCGGAAGAGCGAGAAGCTCTGCGACGGCTTGAAGGCGCCGACGGCCCGCAGCTGGTCGACCACGCCATCCGGCAGCGCCAGCACGCGGCCGACGTCCTCGCCGCCCGGCCCAGCCGCCGTCAGCTCGGCCAGGCCGTCCACCGCCAGCGCGTTGCTGTTGCTCAGCACAATCCGCCGCCGCAGCGCCTTGCGCTCGCCCGGCTCGGCCGTCTTGCCGCGCGGCGGCGCCTTTTTTTTCTTGCGCGCCTGCACCTGCTTGTTTCCGCGCACGTGGGCCGCCTTGGGCGCGCCGCACGCCGCCGTCGTCGCCAGCGGCCGCACCGACGCCGGGGCCACGATCACCCCCCCCCATCCTCCGCGCCACGGCGGCAGCCGCACCAGCCGCCGCGTGCCGTTCACCACCGCTGCCATCGAATGTCGGTCGTCTGCCGTTCCCTGTCGTCGTAGCGCTGTTCGGCCTCGGTATGCGCGTCCACTCGTTGTCGCCGTCGTGACCTCGCGTGTTGGCCTCGACTGGACGTTGCAAAATATTCCGTCTGCCTTTACCAATTCCATGTTAAGGCATCACGTGACACAGCATGGCCCACTTTGCAGGCCAATCAAGAGTCGAACAAATGTGCACCACAGTATTCTGCCGCTTGTGACCGTCTAAAATTCACGTGGACCCGTCGCTCTGTCAATTTCCCCGTACGGAGTACTCCATGCTCACTCTCAATCGTATCCTAGCTGATGCCACTCAAATTTCAATCAGCACCACCAAAGCAAGCAGCCGTACGCCCAAACGTCCAATACATGCACGGGTATCCCATCCGGGTGTACCCTCCCGAACCAGTCTTTTCTCGCATCCTTTTCTGTCCCCGCGCCCTCGTCTGCCCTACTGCTCCTCCCGGTCCATGCCGTCGTGGCGCCGCTGGCCGCCGACGGCCGAGCGGCCGACCTTTTTGCGCTTGCCGACGGTCTCGAGAAAGGTGCGCATCTCGACGTGGGCGTGGCGCTGGGCCTCCTCGACGCGCGGCTTGAACATCAGCAGCTCCTCGCGGTCGACGGGAAAGGGCAAGATCTTGCGCTCCATCCCGATTGTCTTCTCGATGGCGAGAAAGTGCGTGTGGTCATACTGAGTGACCAGGTTGACGGCGTGGCCGGACTTGCCCGCGCGCGCCGTCCGGCCGACCCGGTGCACGTACGTCTTGCTGTCCTGCGGCACGTCGTAGTTGATCACGATGCCAATGTGCGGAATGTCGAGCCCGCGCGCTGCTAGGTCGGTCGCGATCAGGATCTCGCGGTTGCCCGACTTGATCTTGTTGAGCGCGCTGAGCCGCTGCGACTGGCTGAGCCGGCCGTGCAGCGGCACCGCCCCGAACCCGAGCGCCCGCAGCAGGATCGCCACCCGCTGCGTCTCGTAGATGGTGCGCGTAAACACCACAATCGACTGCCCGTAGAACTCGTTGATCAGGTACACGAGGCAGACGTCCTTGCGCGTCGTCGGCGTCACGATCACGCTCTGCTTGAGCGTCGACACCGTCTGGTGCGCGCTCGACGACACCGTCACGCCTGTCGGTCAGCGCTGTCTTTTTACTTTTTTCCGTCTCCTTGGATCGCCGTCACTCACGAATCGGGTCCCGCAGGCTCGCCCGCTGCAGGCTCTCCACCTGCGACGACATGGTCGCCGAGAAGAGCATCGTGCGCCGCTCCCGTGGCAGGTGGCGCAAGATCTTCTCCAGGATCGGCCCAAAGTCCATGTCGAGCAGCCGGTCGGCCTCGTCGATGACCAGGTACTGCAGGTGCTTGAGTGAGAAGCCCTTGGTCTTCTCCAGGTGGTCCAGCAACCGCCCCGGCGTCGCCACCACCACGTGCGGCTTCTTGGCCAGCGCAATCGACTGCGACACCATGTCCATCCCGCCCACCACCACCGCGCTGCGCAGCGAGATGGCCGCAAACGAGTCAAACGTCTGCCCGATCTGCACCGCCAGCTCGCGCGTCGGCGACAGCACCAGCCCAAACAGCGGCCGCGGCCGCTCCAGCAGCGCCTGCAGCATCGGCAGCGCAAACGCAATCGTCTTGCCGCTGCCCGTCTCCGCCGTCCCGATAATGTCGCGGTTCTGCAGCGCCACCGGGATCGCCTCTGCCTGGATCGGCATCGGCGCCGTGTACCCGAGGCTCTCGCATACCTCGCATAGCGCATCGGCGAGTCCCTGCGTTGTCGTGTCAGTTTTCTTCTCTCGCTCCTATACCTTTCTTTTCTTTCGACTCCTCTTCTTTCTCTCTCAGCCCAGTTCCTCATCTCCTCTTCCCGTCGTACTCACCAGCTCTTTAAACGTCTTTGGCGCCTCCTTCACCTCCTCCTCCTCCAGCCCCTCCCCCTCCAGCCCGTCCTCCTCCTCCTCATCGATCGCTTCTTCTACCACGTCGGCGTCTGGTGTCTCGATCGGCTGCTCCGTCGGCTTTGCCACCGCCTTGGCCGCCTTCTTCACCACCTTTTCCTTTCCACTCTTCTTCTTCTTCAGTGCCGGCTCCATGATTGTGGTGATGTAACAAAGAACGCACTGCGAGAACGAGGAATACCGGTTGTCATCCGTCGACCAAAAAAAAGACGGACGACCTGCGATTTTTCTTTATCGCAACTCATCGCCCACAATTGTGGGGCTTTTCCACACCCGATAACGTTATCAGGCCCACATCTGCTTATCGAGAAAAAAAAAGTTCGAGTCTTCTTTGCCAATTTGCACCCTCTCTCTCGTCCGCCTCCAGACAGCAGACATTGTCCATTTCCACCACCCACGCACCCGCCAGCCAACACGATGCCGGGATCGATTGACGAGCAGGCCAGCGCGGCAGCGCCGACAGCGCCCGCGAGCGCAGCCCTGGCCGCGCGGCCGAAACTGCCCGTGGCCGTCGAGAAGCCGACGCCGTACAGCTTTGACCTGGGGCTGCTGCTGGCCAACGACGCGAATCCGGTGGCGCTGGACCGGACGGCCGGCTCGGTCGAGCCGCAGCTGGCCGCCATCGCCCGCGACGGCGCCCAGGCGCTCATCAACCAGCTGCTGACCACCTGCCGGGTCGAGCGGACGGCCAGCGACGGCGTCCTGCTCAGCCTGCCGCCCGTCACCACGGCGCTGCCGCGCGAGAAGCCGCTGCCGCAGCCGAAGCCGCCGACCCGCTGGGAGCAGTTCGCCGCCCGCAAGGGCATCAAGCCCAAGACCCGCGAGCAGCGCCGCAACATCCAGTACGACGACAAGACCCAGACCTGGACCCCCAAGTGGGGCTTTGGCGGCGCCAACAAGACCAAGGACGGCCAGGCCGACTGGCTCGTCGAGGTCAAGGACTGGCAAAAGGACGCCGACCACGCCGCCAAGGGCACCTCCGTCCGCGGCGACAGCCGCCGCGAGCGCAAGGAGCACGTCAAGCGCAACGACCGCCGCATGCGCCGCAACGAGCTGCACGCCGCCTCCGCCGCCGGCACCCGGCCAAAAAAGTAGAACGCGCCGCTCCCGTTCGTGCGGGAGGACCACTCTGACGAGGAGGAGAGGGGGATAGGAGCATCGGTCGAAAAGGACCACTTGTCGGGGTCACGTGACCAGGACGGGCACCACCACAAGCACCGCCTCCCATATCATCGCCATCGCTCATCATCTTTCATATGCTCGCTGCTATTCTGGTCGGAAAAGGGCGCTTGGCGTTATCGGTCATCCTAAAACGTGACGGCATCGGCTCAACCAGCTAGAGACTCTTTTATGCGTCCTGCTCAGCCATTGGCCATGTCGCGGATTCCCATAGTCTTTGATGCATTCTATATTCCATCTTGCAATGCTGTCTTGTCCAACTTTGCTTGTGAACAATTCATTAATCACGACCATTGTCACTTTAGAATCCCTCCGGGCAAAGGCAAAATTGTGTTCATAAATCGCTAACATACTATCTTATATGGCCGCCACATACCAATACCAGGAAGCAAGATCCAGGGGTATACCAAATCAATAATCGTAAAGAAAAGCACACGCTTCCGGACGCTTTCGCCAAAGTTGGAAGGGATGCTGTGAGCCCAGAACCGACAAACACAACGCGCGAGACCAGTACACAGACAAACTTGAAGAGCAAAAGATCCACGCGGAAGAATTCGGCAAAATAGTCGCTGAGAACACATGCTCGTCAAGGGGTATCACAACGTGGGCCTGGAACAGAACAGAGCAAGTTCTCAGAGCGTAAAACGTGATCCGTTTTCACGCTCGGCCGGGGGGGGGGAGGTGTATTGTATCCAATCGATCGTCTCAGAAGCCGAGAGGAGAGAGCGGCTTGATCGGCGACAGCGGCCGCATCTGTCCCCGTCCATCTGGCCGCATCTCTCCAGAATGCCCTGGCGGCGTTGCCGCTCGCTGACTTTCAATCGTAAGTGTCGTCGAGATGGTCGAGTTCGACGCCACGCTGCCTGTCTCCAAGTTGGGCCTCCGCAACGGAGGCTGGTCGGTTTGGTCGAGCTGTCTGTCGCTGTCCGAGGACGAGATCTGCCGAATGTCTGCCACCGGCTCCTGCGCTGATTCGTCCGTGCTTGGCGCAGCCTGCGACCGTGGCGTCGAGATGCCCACTGGCGGCGGCAGACCAAAGACCCGGTATTCCTCCTCGATGTACCGCATCTCGTTTCGGCATCCCTGCCAGCAGTCCCGCCAGTCGCACACCAGGAACTTGAACGAAAACGCGTCAATCTTCATGCACGGCTGGAAGCAGATGCACAGATTCCGATAGTCCATCTTGTTCTTGTCCGAATGGGCCAGTAGTAGGCTCAGGTGGCAGGTGATGGCAAAGAGGAGGTAGTAGTTGAACGGCGACAGGTTCGACAGCTCGTCAATCAGCAGCTGTGGCACCCTCTCGGACCCGGCACATTGCCGTGCAACCCTCTCCTGGGCCGCCTTGGGAAACAGCTCGTCCGGCAGCTCGCGAAGCCATGCCTTTAGCATCGAGCCGATGATATTGATGTCATAGAGATCGTCCTGCGAAAGAAGATCCACGTCATACTCTGCACAGCGTCACAGGGTCAGCAGCTAAGCCTTTCTAGCAGCAATATCGGCCGTCCAGCGACTAACGCACCTTGGTCAAACTTCCGCTGCCACTTCTTGATCTGCGGCCCGCTTCCAGGAACCCGGTAGAGGCCCTCCACGTCGGTCCCCTTGAAGTTGAGGTAGTCGATGGCTCTCCAGGGAAAGGCAGGCATCCAGAACTCCGTCTTATCACGCGAGTCCTCCAGCCGCTTCGAGATGCGCGTCATTCGTGTCTGCTCGACGAGCGGCCGGTTGATCACCCGGAGCACATAGTGCTCATCGTCCACGACCGGCTCCCGCTCTGTCGTGCTCCCGCTCCGGGAGCTCTTGCCAAACAGACCCTTGCTGATGATGTCTGCCGCCCGGCTGTTCTTCAGTCCGCTGAAAAACGTGTACCCGCCGGTCTCCCGCGAGGAGGACGGCTGTGCCCGCACATGTTCACGCTCGCGGGTTTGATTTTGGTTGTTTTGCTGGCCGTCCCGGGTGCCAGGGGCATCGCGTGCACGCACCCGTTCTGCCGAGTGGTTGCGCGTCCTCGCGGCCTTCGCCTCCCGGTGAGACATCTCGTGCGGCATCGCGCCAGCCGGCTTCAGGGTTGCAGCAGGCTGATAGGCGCGCTCGGGCGGCTCGACCATTCGCATCGAAGCGTCGTCCTGCATAGACGAGGGCGGCGTGTTCGTTGCCGAGGTTGTGTTGGAATGAATGACGTTGCCGTTCTTGTCCCGGTTGGATTTTGTCCGCCCCAGACGCGCAAACGATTTCGGCTTTCCCTTTCGTGAGTTGGAAGAACTGATTTCGGCTTCGGTCGAAGTAGAGACAAGGGAGGCGTTCGAGCGTGTCGGGAGGTCAACGCTGTTGGCCGCTTGCGAGTGCTCGGGGTCTGTTTAGGTACAAAAGTGTGAGTGGAGGCCTTCCAGGAGCGCTGGACCTCCATGTTTAGGCTTACCTGAATGTTTTCCGGTCCTGCTTGAGGACGAGTCCCCACCTCTTGACGCAAGGTCGTCTCTCGGGTCGGGCATACAGCTGTTTCCGCTACCGCTGCCGCTGCCACTCCCACCACCGCTGCCGCTGCCGCTGCCGCTGCCGGCCGACACCAGTCGCTCCGTCGATCTGGACAGCTTGCCAAAGTGGAAGAAGAAATTGGACTTGGAAGTCTTGTCCTCGTTTTGCCTGTGTCGACCGTGCCCGTAGTGCTTCTGCTGAGGCTGCTGAGGCTGTTGTGGTGGCTGCTGTGGTGGCGGCGGCGGTTGTTGCGGCGGCTGTGCTGGTTGATGCAGCTGGGACGAGCTGGCAGAGGTCGAGACGGAGGGGCGACGGCTGCTTTCGCTGTCGGCAAGCGGCTGGCTGATGAGCTCGGCGAGATGAACAGGCGCCTTTCCTGACGGCACAGGGGTCTGGCTCTGGCTATGGCTCTGGCCGTTCCTATCGTTGTAGCGTAATGGCGAATTGGGCGATCTGGGAGATCGAGAATGGATCGAGTAATCGGCTGGCGAGTCGATCTGGAGAGATGCATCGGCAGGACTGCGGTCGCTCGCCATGAGCGCCGACTCGGCCAGAGCCAGCGGCTGCGGCGCCGTTTTGCGCCCTATCTTGCCGGCCTCGCGGCCGGTCTCTTTTCCCTTGCCGGACGGCATATAGTAGAGTGCACCGTCTTTTCGGCGTTGGTCGTTCTTGTGTCCGCCCAGGGAAGGGGGGATGCCCGATTGCCGTCTCAGGTCACCAGTCAGGGAAAATGCGTACAAAGTCGAATGGCATGCATGCGAGAATGCAATAGTGTAGTAAGTACGGGTGCCTTTGGGAGAGGGGGGCAGAGCGACCGAGGAAGAGATGGGGGCGGATTTAGGCCTGCGCCAGACAAAGCTGACACAAAGAAGATGCGACCGGGTTTGGCGCGCGGGTGTAGGGGGAGAATTGGGGACGAGCACGCTGTAAATGAGGCTGGCAGTAGGGGGGTGTATTCAGGGCTAGGCAGGAAAAGAAAGGCGGCAGGAGAAGGCAGGAGAAGACGGCAGCAAAGGACCAAGACGGCCGCAAAAGACAAAAGACAGCACAAGGCAGCTGGAGAAGGCAGGAGAAGCTAAGAAGGCCGAGGCGGAGACGACGAAAAGGCCGAGGATTCGAGGTCGAAGTTGCGACACGCCTGCTGTATTATGGAGAGGGGCGCAGACACAGGCGATGCGTTCGAGCGGGCGTGCGTCAGCTGGCTTGGTTCAACGTCGCTTGGCTGCTGGATCTGGGTCGCCAACAGAATCGCAAGGGGTCCTGTGGGAGGTGTTTCTGTGTTTGTGCGAGAGTGGTATCACGCCCTCTCGTCTCTCGTGCTTTGTTCTCTGCGTCCGTATTTGTGGACCACAGCTTACGCAGCGCCCGGAGCGGCACACAAATGTAGAACAACTGCGTCTACCGTGCTCAGCTGGACGGCAGTGCGGACAGCAGCGAGGTCGTTGGCGGGCATTCTCTGGCTGCCCGGCGGAGGATCTGGTCGACAATAGCAGCAGACGGCTATTAAACAGGGAGGGGAAGAAGAGGAAACGAGGGCGACTTGAAACGTGCGGCAGGCCACGAAATGTGTCATCAGGGGGGAAGAGCGAAGGAGTGAACGAAATAAAGGGGGGGGGCAGCCGTTGGCTAAACGCCCAGAGAGCGTTTTTGGTGGAGGGGTGATGCGCAGGGAAGGTGCGGCTAGCATCGATACGGCCAGGGTACCATTCGGAGTATATTACAGCACTTACACGGCCCTACCTGCTAGTTTAGGTGCACATATCCACACGAACAGCCCCCGTAAGATGATGGCCCAGAGCCCGGTTGTCATCACGACAGCCGTACGATTCCTCCAATTTCATTCCTGACATTGGCATGGGAGATTGATGCCAGATGCGCAAAATTAATCGCCGCCTAGCTCCATAGGCCTTTGGCCATGGGCAGATATGGACTAAGATACCCGGCATGCTTTCAAAAGGCCGCGGGCGACAGCCGAGACGGAAAGAGCAGTAGCCACCCTACATAGTAGAGCGCTTGAAGCCGGTATTTCTTAGTGTCTGGATGCAATGGGACCGTACAGGATCATGCGTCTTACCTCAGCCGGTGCTGTTGGGTCCTTTCTTGCCGCTTCCGAACAGCACAGGGCGGCTGTCCATTCCAGCGCGAAAGCCAGCCAGCGGCAGCCCGATCTCCACACAAAAGTCCATGCCCATTTCGAGCTGTGCATCCGACCAGATTGCCCTGGACACGGACGGAACCGCGCTGGACCCCCAACACAATGGAGATATGGCACTGTGTGTACATGGCAAGAGGAGAGAAGCTGTTGGCTAGCTCTGCTGCAAGAGGACTAGTCCAGGAACCTGTCTCTGAAACTCCCTGTACGGCGTGTAATAATAAACGGGCCTGGCCTTTTGGGCTATGGTCTGAATGCGGCCACTTTGCCGTGCCATTGTACTATACAGTACATGTATTTACGAGTACGAGTAATCTGTACTCCGTATGATCTGCGCACTCAGGGCGTTGCGCGAGGCTGGGATGCTCCGGGTCCCTGGCTGCCTGTCCCAATTACGCCGCAGCGCCCTGTTGGCACCAGGTAAAAAGAGGAACAACAGCCGCCGCTTTCATGTCTGAGATGCAGGCTGGATTGCGCAATGCGATCGCCGGAAACGAACGTCGGCGAAATTGCCAATCGATCGTGTTTCTCCCTACGAGTCGGAGCCTCTCTCCAAGGGCCAACGCCCAGACGTCTGTCCGCATTGTCGCCGCTGCCGCTTGTCACTTCTCAAAACAGACAAAGAAAAACAGGCAGGTTTTCTCTTTGGCTCCGCCCGTTTACCCAGCCCCTACCACTGCGGTTTCTGCAATCTTGATACTGCCCCGCTCTTTTCCCCAATAAGGCAAAAGACGAAAAAGTAGATACGAGCACCAGGTGGGTCACGGGCCTCCTCCATCCTGCATACGGATTACAGTACTATGTTCAGGGCCAACAGCACAGTCAGTGCTGCAAATATGAGCCGACCGTTCACCGCCAATCTACCATACGGAAATCCCTACCAGCCCACTCCTGATGTTGTGCATAAGTCTGTCCATCGCAGTGTTCGTGGCCAGAGTCTAGACGAATCCTTGTTTTTTGCGATCACATGATCAAATTATCTTGCTAAGCAAGATAACACCTGTACGGGCTTACATACGCCAGTCCCATTCTCTAGTCCCTACGTCTTGTATAACATAATGAATTACTAATCATAAGGTCGAACTCTGCCTATCATAACAAAAATCATAAATTGATGTCACGTGACTTGCCTTATGTAAGGTCCTCAAGTCGGTGATAGCCCAGCAGGAGGCTAACCTGTCTCTTGGCATCCCCATGAGCATTCTTTCGTACCCCAGGTCCACTTGCTCACGACGGAATGCACTGCGTCATTTCCCGTGCCTCTCTTTGCCGTCGCCATGAACGAAGCTTCAGACAAGCCTCCCAGCAGTCAGGCCCGGCTGGCCACAGCCGCCCACGTCAAATATATCCAGGGCCTCAACTCTCACCAAGATGCATATGAGTTTTGGTTGACGGAGCACCTGCGCCTCAACGGCCTCTACTGGGGCCTGGCCGCTCTGCATTTCTTGGGCCACCCAGAGGCCCTTCCCCGCGATGAGACTATTGATTTTGTGCTCTCATGCCAGCACGACAACGGCGGCTTCGGAGCTGCCCCCGGCCACGACGCTCACATGCTGTACACCGTCAGCGCCATACAGATCCTCGCCATGGTCGACGGCCTAGACGCTCTCGATTCGCGGGGAAAGGGCAAGGCCACGGCTGGAAAGTGTATGCGCTTCACTCTGGATTGCACAGGCTAGGCAACCGCTCTCATACACACACACACCCGCTCACACTCGCTCGCAATCACTCACGCTCACACTCGTCCAGTCATTTCCGGCCTGCAGAACCGCTCCACCGGCACCTTTTCCGGCGATGAGTGGGGCGAGGAAGACACTCGCTTCCTGTATGGCGCGCTGAACGCCCTGTCCTTGCTCGGAATGCTTTCTCTTGTCGATGTTGGCAAGGCCGTTGAGTACGTTGCCTCGTGTGCCAACTTTGACGGCGGCTACGGATCTCGCCCCGGCGCCGAGTCCCATGCGGGCCAGATCTTTACCTGCCTGGCCGCCTTGTCCATCGCCGGCCGCCTCGACCTGGCTGATGCCGACAAACTCGGCCGCTGGCTGAGTGAGCGCCAGATCGAGGGTGGCGGGCTCAACGGCCGCCCGGAGAAGAAGGAAGACGTCTGCTACAGCTGGTGGGTGCTCAGCAGCCTGACTCTCATCAACCGTCTCCATTGGGTCGATCGTGACCAGCTGGTGGCCTTTATACTTCGGTGCCAAGACCCGGAGGACGGTGGCTTTGCTGACCGGCCTGGCAACATGGTCGACGTTTGGCACACCGTATACTCTGTGGCCGGCCTGAGCCTGCTCGACTATCCCGGGTTGGTGCCCGTGGATGCTGCATATTGCATGCCCAAATCAACTATTGCCCGTGTCGTTGGGCCACGGATTGATGCCGGGGCTGACTAGAATGTATATACTCCCTCTCTTTTCTAGCTTCACTATGCTTAGACACAAGACAAAATACTTCACAGTTCTAGATGATCTCGCCGAGATCTCTGGAGACTTCGGGATGCTGGTGTCTTGTGTTGCCTTCAGGACGATATCGTCTCTTCTCTCGGTGCTGCGTTATCTGTGGTTTATGATATATGTCAGCCTTGATAGACACGATTGCAACTTCTTGGATTCTACCATCTGCCTTGGAGACCTATCTGTAATGAGGAGAGCCCAACTCCATCTCTGCTTTCATTTTCTTAGGCAGAAAAAGGCTTTCAGATGTTTTTTGTTTTTTTCGCTTTCTTCATAATTCGGTATGATTCAGAGCTGGCCCTCTTGACTAAGGCAGAAGTCACCTGTGTTCGCGTCAAGACCGCGTGCCTGCCTCATTTCTCTATGTGGATGGTTTCGTTAATGAAGGGAACGGGAAGGCTGGAACAACGCGCCTTCTGAATCTGACGCGCCGATGGGAAACCCCCCAGATCGTTCCTTCCCGTCTTTTCTGACTTGCAGGGAACGTTTGGAGCCACCTTCCATTTCCTTCATAAGCTTGCTCACAATAATGTCCTCGGTCATTCTGCTTCTCTGCCTTCCTTCCTTCTCTCCTTTTTTTCTTTGTCTTCTTTCTGTCACAATCACGAGCCTCCGCATTTTCATCCCCTCACGAGTGCCACATACCAGGCTGGATCTCCTAGTTTGTTTCCCACCAGCCTGGAATCACTCACATCTGGGATTGGCCATCTATGTGAGGCTGATTAGTACTTGGGCAACTCTTCATTGAGGTCGTCCTACAGCGAACCCCAAAGGTATGAGCTCCTTGTCTTCTTCTCTGCAGACGTATTCATAATGCATCTTTCATCGTCGTCTCCGACAGTCCCGCCCTCCTCTCTCTCCCCTGGTATCTCCTTCTCCCTTTATACATCCATCTTGGTTTCATTATCGTTGGTATGGCGGCCGTTTTATATCCTCTTTATCCAGTCGTCACTGTGCGTATCACATCTTCGAACGAGCGTCGTGTGTCGGAGCTTCACGTCCTCGCCTCGGCCACTCTTGTAACCAAGTACCGGTTGCTCTTGCTAATCGTATCCTTTGTCCAGCTTCCGGTTGGCCTATCCACCAGGTCTCTTACACATTCGCCCATTTGTCGTTAAAAGTTCTATGTTTCTGCTCCTCTGCTCCTTCCATCCGGCGTTCAAGCCTCAAATCGGCAAGCACATTCTGAGACCGATTCGGCAACGCGTGCTTAATATAACAAATAGTTTTGACAGTGGTCGTGGAACGAAGGAGCCTTTGTGTGAATAAAAGAAGAGTAAGGCTGGGAAGGAGACAAGGAAACAACAAAAAGAGGGGTGCACATAAACATACGAAAAGGACCTGGGAATTCGGACCCCTCGCAACTTTCAAACACAAAATACTATTTCGCCGAGACGGACTACTTCCTTGAAAAGCAATTACGCAAAGCGTAAGTTCTTGTTCACTGCCTACGTCTCCTTCTTACAGACCGCCCACTTATCAGGGACTTGTTCGAGACCTCCTTGACTTTGTCTTCAACGCTTTTTGGTCATTTTGACTGGCTGTGCCTATTGTGTTTTGTCTTTCGGTTCTTCTTTCGCTGCGTCTCGACACAGAGCGTCCATTCCTTTACTCTCTCTTCTCTTTGAGTTGGCATACAGCCGGCCTCGAAGAGACAAGGCATCCTACACATCACTACCACCCTTTTTGCAAAGGTCCCCCGCCAGGTCATCATTTCTCAAATTGCAAGAAGTTCGTGCTTTCTGCTCCGGCCGGCTTTTTTTCGGCCAAACGTCGCCAACGCCACCTGATTTTCAAGCAAGCCTGCTAACCGCCCCAGTCTCTTGTCACAACGGAATCAAAATAAGTTCAGTTTGAATCTTCTCGCACCAACCTCGACAAAATGGCAGCTGTCGCCCCGATGGAGGGTTTTGAGAGAGAGGATATTCGGCCCATTCCGCTGGAGTGTGTCCTTTGTCCAAAAAGACCCTCCTTTTCTGACGTCTCGCACCTCTTGACCCATGTCTCATCAAAATCACATCTGCATCAGAAGTTCAACATGGAATTCAAGGCGAAGACTGAAGTCGGAGCTAGAGAACGCCTTCAGCGGTACGAGGAATGGTATTCCATAAACGGCATTGAGATGTTGCTTTCAGACCGGCTCGCAGCCAAGAATCACAAAAAGACAGCTCGTCGAGGACGCTCCTCAACATCATCAGTAAGTTCACGTTGCCTTTTCACCGGCATTGAGAAAATCACTAAATAAACAACAATACGTAGGCAAAATCGCGTCAGTCAACAAGCACTGTCGATTCCATAAAGATGGATTTCGACGCCGCATCTGGATTTCACACACCCGACCATCTTTCTGCGACCGGCCATTGGAACGCCACTCCGCTCTCTTTCGATGATACCCTGAATACTTCATACATGGACGAGTCAGCTTACCAAACGCCTGCTTCGAATGGACAACAGCCCAGCTACTTCTTCCAAGACAATGCCGCTGCCACCAACTCTGATATGAGACACCAAAGCCTCATGTCAGACCTGGATTCAATTCATCCTACGGCCGAGTCTGACTTGGACAGATCTCTAAGCATTGACCTACTGGACGATGACGGGCAGGGCAACAGGCTCAAAGGTGTTGTCTGGCCCGGAATGGCCTTGTTCGACTCTGCGACTGCGGATCAAAAGCGAAAGAGGAACCAACGCAAAGATGGGGGCGTGATTGAGCAGATGAAGCTGACTTCCGAAGCCGTAATGGCCACGGAGACGGTCTGGGGTCCGAATGGGGACATCTGTAAAGTGCGGGATATCTACGCCAGTCCGTCAATCGATGGAAGCCCCCCAAACAGCCCTATCCGCAAGAGAAAGTACCGGCCACGAAATGGCACTCCGACAAAATCTGGTACATCAGATTCGCTGGGAGGAGAAGATGGGATCGACAGCCCACCGAAAAGGAAACGTACTGGCAGAACAGCGGCAAGCGACGGGGCAAACAGCCGTCAGACGAGGGGTGCTGGTAAGACTGGCGAGAAGAGAGGCAAGAACAAAAAGGCCGAGGTGCAAGACACGATCTGCGGACCAGAAGCACATGGCTTGCCCACGGGCGATGCCAGGCACAGGAACACATTCAACGTGTTTTACGAAAGGCCGGGGAACAACCCAGGTACAGTTCCGATATTGCTTGTGTTTGCACTGATTTTGTGGTCTAGAAGCCAAATTGAGACACGAAGCTAAGACGAATGGTACAGACATGGACGCCACAGAGAGCCGCCTGGACGATGTTATGCATGACAGCGGGTTGAGTTTTAGCCAGACGCCACCCATTAGCGATGATGAGTGTCTGACAATGTAACAACATAGATTCGATCCGGGCCAGCACAATCGACCAGCTCTGCAGCAACTGGACCCGAACTTGAACCTAGCCGAACCGGGATCCTATTTCAAGAACGCACAGCCGAGTCGTTTCTTTGACAGCGAAGCAGAGCCAGCACAACTGGCGTTCCGGTCGCAAACGACGCCGTTTGGCAGCGGACTTCATGGTATGGGTAACAGCCCCATGACGTCGCTGAATGCACACAGCGGAGGGATGCACGCGACATTTGAGGGCCAGCTGTTCAGCGGGGGCAACGGGGATGAGGAATCGACAGGGCCGTTTCATGGGGCTCATGGGCGGCTCATGGGCTTCGCATTCGGGTTGGATGCGAGTGCCACTCCGTTTGTATTCACGGAGCAGCGCGACGCTTCTCTGCGGGATCCACCATTTTCAGAGCAGGCCTACCGCAATGCGGCGGCGCTGTTTGACGTGTGATGGCGTCAGAGAGTTGGAATGCAGCAGTCATTTACATCTGGGCGGAAAAAGGAGAGGACCAAAAAAACAGCAGCAGGGAAACGGGTGGCATTTTACACGTTCATGTTTACGGCGTTTTTGCCTGTTCCTTATAAAGTTGTATCTAGAGCTCAGCATGTGCATAAGGTTCGGACGGGGATTAAGGAGGGGCATATGTTTTCTTCAACTGTACTATGAGTTTCTTTGACGGCTGGCTGTCTTGGCCGCGAGCCGATTATTTGGAGTTATGATTTTCCAGCTCGGTCTTAACATCTCGCCGGCCGCACGGACATATTTTCAGGGCTTAAACAATACAGCAGCAAGCAAGATTACTATACGAGCGATGGGTGTGCATTAAGAGGTCTAGACGATGGTAGCAAAGAGTAAGAAGTATGTTAGAGCTGCTCGATGGTGGAGACGAGGAGATGGAGGCGGTCGTCGGCTGTGGAGGCTGGTGAGAGTGGCTGGTGAGGCTGTGCGAGGAGGTCTGCGGTGAGGCGGGCGGCGGCCTGGAGGCGGCGGACGCGGGTGTTGTGTTCCATTTCGCGGGACTTGCGGTTGGCGACGGCGATGACGCGCTGTGGGAGGCGAGCGAGGCGGGCGACGTTGAGGCCGTAGGAGCGGTGGGCCACGCCGGGGGCGACTTCGTAGAGGAAGGTGATTTCGGTGTTGTCGGGGTCGGGGGATTCGGGGTCGGGGTTTTCGGGGCCGGGGTTTTCGGAGGGATCCGTGTCCGGGCGGCCGCGTGTCCGGGCGGCGAAGCGCATGTGGACGTTCTGGACGAGGGGGCGGGCGTCGGGGCCGACGAGCCCGTCGGCGACGCGGGCGAGGCTCTGGTAGTGGGTGATGAAGAGGGTGCGGCAGCGGACGTCGCGGGCGACGTGCTCGAGCACGGCGTGGGCGATGGCGGCGCCGTCGTGGGTGCTGGTGCCGCGGCCGAGCTCGTCCAGCACGACGAGCGAGCGGGCGGTGGCGGCGCGCAGGATGGCGGCCGTCTCGGACACCTCGACCATAAAGGTCGACTCGCCCGCAAACAGGTTGTCGCGCGCGCCCATGCGCGTGTGGATGGCGTCGGCGAGCGTCAGGGCCATCGCGTCGGCCGGCACAAACGAGCCGATCTGGGCCAGCAGCGTGAGCAGCGCGACGGCCCGCACAAACGACGACTTGCCGCCCATGTTGGGGCCGGTGATGAGGATGGCGGGGGGTTTTGCATTTTCGGCGTCGTTTTCGTTTTCGGCGTTTTCGTCTCGACTGTCGTCCTGGTCCTCGCTCGCCCCCATCTGCGTCGAAAAGGGAATGTACCCTCCCGGCAACAGGTGCTCAGCCACGGGATGGCGGCCGCCACGGATGACCAGGGCCGGGCCTGCTGCGTCGTCCAGCACTCGCGGCCGCACGTAGCCCGGCAGCGCGGCCACGCGGGCCAGCGACACCAGGCAGTCCAGGGCGGCCAGGCCGGCGACGGCGTCGCGCAGCGGCTGGTAGCAGGCGGCCACGGCGCGCAGCAGGTCGGCAAAGGCGGCGTCGCAGGCAGCCGCCAGGGCCTCGCGGTGCTGGTCGCGCTCGCGCAGCAGCCGGGCGACGGCCGGCGGGTGGAAGCGCGACACGCGCTTGGTGCCGCTGATCTTGGCCCAGCTGGCCGGCACGTGACGCAGCTCCGTGTTGGCCACCTCGACGAGGAACTCGATGCCGGCCACGGTGACGTAGGGCTTTGGCCTTGCCTTGCACTGGAGCGTCTCCGCCACGACGGTCCGCTGCGCCTCCAGGTCGAGCTCGACGGCCGCGATGCCCATCTTGTGGCTGGTCATGTCGTCCGTCTCGGCGTGCTCGCGAAAGAAGGCGTACTTGTCGTTGCGGCGGGCGGCGTCGGCGTCGATCTGGTCGAGGAACCGCGCGATGACGGGGCCGACGGCCGGCAGGGCGGCAATGGCGTTGCGGATGAGGGGGGAGCGGAACGTCTTTTCGTCTTTTTTGTCTTTTTTGTCTTTTTTGTCTTTTTTGTCTTTTTCGTCTTTTTCGTCTTTTTCGTCTTTCTCGTCCTTCTCTCTCTCGTCTCTCTCTTTCTCGTCTTTCCCCCCGTCCTCGTACGCCCCCGCAATCCGCTGCAGCGCCTGCAGCACGGCCGCCAGCTCCGGCCGCGTGCACCGGCCGTAGTAGATGCGGATCAGGCTGCGCTCGAGGTCGGTGCGGGCGCTGGCGGCTAGCAGGCGGTCGAGGCGGTCGCGGCGGGCAGCCGCGGCAGGGTCACGTGCCAGCAGTTCCTGGACGGCGTCGGCGCGGGCGGCGAGGGCGCGGCGGTCGAGCAGCGGGCGGCCGATCCACTTGCGCAGCAGGCGGTGGCCGAAGCGGGTCTGGGTCTTGTCGACGGCCCAGAGCAGGCTGCCGCGCAGCCCGTGGTCGGTCGCGTTGCGGTACACCTCCAGGCTCTCGAGCGTGGTGCCGCCGAGGAGGACGTGCTGGCGCGAGGCAAAGGAGCCAAAGTTGCGCGTCAGCGCAAAGACGTGCTCGAGCCCGTACTCGCGCAGGTGCTGGATCATGGCGGCCAGGCAGGCCGTCACGGCGTCGGGCAGGGCGAGGATGAGGTCGAGGGCCGGGTGGCCGTCCTGGTCACCAGTCTGGTCACCAGTCTCGCCACCACCCGCCACCCCCCCGTAATAGGCCACCACGGCCGCGTGCGCCTCGGCCGCCGGGCTGCGCGCCACCCGCTCGACCCGCGTCCGGTCGCCAAACACGTTGGCGCTGCCGGCGAGGTGCTGCACCAGCTTCTCGGTCGCCCGCGAGAGCGGCCCGACGATGACGAGCTCGCACGGCGCAATGTGCAGCAGCCGCGTCTCGAGCTCGCCCCGGAGGAAGCCGTCGTCGAACCGGTCGTACAGGATGTCGCCCGTCGTCGGCTGCACCGCCAGCACGCCCATCTCGACCTTCTCGTCGGACGCGCGCGCGCTCGTCTCGGTGAGACAGAGGATATAACCGTCCGTCCTCGCTCCCGTCCTCGCTCCCGTCCTCGCTTCGCTCGCTTCGTCTAGCTCGTCCTCGTCCACGTACGTCCCCTTGGTGTAGACGCTCGTCAGCCGCCGCACAAACGGCGCGTTCCGGTTGTCGCCCGCCTTCTTCAGCGCCGCCGTCTCCATCTGCCGCACCACCCCGACCTTGTGCCCGGCCGCCACCAGCCGCCGGACGTGCACGGCCAGCCGCGGCACCGGGATGCTCGCCGACGCAAACCGCTCCAGGTGCGCCTCCGACCCGTCTTCGTCGTACCGCAGCTTGCCCGGCACGCACACGATCCCCAGCTGCCGCCCGGCCGTCTGCGCGTCCGCGCCAAAGAACCGGAACTTGTACCCCACCTCCACCACCAGCAGCGTGTCCGGGTGCTGCCGCTTGATCGCCAGAAACTGCTCCTCCATCGGCGTCAGCTTGTGCTGTTTGGCCTTGCCCGCTCTGGTCTGGCCCCGTCTCGGCCGCGTCTCCTCGTCCGCCTCGTCGGCTTCCTGGCCCGAGCCCTCCGCGTCCGAGCCCTCCACCGCGTCGGCACCGTCCCCGCCACCCACCGCTCCGTCCGTCCCCTGTCCCCACTGCCGCCGTCGCAGCCGCTGCATGCTGTCCGGGTGGCCTAGCTTCCGCACAAACTGCCGGTGCAGCTCCTCCTTCTTGCGCCGCGTCGCCGCGTCGTCCTCTGCGGCCGCCCCCGCCGCCTCGTACGCATACCGCTCCGTCCGGCCCGACAAAGGTAGCACCGCCTCGACTGATGCCTCGACTGCCGTCTCGACTGCCGTCTCGACTGCCGCCTCGACTGCCGCCTCGACTGCCGTCTCGCCCACCGCCTCGCCCACCGCCTCTCGAGCCCGGCCTCGTACCCGCTTGCTCGTCGGCTTCGCGCTCTTCCGGCTCGGGCTCACCCTCGACCGGTCCCCCCCGTCCGCGTCCTCGTCCTCGTCCAGCGCCCGCTTCCGCGATGGCAGCCTGGCCGCAGCCGTGGCTGCAGACGGCGGAACGGCCTCTCGCACCGGACTCGACGCCGGCAGCCCGCTGCGTCCGCTGCTCGGCTGCGGCGTGAAGAAGCTCATCAGCGACGCCTGCTTCTTCTGCAACGGTCGCGGCGTGCCCGACATGACTGCTGTTGTCCTTTGGTCTCTCTGCTATGTCCAAGATTCGAACAGAGTTGCAATTCGGCCGTTCTTGCCGTTCTTGCCGTTCTTGCCGTTCCTGCCGTTTCTCGTCGCTGCGTTGCACCTGCTCAGCGAACAGACGCGTCCACCACAGATACGCGTAGAGAGGTCCTTGGGTCCGTGCATACGTGCATCATGCTTACATAATCAAAACTACTACTCCACCACCACCCCTGCAAACGTTTACGTCACAATGCTCCATCCATACATACGATGCTCCTCGCTTGTCTGTACTCCGTATATTGCTGCAGCTACCACTTCCTTCTAATTTCCACTGCATAGGCGTGCATGCGTACTCCGTACTTCGTTTCCCTCGTCCAGAACGCCCATCACTCCAGAGTAAACGTAACGGAGAGAACCGCAGCCAGAAGGGAAAGCTCCCATCCGAACGCTTGGCCGTCTCCTAAACAGAAAAAAAGGGAAAAAAATACAACACCAAAAAGGCGAATGCAACATGCTATTACTTTGCGGCACGGAAAGAGACCTTACCACCCCCTCCACCCTGCATTCGATAATAGAAACACAAAGAGTCCGCCCGTCTCAACATCATAAACTGCACATCCCGGATCGAGGCCTGCATCGACGACAGGTCGCATGGGGTATCACCAAGTCTCCAGTGACAGAGCCTGCTCGTGAGCGGCATTGCGAGGCAACGCCGGAGCCCTTCCGGGAGCTGGCGCATCGAACGACTAGAGACCAAGAAAAAAACGTTTATCGTTGGTAGATACCAGAAAAAAGGTCCTGGAGCACAACCGAGCTATTTTGTCGTCAGGGGCGCCGATGCCGAAGAACTCCTATCCAGATTCAACCGTAAATGTATGATTATGGCCCATTTTCTTCCTTTTATCGTGAGCACGCAGACGGAGAGACCGCAGCGGAAACGAAACGTCGCTCCCACCCTTAGATCTCAATCGTCTTCATCGACTCATCCTCCACAGCCGCCTGCAGCGACCCGTTTGTAAGCGTAGACTTTCTCGAGATCGTTGCCGCCTTTGGTGATCCAGACACTGGCGTGGTAGCGACAGCAGCAGCAGGAGCGGCGGGGGCAGTGGCAGCGGCAACGGCAGGCGTAGTAGCAGCCGGAGCGGTGGCAGCAGCAGGAGCAGCCGGAGCAGCAACAGCAACGGTCGGCGCAGCCGAAGCGGCCGGCTCTGCAGGCCCGCTCGCATCGCTGCTCACGCGCGGGGTTTCCACCTCCACCAGCTTCTCGGCAGCCTTGCCATTGGGCGAGGCAGCGCCCGAGCTGGGAGCCGAGGCCTCTTCTGTCACGCGAGCCAAGGGCGACTTTCCAAATCCGGGCCGGCTGGGGCTGCCCAGCGGCGACGGCGAGCTTAGCCGCTGTAGTGGCCGGCCACGCGGCTCTGTCGGCGGTTCTGTTGGGCTGATGTAGGGCGAGCCAGTGCCGGTCGGCGACGCGACGACGCTCGGCGCCATCGATTTCCGCTTCGGGTTCGGTTGACGACGGCCGTACTTTTGGTCTGCCCGCCACCGGAGAATGTCAAAGTAGCCCGGCTCGACCCGGCTGCTCTTGAACTCGCGCAGCTTCAGCTCGTTGGTCTCCTCCTCGATGAACCACTTGCCGCTGTTCAGATCGTCCGCCACAATGGCCACAAAGGCAGACCATGACCGTGCGATCACGTATTTGGTGTCATAGTCACGGCCAAACAGGATCACCTGGCCCCACGTGCCGGTGGGACCGGGCGCCAGGTCGATCGCCAGGTTGTTGCCGCCCCAGTCACGGACCAGCGGTATCCAGGCCGGGTGGGCATAGACCTTCTGGACCGCGTTGGCCGGCACGCAGTCCTGGCGCGACTGCAGCTCCTGACGCCACATGGGCCGGCCGGGGGCTGCCGTGGTGGACGGGGCCTTGGACGAGGAAGCCTCGTCGCTACCCTCGCCATCGACGCTCCCGTTGCCGGCCTCGGCGTTCATGGCCTTGGCGGCCGCGGCAGCCTCGGCGGCAGCGGCAGCCGACTGCTGCAGGTACTCCGAGTTCACCTTGCGCCAATTGTCCCACTCCTGCACAATCTCCTCGCAGTCCAGGAGCATGCAGCCAAAGATGATGCCGGTGGGCAGGCCGCCGCGCTCCTGGCCGTCGTGGACCTGCAAGGAGTCGCGCACGTCCATGGGCAGGGAGCAGTCCAGCATGTGCTCGGTCTCGTTGAGGTCGTTGGTGGTGCAGCCCTCGCAGAGGTTGTCGAACAGCTCGGGAAAGTTCTCCTCGGCCCAGCCGTCGATGCGCTCCCAGGAGCGGGTTACGGGGGGCGGTGGGGGCAGGCCGTCCTGAAACGCCTGCATGGGGATTTCGCCATTGGGTGTGGAGACCTCGAAGCCGTCGTGGGTTCGCTGGCCCCGCCGGGCGCTCTCAGACCGCGCGCCGGGCGAGTAGGCGGCCGGGCTCAGCGGCATGCCCGGGCTGCGGAGCGGACGCTGGGACATGGCCGGGCTGAGAGCGCCGTCGAAGCCGGCCGAGTGGAGGGCGCCCTCGTCGGTGTAGTAGGGAGAAGAGATGTCGGCACGCGAGTCGGACGCCGTGGCCACGGCGGCCAGGGCGCTCATGCGCCGGTTCTCGGAGCTGAGCGGCATATGCTGGCCCGTCCGATAGGGAGAGTTGTACTCTGAGTCTGCAGGGGAGAAGGGGCTGGTCAGAAGCGAGTCACGAGACGCGGCAGCGCGTCACGGAGAGCCGGAGCACGTACGTCGGTCATTGCTGGTCATGGAATGCCAGAACGACTTGAAGGCCGAGCTGAGGCAGTGTCAGTAGGCCGTCCCAGTCAGGCTCGCGGGTGAAGACAAACTCACGAGATGGACATTGTCGCAGCTCGGGTCGGTTGGCTGCAGCAGCCAAGGCGCAGACGGATGGAAGAGGAAAGGGGTGGATGATGTCAGCCGGCGATAAACTGGTTGGAATGGAGGCGTGTTGTTGTTGTTGTGGCCCTTCTCGTCCGGTTCGATCTTGGCGAGCAGACGGAGGCAGTGTTCGCAGTCGGATGATGGCCCTTTACGAGACAGAGGCGCAGCGGGATCTTGGCGTATTTGTGGGATCGGACACGAGCAGGGGCAATGGACGCCGGGGGTGCCACGGTTTTGCCGTTGTCGCAGAAAAGAAGGGACAGAAACGTGCTGGATTGGGGAGAAGAGAAGCGAGAGGCGCCAACGAGCGCGATTCGACAAGGAAAAGAAAACGAAGGCGGAATTGAAATCAAAGGGGGAAGGAGTCGGGCGGGCGTGGTAGGATGAAGGGGAAGGAGCGAAATGAGGAAGAGAGGACAAGGAGGTAGGAGAAAAGCAGCGAGGTCCCTCTCTGCCCCTTTCTCGCCCGTGGGGCGGGCAGTAGAGGAACGCGCAACTCCAGGGGCGCCGGGGGCGGGTTAGTGCAGTTGGTGGTGCTGGCCGCCACTAGAAGCGCTACGCTGTTGGGCGTCTGACTGCGGTTGGAAACGTGCGGGAGAAGCGGTGCAGGACGAGCGAGGCGGGTTGTGGGGATGTTATATTTGGGGCTCCACGCGTGGGAGAATGGACGGATGGTAAATACGGTGTGCGGCGGATGTTGAGATCGATCAGACGAGGCTGGTCTGGGGTGTTTGTGTTGGTCGGTCTGGCGTGGTGTTGTTTTGGTCTTTTGTGTTTGTCTTTTGGCGTTCCGGCGTTTTGGCGTCTGTCTGGCTGCACACATGACACACTATTTCTACGAGTACTTGTATCTTACATCACAGTCGCGTCTGCTCGCCTTCTCTCCGTCTGCTCGCCTCCATCTGCTCGCCTCCATCTGCAGCAAAACCCGCTTCCTCCCCTTTGTGTATATCCACGCGTGGCCTATCGCAATCAAAGCCGGTGGTCCTTGTAATGAAAGACAATGGAGCCGCCATCTTACCGGACTTAGCACATTCACAGTACGGAGTACGTGCCGGGTAAAAAGAAGAAAAAAAAAGACCGAAAGGGAAGAGAACAATCGATGGAAAGACGGCGGCAGAACAGGGAAAAATAGGGGACCGTCTCACCGAAAAGCAGCGGTAGCTGCCAGGGCGACCCCTGTATGCGTCCCCACCGGCCTGGGCACTGGCCAATCAGCGCATGCGAGCTCCCTAGTGCGCGAGTCTAAATCTCGCCTCCCTTTCCCCTGTTCTTCGACGGTCCTGTCTGCTTCGACTGTCCAGACCAGTCTTTGCGTTGTCTGGATCGAGCTGGCGGCGGGCTCGGCCGGCGGTCTGTGCGTGAGGCATCTCGACGGACGACGTGATCTTGCCAAGCCGATGCCACGACGGGAAGGACAGAGTACGGAGTACAGAATACGGAGTAGAGTATACGGAACAGTCAAATGACGGAATACAAGCAAACGGACAGCAACGTGCTGACTGCAACTTCATAGTGAAATAACTGCATAACATTGTTCTCATGTTCTTCTGACATCACTTCTCGGTCTTTCTCACATCCTTCTCGTTCTTTTGACATCCTTCTCGTTCTTCTGACATCTTCTCGTTCTTCTGACATCCTTCTCGTTCTTCTCATCTCATCTCCCGTTCTTTCCCGTTCTTCCCGTTCGTCGCTCTCTTCTCATATCCACTTTCTCATCTGCCAACTTCTCACCTCCCCTCACCTCCCCTCACCTCCCCTCACCTCCCCTCACCTCACCTCCCTCACTTCTGCCACATATGCTCTCCCAGCTCCATCAGCTTCTCCCCCATCTGTCGCCGTGCCGCATTCTCGATCCCGCGCTCCGGGTTGGCCAGCTGTTCCGAGTAGTAGAGCTCAATCAGCTCTTTGAGCTCGTCGTACGAGAAAATGGCCTCCTTCCCTCCTCCCTCCTCCCCCTGCCCCCCTCCCTTCTCCCTCGCCTTCGCCACGATCGCGTCCGGCCCCCGCTCAAAGAGCCCGTAGTAGCTGGCCGCCCGCGCCAGGTCCACGCCCTCCTCCACGTTCTTGAGGTTCTGCTGCAGCACCAGGATGTTGAGCTGCATCCGCCCGCAGCCCTTGCTGTTCATCGGCCGCACCATGCGCGCGTTGCCCACCAGGTACGCGCCCACGAGGCGGCCGAGGCCGGTGCGCACAAAGTCGGCCTCGCGCTCGCGCAAAAACTGCATCGCCGTCTCGTCGTACGCGATCAGCTCGCCGTTGAGCGCCAGGATCTGGGGGTCCGGCTCGCTGACGGCCTGGTCCAGGAGATAGGGCGCCGTCTGCGGCGACAGGGCCACGCCGAGGGCGTAGGCGATGCGGCAGCGCACCTCGAGGTGCAGCGTCAGCAGCGCCGTCGTGGCCAGCTCCTCGTACGACGACACGATGCCGTCAAACGACTGCGCCGTCTCCTGCGTCATCGGCAGGTACACCGGCCCCCCCCCGGCCGCCTCGTCCGCGTTGGTGTTGCCGCCCGCAAACGCCCGGCTGGCGTCGTGCAGCAGCGTCCACCGCCGCCGTCCCGGCTTGGCCAGCGACGACGACGACCGCGTCGACGAGGCCGAGTCGGCGTCCTGCTGCGTAATGTGCCGCAGGCCCACAATCTTGACCGCCAGCCACTTCATGCTCGTGTACAGCAGACACAGCGACGTGATCGTCTCCCGCTCCGCGATCACGTCGCTCACGTCCAGCCGCCCGCTGCTGCCCTGTCGTGCTGCCCGGCCCATCAGCTGCGCCACCTCCTTGCCCAGCAGCCCGTCCGTCTCGGCCGTCGGGTCCGAGGCTGCCTCCCACAGCTGCTTCGCCGTCCGCGACACGTCGCCGTCCTCCAGCGCCAGCACCGCCGACATTCGCAGCCGGGTCGTGTCGTCGCCGTCGTCCATGTTGGCACTTACGCCCACGCCCACGCCCACGCTGCCCTCCCGGCTGTCCTCTGCCAGCCCTCCGTCCACGCCCTCGACCTCGACGCCCCGCTCCGGCGTCTTCGTCACCAGCGCCTTGTACCAGCTGAAGCACCGGTCGTAGTACCGCATCATCTGCGTGATGATCAGCGTGCTGAGCGCCTGGTCGTGCGGGATCGTCCCCAGCATCCGGCAAAAGGCCGTCACCACCGAGAAAAAGGCCGTCGTGCCCTTGAACACCGGCTTGCGCGCCACCTGGCTCCACTGTGCGTCCGGCTGGAAGGCGTCGGCCTCGCCAAACACCGCCTCGCTCAGCTTGCCCAGCGTCTCGTCCAGCTGCGGCTGGAACACGTTGACCAGAAAGTTGTCTAGGAACGACGTCAGCGTGCTCGTCGCCAGGTCCGATCCCGGCGGCACAATGTTCTTCAGCCGCTGCAAAAAGACGAGCGTCGGCGGCAGCAGCAGGCTCATGTTGAACACGCTCGGCTCCACCAGCGGCTTGCGCATCCCGTCCTGCTGGTGCTGGTGCTGGTGCTGCGACGAGGCCGTTCCGTACCCAAAGCTGATGCTCTTGGAGCTGCCCTTCTTGCCGCCGCCGCCCGACTTGCGGTTGCCGCCTCCCGTCCCGTCGTCGCTCGTCAGCCCTGGCACCGCCGACCGGATGATCCCGTCCAGCGCCTCGTACTCGGCCGTCATCACCTCTGACCGCGCGTCCGACTCGGCAAACTTGAACATGGTCTTGCGCCCGGCCCCCGCCGCCCCCCCGAACCCGCCGGCCCCCGACATGGGCGAGTTGCTGAACCGGTACAGGTCCGCGTCCGTGGTCACGTAGTTGTGCAGCAGCGACCGGATCTCGTTCTGGTACAGGTTCCACAGCTCCTTGAAGCTGCCCAGCAGCGCGCTGTTGTTGCCCGCGCCCTCGCGCCGGATCAGCGCCTTGATATATTCGTGCAGCACCCGGTGGCCCTCGGCAATCGCCTCGAACTTGCCGTACAGCGTCCACAGCAGGTCGTAGATCACGTCCGCCCGCAGCTGCGTCTCCCGGCTGCCGTAGATGTGCAGCCCGTTCGCGTTCGCCGACGACCCGCCGCGCAGCGAGCTCGGGTGCTTGCGGTCCACCTCCGTCACCGCCTCGTTGACCACCCCGAACAGCTCCACCGGCAGCCGCTGCTTCAGCTGGTCTACCGCACCCTCCAGCCGGCCCAGCTTGTTGAGCGACTCCACCACCAGCGTGATGTAGTAGAACGTGTCCCGCTCCGGGTTCCGCGCCGGGTCCTCGCGCACCGCGTGCTCAAACTCCATCCCGTCCAGCAGCGCGTAGAACGGCGCCACCGTCGACGCCGCGTCGCCGTAGTACGCCTCGTTGGCCGTCCCCTGGTGCTTCGCCAGCGCCTGCCACCGCTCCTGGCAGTACGGCGACTTGAGGTACATGTGTTCGTGCAGCTCCTCCACCAGAATGTCCATCAGCGCCGTCTCCTGGTTCGCCAGGTAGCTGCGCAGCTCGCTCAGCCCCCCGATCCCGTCCAGCTCTGGTTTCCGCAGCTTCCGCAGCGCGTTTTGTAGCACGTCCACCGCCGTCAAAAACTGCTTCTCCGAGATCCGTGCCTCCAGCCGCTCCGGCACCTGCCGCAGCTCGTCCACGTCGTTCAGTGTCTGCAGCAGGTCATCGTACATCTGCGATGACGCGTACAGCTTCTTCAGCTCCGGGTCTGTCTTGCACAGGTTCACCTTGCTCGCCGCCAGCGTCTCCTTCAGCCACCGCACCTTTTTCTGCGACCCCTGGATGCTGCTCTGGATCTTGTGGAATGTTCCGATCGAGCTGTTGAAGCCCTGGTGGTAGTCGTGCACGATGCCCTTGAGCGAGTCCTGCAGGTACTGGTGCGTCTCCTGGAAGCCCCGGTATTCGTGTGCTCGTCCGACCGAGCTCGAGTCTAGCAGCTGCAGTGCCATCTGCACCGGCACGCAGTCCGCCTCGCACATCGACGGCCATTCTTTCCGGATGTGGTCCAGCGTCTCCTGTCCGATCTGTCGCTCCGGCCGTCGTCGTGGAGGTGGCAGCTGTGGGGGCGCTTGCTCTTCTGCCTGCTTGAACCGTCCAGCAGCTCCGCGAGGGGCCGGCCCTCGTGACCGGTCCCGTGACGACGTGCCCGCGTAACCTTCACCGTACGGGTCGTAGTCTTCGCTCGGCCTCAGTCGTGCCGTCGGCTTCGGTGACTGCTGCGGCTGGGCCTGTCGTAGAGCTGGGGGCTGTTGTAGTGGCTGTTGCTGTTGTTGCTGTTGCTGCTGTGGCTGCTGCTGCGACGCCTGTTGGGGCCGGCCAAAGTTTCCATAGCCGTTTGCGTTGCCGCGATAGGAATTACCATACTTGTTCGACATGGGGACCGCGCATCGACCTCTGTACTGTGTGTGTCGTGGCTTCGTCGTCGTATATGGAGATTGAGAGCGACACCAAGTGTCCGGCCTCCTTATCGGCTGGGCGGGGCCATCACGCCTAGTGCACGTGACATTACACGTGATAGTACTGTTCTACTTGTCCATTGCTCCATTCTTCTATCGACCAGTACCTCTTTGCCTCCGGGCTTTTCCAAAACGCAAGCACATCAGGCCAGCAATATGCATGTTTTCCAAACGCCATCCTAATGACCGTTCATAACAAGAAACGTGGCAGTGATCTCTCCTAGACCGGGGCGTGGCCGCCACCGCGCCTCTCCTCCTCCAGGCCGACGCCAATCTTCTTCTTGCCCTTGGCCTTCTTGCCGGCCTTGAAGTGCTTCTTGCCCGACAGCGCCCGCACCTCGCTCGGGTCGAGCCCGTTCTCCAGCGCCACCATCAGCCGCGCCTTGCGGCCGCTGAGCTGCTTGCCGGCCGCCTGGCCCTGCTCCGAGTACTTGTGGCTGAAGGGCATGTCCATGTGGCCGGCGGTTCCGCGCTGCGGCTTGAAGAACTCCTTGTCCAGCTTCTGCGTCTTGGGGCCGGCCGGCAGCGCGAGCAGGTCGCTGACCACCTCCGTCTCGCCGTCGTCCTCGCTCCCGCTGTGCTCCTCGTCCTCGGCCAGGGACATGTTTCGCATCGCCCCCGTCGCCTTGGCCGCGCCCAGCGCCACCCGCCGCTTCTCCGGCAGATGGGCCACGTCGTAGAGCCCGCGGTTGAAGTCGACCGGGTCGTAGTCGCCCGGCGGCGGCGCGCAGTACAGCAGCTTGCCGTTGACGTAGTCCTTGAGAATGTACCGCGCCGCTCGCGACTCGTCCGGCTGACCCTGGCCGGCCTTGGTGAAGCCGCGTGCCCGTGCATACGCCATCAGCAGCTCCTCGGCCGTCGGCATGCCCGTGCCGCCCTCCTCCAGCGGCCGCAGCCGGATGTGCATGCCGTACACCGCCTCCAAAAAGGGCAGCGGTATCCGGTGCGCCACCAGTGCTGCCGGCCCCGTGAACTCGCGCAGCTGGTCGATTGGGAGCACGCCGTTGCACACCAGGTCCGCCTTGGTCGTCGCAAAGTTGGCAAACACCAGGCCGGGACAATCACACAGGATCACCTTCTCGCTCAAGTGGATCGTCTGGAAGTGCTTCGTCTTTCCCGGCGTCGACGACACCGACACCTTCTTCGCGCCGATCAGCGCGTTGATCGTCGACGACTTGCCCACGTTGGGGTAGCCGACAAGACCGACTTGCAGTTTCCGGTCCGGATCTGTCACTGTCAGCACCATGTCTGGCTAGAAACGAACAAAGACCAAACTCACTGCTGTCGTCCTTGGGCTGGAAGCTCAGAAAAAGCTCTTCAAGCTCCTCCACTGTGAGAATGTTGATGTCCAGCTCGTCCGCGTCCGCACTCTTGCTAGCGTCTTTCACCTCTCCTACTGCCTCCTCCTCTTTCGGAGCAATGGTTGCACCGCCGGCAACAGTTTCTGTCTCGTCCTCGGACTCCTCCTCAGACCCCTCGTCAGACCCTTCCTCATCGCTGCTCTCGAACTCGCGCTGTTCGTTGAGCTCCTTGGCCAGATACGCCGAGAAGAACTTGTAAGACACATTGGCCTTTTTGAGGTACGTGGCCCAGGCCAGCCTCTGCTCTTCCGTCATCATGTCGGCCTTGTTGATCAGTAGCAGATTCTCCTTGCGCGGGTCGATCTCCTTGACGTAGTCCTCCAGGTCCTCTGACCGGAACAGCAAGGGGCTGCGCGCGTCGACAATTTGCACCACCAGATCCGAGCGCTCAATCACTCGCCACAGCTGCCGCCAGACCTCGAGATTCCGCTCAAACGGAGTCATCAGCAGATCCTGGTTCTCCTGCAGCTCGGCAAGTCCTCGGCGCCAGATCAGGAACGACTCGCGCTCCAGAAAGTCCAGCTCCTCTGGCGTTGTCGAGGCATCCCATTTCGGACGCCTCGGCACCGTCAGCCGGTCTCTGTTCTCCTTGTGTTTCTTCAGCGCTGTCCGCTCCTCTGCCGCCGTCAGGAGATACGGGTTCTTCTGGTCCGTGTGGATAATCTTGACATTGTTCATCTTCTGTGCCGTGAAGTCGGTGCCAGCCAGCTGTGCCGTCGCCAAGAACTCTTCCAAAGCGCCCTGCTCCGTCACCGAGCGCATCTTCACCCATCCGGCCTCGCGGCGCTCATTTGTCACATACTGGAAAGTTGGAATGTCAGCGGACGTTTGGTCTGAGATGATCCTGTAAGTCGTCGCGTTCGTCTGCGTACCTGCTCGCCAGTCAAGTGGTCTGTCCGCGTAATCGCGGTACCCTTGCGTCTGTCTGCTCCTTTTCCCTTGCCAAACCGATCTTTCATCAACGTGTTGCCCAGACCAACAGAGGTCTTGGACTTTGGTAAAACCATGGTGATGGTCGAGTGCAGTTCTATCCTCGAGACTGTTACGAAAGGGAAGAGCGAAATAGCCGAACACTATGTTCTGTCCAGAGTATCCCTAGGTCGCTTGTACCCTAGGATGGAAATTTGAGACGTTCTAGAGACTCTTCCGAAGCCCTGATTTGGATGCGATGATTCTTCCAACGTCAGTGCTGATTAATAGCGGCGGGGGCAATTTTTTTTTCTTGGTTCGCTGCCCCTCCAGAATTGTAGATATGATAAGATAGAAAAGCGGGTCTTTTTCTGCCGAACATATTTTTTTCCCACAGAATCGCATACTAGAGACTCACAACCCACCACATTGTGATCGATCCAGCCAAGCGACATATATCCGACGACTGTTACCGCCGGAAACCAAGAACCTGCAGTGCCCAGCTCTCACTCACCGACAACAGCCATGCCCCGGCGCAAGTGGATGTAAGCATGCGCTGCCGGGCTGCCGGGCGTATTCATCGCTGTTCTGACTGGTATTCGCAGTGATAAGAAGTCGGCGTCGCACTTCACGCTCGTGCACCGGCCGCAGAATGATCCGCGCATCCACGACGAGTCGGCACCGGCCATGGTGCTGAACCCGACCGAGATCCCGAATGCGCACAAGACCAAGAAGCTCGACGAGCTGGCCTCGCAGCTGGGCGAAGAGGCCGAACAGATCCGGGCCAACGAGGGCGAGGCGGCCAACTATGGCGTCTATTATGACGACTCGTCGTATGACTACATGCAGCATCTGCGCGAGATTGGCAGCGGTGGCGGCGAGGCCGTCTTTGTCGAGTCGTCGGCCGCGCTGGGCAAGGACAAGGGGAAGCAGAAGCAGCAGCCGTTGTCCGAGGCGCTGAAGCAGATGGACCTGCGGGACCGGTCCGAAGACCTGCTGGACGAGGACATCCTGCCGTCCAAGAATCTGCAGCGGGTGACGTACCAGAACCAGCAGGACGTGCCCGACGTCATTGCCGGCTTCAAGCCGGACATGGACCCGCGGCTGCGGGAGGTGCTGGAGGCGCTCGAGGACGAGGAGTACGTCGACGAGGACGACGACGACCTGTTCAAGCAGCTGGCCCGGGACGGTGAGGAGCTGGACGCGCACGCGTTTGAGGACACGTACTCGGAGCAGGCTTTCGATGACGACGAGGACGACGAGGGCTGGGAGTCGGACGCGACCGAGCGGCCGGCCAAGGCGCGCAGTTTTGATGGTGCGGACGAGGACCGGGTGCCCGACCTGGTCGACACGGCGGCGTCGGGCTGCGGGCCGCGGCCGTCGGAGACGTGGATGGAGGACTTTAACCAGTTCAAGAAGGACCAGAAGGACCAGACCAAGACGCGCAAGCCGATCGTGCCGGCCATGTCGGAGATCCAGTCGTCGATCTGGACGACGACGACCAACGGTGGCCGCAAGAAGAAGAGAAAGGGCGCGCTGACGCAGCAGTCGGGCTTCTCGATGACGTCGTCGTCGCTCGTGCGCACAGAGCAGCTCACGCTGCTGGACGCGCGCTTCGACAAGATTGACGAGCTGTACAACGAGGACATGGACGACATGAAGTCGGTGTCGGCCCTGTCGTCCGCGTCCAGCGTGCAGGGGCCGATGCGCGGCGACTTTGACAACATCATGGACGACTTCCTGGGCGGCTACTCGATGCAGGGCAAGCGGTCCATCCGCAAGGGCCGGCCCCAGACCGGCATCGAGCAGCTCGAGGAGATCCGCCGAGGCCTGGGGCCAGCGCGGCTGACAACGCGGCGGAAATAGCGAGGGCCGAGGGCGAACCGGGAAGCATTGGGGAAACAAAACATTGGCGTCGTGTGCTTATTGAATACTGAGATACAACGGTCTTTTGGGAGCTGCTACTTAGCGGGAACGATATCATGGCAGCAAGTAGTGAAAAGAGGAAAGAGGGAATTCTCCAGCATAAGAAGTCCTGCCTGGTCGGGTTTCACGGTGCCATCTTCCCAGCCTCTCGCTTTGTTGGTGGCGGGCTGGTCATGAATTACGCCGTAGTGAATGCGTTGCTGTCGATGCAGAGTGAAGGCAATGTGAGAAAAGCTGAGCTTGTCACAAATAGGGGAGGTAGGAGCTTGAGACAGCGCTATGCCAAAACGGGACAATTATCAGGCGGTCAGTCGCGGCAGATGAATCGCATCTCTAGTGAGATGCTCGTGTAGACTCAACAAAAAGACCGTAGCAGCAGCATCACGACCTGGCCTTGACAGCGCCACGACGAGCACAGCCGAAGCGACCGGGCCACAACGTGCATGCCGAGCATCGCCGGAGTCGTCCGCATCTACTGAGATACCTGTCGACCGCGCCCGCCCGTCCGGCTCATTGCGTTGCAGGCCGCGGCGTCGTTCCCGCAGCTCGGCCCCCGATGATCGTGAAGCGCGTCTGTGACAATGGCCTTCTCCGGTAGCGCAGTGTCGGGCGGCCTGCCTGGAGCACAGGCTTCCGGCCTCTTTGGCCGAGCACCGCCGAGTAAGTCATCCATCCTGCCGCTGAGTTCATCCTCAGCTCTGCCTCACATCGGTCCGTCTTCGTTTCTTGTCACACCCTTTTTCCCTTTTTTCGACCAAACCTCTTCTTTCGCCCTCTTCCCCCTCTCCTCCCTCTTCTCCCGGCTCCCGCCATAGGCTTCGACTGCGATGATCACGATCTTCTCGACGAGCTTTTTCGAACCTTCCTCGCTGCCGCTGGTCTCGCAACGTATCCCATGGCGTCAGCCGCCTCTGCGCTTTCCAACTGCACAGGCATTGCCACACCTGCTCCAGTACCCGAGAACATGGTTCTGGAGGAGAAGATGTCCCATGAGACGTCGTCCATGGACATGTCGAGCGAAGACGCTGCGGACATTGCTGCTGCCATGAGCGCTTGCAGCATCGTTCCGCTTGCCGCCCCGACACCTCTGAATGCTTCTCAATCAGTCCGATTCCTGGATTCCGACGAAACTGCTGGCCAGATGTCGTCTCCAGAAGACTCAGTGCTGCTGAAACGGCAACCTCTCCCTCGTTGCGGGTCTCCCACCTCCAAATACATGTCGGCAAACCTCCCGTCAAAGCTGGTGCCCTTGACGTCTTTGGCAGACGACTCGTCATTGGCCATGTCTCTGTCATTAATGTCACTTTCGACCTCGGACTCCTCAACAAAGCCGGAAAGTGGCAAGCAGTCTCGGCCGTCTCGGTCGGTCATGAGCATGTTCCTTCCGGCGTCTGCCAAGGCCGACCCCGACGCACCGCCAAAGTTTACAAAGAGACGGCCAAAGACTTCTTGCCTCTTGAAGATCCCTAGACCGAAGCAGCGTCCGACATTGAGCACGGCCAAGGCCGGCGTGTCGCCAAACCCAGCTGCCAGCGAGGCTGCGGACGTGCCTGCAGCTGGCGAGACCAAACAGCCTGAAGCTCAGAGTGCTTCGGCACCAGAGGCAGTCCGGCCGTCGCTCAGAAAGGCCGCCTTCACCTTTCCACCGGGCTTCCTCAAGATGGTCGGGCCTGATCTGCCGGCAGAGACGGCACAGGCTCAGAGCACTGCAGAGGAGCCAGCCACAGCGACAACAGTCTCAGAAATGGAGACTGCTCCAGAGGTGTCAAAGACGCCCGAGGCTGTTAAAGAGCCGGAGGAGGCTGCGGTCTCAGCAAACGTCGACGAGGCTGCAAACGTTTCGGAGACGGCTGAGATGGTACAAGAACCAGACGCCGGGTGTGCAACAATGATGGAAATGCCAGAGTCACAAGAGGTTACAGAGAAGTCAGACACAGTCGCCACGGCCGCCTCATTCACCGTGCCACAGAAGCGGGCTGCTTCCATTTTCGCACCTGGCTATTTGACGATTCTCCCGCCAGGACCGCCAGCTGGGACGGCAGAGGTTAAGCAGGCAGAGGTCAAGCCGGCCAAAGACGAGAACGTGGCAGAAGCCCCGAAGCCGCCGCCCAAGAGAGCAGCTCAAATCTTCGCTCCGGGCTGTTTGACGATTCTTCCTCCAGGGCCACCAGCTGAGACGCCCGAGGTTAATAAGGCAGAAACCAAGCCCGTCAAAGACAAGGGTGTGACAGAAGCGCCGAAGCCTCCATCCAAGGAGGCACGCATCTTTGCACCTGGCTGTTTGACGATTCTCCCATCAGGACCGCCAGCTAAGACGTCGGAGGTTCAACAGGCACAAGTCAAGCCAGCCAAAGACGACAACGTGGAAGAAGCGCCAAAGCCACCGCCCAAGAGGGCAGCTCAGATTTTCGCGCCCGGCTGTTTGAAGATCAGTGCACCAGAACAGCCACAGCAGCCGCAGCCGCGAAAGGCTGCCATCACCTTTGCCCCCGGATGTCTAAAGATTGTGCCACCGTCCAGTCCTGCACAAGACGAGAGCACCGGCCCCAAGCTGCCAACAACGACCGCCTCGACGCCCAATCCCCCTCCTGCGTCTATGAACATGGCCGTCTCGGTCCAGCAGATGGCAGCCTCGGGCTCTGACAAGGAAAACTTGCATCCGGCGCGCAAGAGGGTCCGGAAGACGGCACCATCGCGCGGCGTAGCCAAAAGCACGGAGAGGCCTGCGGTGAAGGTGTTGGCAGACAAGGAGACAGCTGCGCCAAAGCCGAAGTCGACAGCCACGGGCGTGGGAAAGGAGAATGCCAACCCCAAGCCGACCGCGAAGACGTCTGCAGACAAGGTTGCGGTACGACGAGTCTCTCGGCCATGGACTGTGACGAAGCAGTCGCTCCTGTTGGAGGCAGACGAGCCCGAGGCACCGGCAGAGACGCCTGTAGAGCGACCGGCCCTCGCGGTCAAAGCGGTGCAGCAGTCTCGACCTATGCCGTCCAAGAGCGTGCAGACGAATAAGCCAGCCAAGGCGGTCACCTCCCTTCCTCGGCAGTTCCGGGTCTGGCGCGGCGACCAGGAGGACCGGCCGAAGCGAGGACGGGACCGGCTCTCCCCCAGCACACTGCCCGACCCTCTCTTCACCGTCCCCGACACCGTGATTGTGCGGCGCGAAACGCCGGGGCGCGGCTACGTGGCCTTTGTGAGGAGAATGCAGCTGCTTACCATTCATGACCCAGACACAGGCATAGTAGGACCTACCCCGGTGAACGGAGACGCCAAGGCGGCCGCTGCGGCAAGCAACCCGTTTGCGGCCGCCTTTCAACAGCAGCAACAGCAGCAACAACAACTACAACAGATGCCACCACCAGCAGTCGCCAACCCGTTTGCGGCGAAAGCGCCGAGCCAGCTCGCAGCGGCATCCTCGGCCCCCTCGATCTTTGCCCGCGGAGGCTCGCCGTCGACGACCGACTCTGCCGCCAACCCGTTCCAGGCTGCGCTGAAGAAGGTGCCCACACCGTCTCCGTTTGGGCAGGCTGCAGCGTCTCCTTTTGGGCAGACGGCAAGCCAGGCAGCTGCACCCGCCTTTGGGCTCACAGCAAGCCAGACGCAGGCTGCACCTGCTTTTGGACAGACGACAATCCAGACGCAGGCTGCACCTGTTTTTGGCCACACGGCAGGCCAGACACAGGCTCCCGCTTCTGGCCATACAACAAGCCAGACGCCGGCCAGTAACCCGTTTCAGAAAGCAACGGCACAACCGGCAGCTGTGTTTCCCAGCACCAGCAGCCCCTTTGGCCAGGCCAAAAAGACGGTGCACTTTGGGGTCAAGGAAGTGCCGTCGACACCGCAGACGGATTATGCCAGACGGATCTATGCACAGCTGGAAAAGGACAAGATCCGGCCTCCACAATGGCCGGCAGATGCGGGCGACCCGGCGAAGCGCAGCGTGATGGAGACGTTCCGCGAGAGCTACAAGAAGTACCGAGAGCGGGTGCGAGCATCGCTGGTCAAGGGCGGCCTGATTGACGATCCGGACGTGCGCAAGCGGCTGGACGAGGCGATCGACTTCAAGGGCATCTGCGAGGAGATGTGTCCCGAGTTTGAAAAGATGAGCCGGATGGTGCAGTACGACGTCAAGATGGCGGAGAAGACCGAGGGCCCAGACGGAACGATGTGGGCAGCACCGGAGCTGATGGTGAAGGCGCTGGCTCGATCGGCGGCCGGCCAGGAGGCACCGCTGCCGATGGACGTGCGGTCGGTGGGAGCGCTGAAGCGGACGCTGGACTACCTGGTCGACACGGTGCTGGGCGACGACAGCCGGCTGGCGACGACGCACAACTTTCTCTGGGACCGAACGCGGGCCATCCGACGCGACTTTGTGTTCCACTCGAGCATGACGGCAGGCGAGATGGGCGAGCAGGTGTACTGTCTCGAGACGATCACGCGGTTCCACGCGACGGCGCTGCACCAGCTCTCGCGGCGCGGATTTGCGGCCGAGGACTTTTCGGAGCAGCAGGAGCGCGAGCAGCTCGGCAAGGCGCTGCTGTCGCTGATGCAGGCGTACGACGACTGCCGGGAGCGCGAGGTCACGTGCGCACACGAAGCGGAGTTCCGGGCGTATTTTGTGCTGCTCAACGCGCACGACCCCGACTTCCAGCACAAGGTGACGGAATGGGGCGCCGGACTGTGGCGCGGCTCGGACGAGATCCAGACGGCCCTGACGCTGGTCGAGGCCATGCAGAGCGTGTGGGACTGGCGTGGGCCGGTGCGGCCGGCGATGCCGACGACGCTGGCCCTCGGCGCCGGTTCCGTCTTTTTCCGCATCGTCGCCAGCGCCCAGGTGTCGTACACGATGGCCTGCCTGGCCGAGATCCATTTTGTGCACGTGCGGCGCGGCATCCTGCGCAACGTGGTGCGGGCGTATGCGCGCACGCGCGACAGCCCGCGCGACCTGACCGTGGCCGTGCTCAACGAGATGCTCTGGTTCGACAGCGACGACGAGGCCCGCGACTTTGTCACGGCGCACGGGCTGTCGTTCTCGGCCGGAGGCGCAGCCGAGCCGCCACACCTGCTGCTGCAGGACCGCACAGGCGCGGCGACCCAGGTCGGCAGCCCGACGGTGCGGCAGTCCTTCTCGCACAAGCTGGTCGAGCGAAAGCGAGGAGGTCGGTCGCTGCCGGACCTGATCCACACGACCGTGTTTGAGGACGGCGGCGTGGACGAGGCCGACAGCAGCAACATGGACACGGGCAACGACACCCACGACGCCAGCAGCTCCATCTTTGTCGACCAGTCGCCCACGCCCCCGTCGACCGAGGAGCCGGCAGCCGTCTCGGCTCCGGTGGCGACCGCTTCGACCCTTTTTGCCGCTTCGTCGACTCCTCTTGGGGTCTCGGCCTCTCCCTTTGGGGCCACCTCCTCGGCCTCTCCCTTTACCACCTCCGTCTCGGCGCCGTCCATCTTTGCCGCAGCCAGTCCCTCTCCGTTTGCCACGAGCAGCAGCGTCCCACAGACGGCACCGTTCCAGCAGAGCAGCTTTCCACCGCCTGCTGCACGCTCCACGACGCCGACAGGATCGCCGACTCGGCCGACAGAGCCAAAGATGCAGCCGAGAAGCATATTTGACAAGCTGCCAGCACAGCCAGCCAGCACGCTGTTCTCACAGGCCGCAGCGAAGCCTGAAGCCGCTACAGCAGAAGTCGTCCAGCCGGCCCCAACACCAGCGGTGTCGTCATTTTCAGCGCTCTTTCCGGCTGCCGTGACCAAGACGACAGCGACGTCGGTCTCGTCTTCGTCAGCCCCGACATCCGCACCGGCCACTCTTTTCCCGATAAAGGCAGAAGACGCCCCGAAGGCGCCCAGGTCGACGACGGCGCCGAGCAGCTTCATGTCAGCGCCCAAGTTTCACCCACAGACGTCTGCAGCCCCGACAACTCACACAGCTCCCACAGCTCCCACAGCTCCTGCTCCCACAGCTCCTGCTCCCACAGCTCCTGCTCCCACAGCTCCAGCCCCTGTTGCAGACCCGCTGGGCGACTTCACAAAGTGGTTCGTCCTCGGCGATAACGGCATGCTGGACGAGTTCAAAGAAGCGCTGGTGGAACACCTGGTGCGACAGACAGTGGAGCAGCAGCGGCGAGACGAGGAAGAGCGACAGCGACAGGAAGAAGACGCACAGTCGTGGACGGAGGCGCTGCGGTTCAAAAAGTACAACCTGCGGGTCAAGTTCTTCTACCGGTGGCGCAACACGGCGCGCGAGCGAGCGCTGGACCGACGAGCACGGCTGGCCCGCGACCAGATGAAGGCGTACCAGGAGGCAAAGCGGGCGGAGCGACGGGCAGCAGCCGACAAGGTGGCGGCCGAGAAGCGCGAGCAGGCGGCCGAGGCGCGGCGAAGAAGCAGCCGCGAGGTCAAGTTCCTCGAGGAGCTCGGCTACTATAGCGAGATGGCGGCCAGCTCGAGAAAGCGAAAGGCGGCGGCGGCCGGCGACGGGACGACGGAACAGCCGAGTGCGAGCAGCCAGGCCGAACACGACGGCGCCGACGCGCTGCTGGCCACCGGAGTCCTCCGCGGCGTCCACGACGAGCAGGCGGCGGCATCCCGCGTCGTCCGGGAGGCCTCGGCCCTGATGCTGGGCAAGCGAGGCCGCGCCAGCCTCGACAGCGTCGGCAGCAGCGACAGCCTCGACGCCGACAGCACCAGCGACAGCATCCACGACACGGCCAACGACGCGGCCAGCATCCGCAGCAACCGGAGCGACCGGAGCCGCGACGACGGCAGCAGCAAGTTTGTCTACTACCGCCGGTCGGTTCCCGGTCGCGGCCGCGTCCAGAGCATCTTCACGCGCGTGACGCCGCCGGTGGCCGAGAGCCAGAACAAGAGTGGCCGGGGCCGGTCGCCGTCGTCGTCGGTCCGGAAGCCGGGCAAGATGACCAACTTTATGCGGTACGACAGCAAGAAGCGCTGGTCGTGGTCGTCGATGCCGTCGGGCGGCCGTGGCAGCGGAGAGCGCGACCACATCAGCCCGTCACCGTCGCAGTCCTTTTCCATGTCGACCAGTGCTGCCGGCACGGGCCTCGGGTCCAGCTGGAACGCCAGCGGCAACGGCCTGCACGGCGGCTCCAAGGTCCGGTCCAGCTACTGGCGGCTGCGCGCCATGGGACTCGTCCAGATGCCCAACGGCCAGTACCTGCACGAGTCGCTGGCCCTGCCGATGCTGCAGGACGGCCGCCGGTTCCGCGGCGTGGGCAGCTACGGCTTGCCGGGCGTGTCGTCCGTGTCGTCCGTGTCGGGGCCGCCCATTCCGCCCATTCCGCCGGTCCCGACGCCCTCGTGGGACGACAATGCGGGCAAAGACCGCAGCAGCAGCCGGCGGCGCAGCGAAGAGGACCCGCCGCTGCCGCTTCCGGCCGCCAAGAAGGCCAGGACGAGCACGGGCGCAGAAGCGACAGCACCAGCACCGACAGCTTCAGCTTCCGCAACGGTCGACCTCGACGAGACCGAGCGGGTCATCCGCGAGATGCGCGAGCTGGCCGACGCCATGGACCAGGACCGCGACTGGTTCCGCGAACAGACGGAACTGCTGCAAAAGGGAACGTCCGAGTGGGGGCAGTAGGTGAGAGGTGAGGCGAGAGAAGGGGGTCGTCAGAGGCGAGTCGTCCGAGGCGAGTCGTCAGAGGCGAGACCAGCAAAGACTTGTTTTGTTCCTGTCAAATGCTGCTGTGTTCCACATCGTCTGTTGTATCCGGGAAAGACCCTGTTTGTATTCCTCCGGGAACAGGTCCTGGAGAGGTAGAGGACCATGTGTGTGTGGCGATATCCATCTTGGCGTTTTATTGTTGTTTTCCTCTTGTTCTCCTTCTTGTCGGCATCTGTCATGTAAGATAGCATCTCTGAGCGGTTGCACAAATTCCAGAGGCCATACGCCCAGTATCATATACACCATGATAAGTGTACACGATAACCAGCAAAATGTGGCCAATCAAAAAGAGCGCATCAATATACAGCAAGTGTTCGCATCAGTCCGTCTGGTCGTCATTGTCATCCGGACTCACAACTCTCCAAGAAATGTCAAAATTAACAGAGCTAAGCATTACACAACATGACGTCTGGGATACAGTGTCAACAGCCCTTCAACATACAAAATACATGTCCGGTCGTAAATCGAGGAATACCAAACATTGCCCAAAATGTGCCAGCTAAACGCCGAACCTCACCTCCGTGTCGGCGGCCCCGGAAAGTCGACCTTGATCGCCTGTGTCGACTGCGGGCTGCCGCCCTTTCTTGCCTTCTTCCGGCCGGGCTCGCTCGCCTGTTGCACCAGCTCCATGTCCAGCCGCTCCAGATGACCGAGGCTGTCGGGTGGCGTGACGCTCCGAAGGCCGCTGTTGTGAAGCGGACGTGGCGGAGCACTTGTCGATGGCTGTGACGGCACGCTGCCCGACACGATGCCCAGCCCGCCAAACCCGCCGTAGCCGTTGCTGTCTGTCGCGCTCATCCGGTACGCTGCCGGGAGGTATGGCGTGAACAGCGCCTGCGCCTGCTGCTGCCGCAGCTGTGCCGTCGGCGACATGTTGGCCTCCGGGAACGCCGCCGTCGCCGGGAGCAGAGCGGTGGCCGACGTCGGCGTCGAGAACACCGGCGAGTCGTACATGGTTGGGCTGACACGGTTGCCGCCGCCATAGTAGCCGCCCTGGCTACTGGGCATGTGTGTAAACGCAGACGGCGGCGACGTGGGCGACAGGTGCTGCAGGCTGGCCTCGGCCGGTGTTGGCAGCGGCCCTTTTCGGGACGCTTTCGGCAGCGTCGTCGTGAGCTGTGGCAGCTGCGGCAGCTCGGGCAGCCTGCCCTGGGGATGGGACGCCGGCGGACAGGCGAGGTCGGATGCCGCCGTGGGCAGCAGCTGTGATTCCGGCACGTCTTTCCTGCTCTCAGCGGCGGGAGCAAACTGCACGCCCACTTGTAGGGGCGATTCCGATGTCAGACCTGGCCGGCCCATCCTCTTCCCCGACGTGCTGCCGTCCTGCATCATGGCCGAGGCCATCGACATCGGCTGCAGGTAGGACATCCGATTCAGGCCGCCCGAATACGTCCCGCCGGGGACGGGGCTGCCAATGTCGCAGCCGCCGAGTCCGAGCGCGTCGATCTTGATGCCCTGGCTGCCGCGGCCGAATCCGCCGCTCCGCCTGTGCCGTGCCCTGCGCTTGCGATACAGCACAAAGGCAACGGCAGAGGCTATCACCACAGCCACCACAGTCACGATCCCAATGGCCGCAGCAGTGGTTGTCGGCATGTGGGACCCGCTGGACTTGATGGCTGCGCTGGACGCCGTGCTCGAGGCCTCCATGATGCTGATCACAGTCGTGGCAAACACGCTGTCGCTCAGCCCGACCACCACCTCTCCAGACGGCTTCTGGATACAGCCGGCTTCGAGGGCCACGAGGGCTAGAAAAAGGGGTTTGTCAGCTATGCCGTCTGCGTTGCCTTGTCCACAAGCTGCATCTTACCATTCGATACCGTCACGCCCGAGTCCAGGGCAGATACACACGAGAGGCACTGGCTGTAGGAGCTACCAGTCATTGCGCTGCTGTCCACGCTGCAGTAGTCGAACTCGGAGTGATTGCCCACGTCGGGGATGCCGTCCTCCAGCGCATTCAGCAGGGGCCCGCAAGCCGTCGTTGTCTGGCAGGGACTGGTTCCGATGTTGGTCGCATTGGGATACCCAAAGATGCAGTAGTCAAAATTGTATCGCAGGTTGTCTGCATCTGTCAGCAAATCGTCGAAACGGATCACCAACGATGCCGCCAGCTGGACTTACAGAAGAACCAGCCCTGGTCGCTTTCGCTGCCCTGGGAAAACGTGCTGTTCTGCAGACAGCTGAGGCAGGACGCCCACTTCTGGCCCGCCGTAGAGGAGGTGAAGTCGGAGTCCTGACACGAGATGTCGGCATTCAACGTGTTGGACGAGTTCGGGTCCGATATGTCCAGGCTACTGCTGTCGATGCAGACGCTAGAACACGGCGAGTTGGGCGTGACCTGGATGCCAGACGTAACTCTCGGCTGCAGAGCCAGCGAGAGCAGCAAGACACAATCCGGGACAGAGGGAATCCGCAAGCTCGGAAACCTGGGACGCCGAGCAGCCATATTATGAACAGGTTGCTGCTTGGCCCAATTGGTGAGACGAAACGTAGAAAGAATAGAGAAATTATTACGGGGAAGGAGGCTGCCGGTCGTTACTTCCAACCTCGCCAGGAGTATATAGCAGATTATTCTGTGTATTCAGAAGAGCGAAAGAAGGCCGATTGAACAGGTAGTAACCGACTGGCTGCCAGCAGAAAGTCGAGCTGTGAAAAGAATGGCAGATCAAAAGCCTAGCACTTGTGGTCTCTGGGGGAACGAAGGAAAGGAAACGAGAAGACAGAATGTGTTTTCTTGTTCTTACTATCACAGCCATCGCTTGCTGTCGTGCATCAGGGACACAACGTTTACATATACCGAGACTACCCCTGTCCAGTCTGTCCTTTCGAGCCGCCTTGTACTGCATAGCACCACTCTCCTCTTAACGGGTCGGCCTAGCACAGCTGTGTCCCGAGAATGTGATATTGAACATCGACAAGCGCGGGGACGAACAAGACAGAACAGAGCATGAGTCGATTGAACTGCCTGTGGGCGCTAAGACGACAAGGCCTTAGCGAAGTCCCTCTAAGGAGGGGGTAGCTGAACAGGTGCCAGCGAGTCTTGGTACAGAAACAGCCCCTGGGGATGGGGCTCATGACATGTGCAGCTCGTTTGACGCATGTTTCCAGGTTGCAATGGAATTGTGATGTCTGTGGCGGCTATTCGCTGAATCACCGTCGTCCTTTTCCGATCGCTACCAACGGTGGTATACGAAGACAATGTTCCCTCCGAGAGCAACGACTGAACATCATACCACAAGTCTTCACACCGATCTCTGCAGCTGCCTTCTGTCGCTCGTAGTGGTAGACGAGATCCCCGGTTTTATTTCCTCTTCGACAAGAGACTTGCGCGCTCATTGGCTGGAACACAACTACGGCGCTTAGATATCTTACATTCGAACCACAGCTTCTGCACTCTGATTCGCTGGTCTCCTGTTCCGAGTGGAAACGCACTTTCTTGAACCATTTCTTCGGCGGTGCTCCACAGCACCACTTAACTTTGAGCACGGCTAGACGGAGTAGCGAGCGCTTCCGTTCTCCCTCACTGTCGCAGGCGGAAGACTGGATTGAGGTCTCATGCAGAATGTACAATGCAGCACATGCAGCACACGCAGCACATGCAGCACATACACTAGCCTCTCCTCGGCCTCCAGTTGACGTCGTTTCCGTGTCACAAGCACAAGAATCATACACCGTCCAAACTACCCCCAGAGCACAGTTTTGACTCGAGGGTTCACCGCACACTCCAACTCGTTCAGGCAAGAGGCAAGCATAGCATCGGCAAGTAAGAGCAGATCGGTGAAACCCAACTTTTTAGTAGATTACAGGTCATATGAACGCCCCAAAACACCAACTCCCTTTATGGGCACAAAAAAGGTGAAAAGCAGAAGTTAAGCCCAAAACAGACGTCCCAAAGACAACGATCAACAAAATGATGCGGGCCCCAAATGCGGCCTGTGTCCTTCCGCCATCTCTACCCGCTCCCCCGCGCGCGGCAGAAACTCTCAGTCGCTGTCCTCGCCGGCAGCAGACTTCTTGGCCTTCTTCTCGGCCTTGCGGCGCTTGCGCTCTGCCTTCTCCTCGGCAGTCTCGCCCTCGTGCTTCTTGCGCTTCTTGCTGTCCTTGTCCTCTGTCGCCGGCGTCTCGGCAGCCTCCACAGCCGCCGCCTTGGAAGGCGTGGCCGCAGCAGGGGCGCTTGCCTCTGCTGCCGGGGCCTCAGAGGCTGGTGCACCCGTGCCCGGCTTCGAGTAGTCAACGTAGCCATCCGACCACTTGGCCGGCGTCGCGTCGTTCGGCCGTCCAAACTTGTCCAGCTTGCCGTCGGCCTTGAGCTTCTTCTTCTCCGCCGCCACGGGGCCGAGGCCCCACCGCCGGGGGTACAGGTCGCGCTCCATGATGCAGCGCTTCACCTTGGCAACGACGCCGTGGTCGCAGGTGCTCATCTCGACAGTGGACCTGCAGATGTCAGTATGGAGAGCCATCAATAGAAGGAGTGAAAAAGGAGCAGGGAGTCTCACATCTGCGCAATACCAATGGCAATGGCCTCGCCCTTGGTGGTCATGAGAACAACCTCTTCATGGTGTTCTAGGAATGTTAGCTAAAGTACGCAGTGTGCCGAATTGCGCCACCGTTATGTCACGTACCAATGGCAGTTTCTGCGAAGTTGTTAGTAAGCGTTAAAATAGCCCAGATTAGATAGAAAACATACCGTAGCGCAGAAGACCCGGAAGCATCAGCTTGGCACCGTAGCAGACGGCGTTGACGGCGCTGTCCTTGACGACAAGACGCTTGTAGCCCGTCAGGAGCGACTCGAGGGGCTGGATGATCTTGCGGAGGTAAGACTCGTCGCGCGTGTTGTCGTACAGCCACTGAGCATCGAGAACGTCGTGCAGCGTGACGAGGTCCTTGGTCTCGTCCATGGCACCACTGCGGACACGGCGCAGCTCCTGCATGTGAGCACCGACACCGAGCAGCAGACCCAGGTGGACGCAAAGTGTACGCATGTACGTGCCAGCCTCGCAGCTGGCCCAGAAGACGAAGAGACCGCGGTCGTTGTCGAACTCGATCACCTTGCTCTCATAGATCTAGAAGGAGCAAGAACCAGTTAGCCTATTTCCAAGCCTGGCAGAGAGGTGAGCGGATGAAAGTGGTCCAACTTACACTGCGGATACGCAGCTGGCGCTTGACGGCCGAGATAAGAGGCGGGCGCTGGAAAAGCGCACCCGTCAGGGTCTCGAGAGCCTGAGCCACCTGGGGCTCACCACCAGGCACACGGCCGTGAAGGCGGGCTATGCACACATACTCCTTACCGGCACCCTGCTGGGACTTGACCAGGCGAGTGGCGCGGTCAACGCAAACAATCAGACAGCCAGTAACTTTGGGCTAAGCCAGTTAGAAAAAAGCAAGCGGTGAGTGGGAGAGGACGGGTAGAAACGTACATCCAGAGTACCGGAGTGGCCGGTCTTCTCGACGCTGCACAAGTCGGTCAGTAAATGCTTGCCCCGCCTGCCTCTTGTCAAAGCTCAATCCCGTCCACACAACCACATACCGGAGAATGCGCTTGACCCATGCCACCACCTCGTGACTCGACGGGTTCGACGGCTTGTCCAAGTTGATCACACCCGAGCTGACATAGGACTTGAGGTCGCGACGCAGCGGCGAGCTGCCGTGGGGGATGGGCGTGAAATGACCCGTGCGGATGAGCACTAGATGGGTTAGCACAAGGATACTTCCTCTCTCGGAGCGACTGCCACGAAAACGCACAGTTGTCGAAGTTCTTCAGGAGAAGAGGCCAGTTGCTCGTATCGACAGCCGGCGCGGTCGCCTGAGGCTTGATCGTGTACTCGTCGTCCTTAACCGCGTCCGACATGGTGAATATCTGGGTAATTATTCTTTACGTATATTCCGTTTCCCTTCCAGTTGAACAAAAATGCCGCAGCTGTCGAAATAAGAATGCAATTGGGCGGCTTGCGACTGCAGGTTGCTGAAGGTTCTGGTCAAAAAAAGCTTCCGAAAATTTTAGGACAAAAAAGTTTCTAGATAAAAAAAAGTTGCTGGTGTGAAAATAAGTGGTCCCACTACTAGTGGGCCAATCATTCGCTCAAAATTCTTATCGATAAGAAAAGATATGCCATGAGCACCAGCCACAAAGCCACAATTATTACATTACTACTCTGTATAGCATAAAAAATCGTAGTATAAAAATCACTGTCAGAAATAGTTCAACAAAAAATCGCCCGCGATGCACTATCCGTGGCTAACGAACAAACGGATATCATACTGTTCCCAACTCCAGAAATCAACCTAGTATCCGGACTTTATATTAATGGATTTTAACGAGTTCACAGCTTCACATAGCTTTGCCTCTTTTGGCATCTGCCTCAGTGAGCCCGCCGTATGGTGTCGATGAACCTGACGATATGGGAGACTGTCCGCTGCGGCCATATCCTGGATGTTGCAGCGCAGGAACTGGCGCTGAATTGCCTGTAGCTGGATACCCGTCGCTATCAACCTCTCGTAATTCATATGACTCATCCTTGACTTTGTCTTCTTTCTCAAACGCTAACGCCCCCATTGTAGGGGCCTGGCTAGGCCGTGCTTTTGGCTGCGTTGATTTTGACCGGTAAGAATCCTCGTGTGCTGCTCCAGTACTCATATTGGAGTTCAATCTGTGCATGCCTACGCTGGAGCCGCCCGCTCCAAGGCCAATTTGTGCCAGCTCCCGCTCGTGAGCCACCCGCTCAATCTGTTCCTGTGTCGGGGCATACAGCTGATTTGCAGAGTTGCTGCGGCCAATCCCCAGATCCGTTTGAGCGCCTGTGTACGATTTGGACGTGAGGTCGCCGCCGCTGGGGGAAAGGGCTTCTGGTATAGAGCCCACAGCTGGCCATGCTTGATGCTTGGCATCTACCGCACTAACAGGGCTATTGTATTGCGAGCTGTATGGAGAATAGTATCGCGGAAATGGATTGTTGTCGCTCGAGGCGGTCATTGGCGAATTGTTATCCCAGCCTCGCAGTGGCCTTTGGCTCGTAGGTGTCTCAAACATATCGGGACCGGGATAGCCAGGTTGTGGAAACGGCCACGCAGGCTGCCCATTGCGTCCCTCCAATCTTTTGAGGTAAGCACGGCGGTGGCGACGGCCAATGCAAACAATGCTAATTCCAATGAGGGCGAGAAGGAACACGAATCCTCCGACTGCGATGCCAACTTTTCCACCCAATGAGATGGCCGAATGGGCGGGAGTGTAGGTGTAGAGTGAGTTTTGAGAAGGCGTCGTCACGTTCATTCGAACGGTAGAGAAAGGAGTGCCCTGGACGCTGAGGGTGGAGCCAACAGCTGGAAGTTGGCTACAGGCAGCATCCAATACGGTGATATAGTTCATGAGATACTTGGTCGTACCAGCCTCCAAGCAGGCTGTGCACTTCGGAACTTGTGTCTCGATCCAGCCATCGCAAAATGCGAAAGTACTATCTTGAGTGGTGAGATTGTCCCAGTAGAATGCAGAATCCAAGGGATAGCAGGCGGTGCTGAAGGTAGGTCAGATTATCTGTTAATAGAACCAAAAGAGGTGATGGTTGCTAAAATACCTTGTGGTGCAAGGGCTGACTTGAAAGTCGGTGTTGTTGGGCTTTCCGGCCAAGCAGTATGATAAAGCATAGCGTAGATTGTCTAGTGAGAGCAAAACATTGGTGTCAGCCCAAGCCCAACTGCTGATGTAAATGACTGAAAACAGGACAGATTACTCACAAACTAGCCATTGTAGGTCAGACTGGTTGTTGCTTGAGTAGGTGCTCGTGAGCTCGCAGTCGATGCAACTTTCGAAGACTGTTCCGGCCGAGCTGCCAGAAAAAGATCCATCGTCACAGATTATGTCGGAAGCAGTAGTGGCTGACAAGACGTTTCCACAATACTGAGAGCATGGGGAATCAGGTGTGACCAAGAGAGCCGATGTGGCGCCCGTCAGGGCAGCTATGAGGGTCAGTTTCAATAGCCGCATTTTCAAGACAGGAAGACGGCGTGGCTCTCTGCGGCTTCCTATACTATGTTCATGCCCAGGGTAGTCTGGCTTCTGAGATTCCGGTATATGCCTGAGAACAGTCCCTTGGGCTTGCAAAGGATTGAAGTTGGAGCTGCTTGTAGTGGTAGGAATAGAAGAAGGGCAGCGGGAAAGTAAAGTATATGTGCGATAATCTTGATTGGAAAGACTGCAATAACAGCAGGTGGAGGGTTGAAAGACCAAAGTACAGCCAGGATGCTGGGGATCTGCACGGTTCGGTCACACTTGTACCGTGAGAACCGATCCACACAAACGGCAGCGGGAACATATGCTTGTATATATATGCCTTCAAATTGGTGTGAATCTAGCGCAAGGCGCAGGTATTATTTGGACAGCCGCGACGTGTTGGGCCTTTGTGCGTCGCAAGTATAATCAGGAGATGTCGCAAGGCATGGGTATAGTGCCTGTCCAATGGGGCAATTAGATAGACACATAGCACGGAGGAAGACAATTGAGGTGTGCAGACGGGTACAATGATGGAGTGAGGCAAGCGCCGTCCGGAGTGGTATTTGTGATTCCAATTGCAGCTTGCAGCTCTGGCGACGATATTTTAGAGTTTGGAAAGCGTTCCCGTGTCGCGTTTTGCCATTGTATCTTGCGCTGTCACTTCTCAGGAACGTTACGTCGTAGAGAGACGGGATACTCGGAAACCGGCATGAAAGGGGAGGAAAATGTACGTAGCGAAGCTTGTGATAGAAAACAGCCAGAAAGAGGGCGAGAGGGGCGAAATGGAACGTGACGGAACCGGGTGTGACGACCTGCACCAAAGTGCACCCACCCGTATTGACCTGAAAAGGACTAATGCCGTCCACGGATCCACGGCCTGTGCCTCTTTTCAACGCCTCTGCATCATGCGAGTGTCTAGTTAGGGCTGGGGTTGGAAGGTTGGTGTGGACATACGGCATCTTCTTCAGATGAGCCGGCAGGATAGTTCAAGAACGCACGAGTATCGTAGAGCTGGTCATGGTGCAGAACGAGTTTTGAGATGCCATAAGTTGCAGCGAGTTGTTTCGACAATTGGTGCGTGCGGAGAACGTGTGCACGAATAATGACTGCACTACTTGTTTTATGGCAGCCGGTTCTTGTGACTGGGTGTTTGGTAAGTATAGATTACTATGTAATCTGTACGAGAACTGTGTATTTGTTGCTCGCAGCGGACGAGAGAATTAAATGACGGCAAGCCATGGCTGGTGGTTGGTGGTGTATGCATTGCTAGGGCCCCCTGGACCAGCAGTGTGATGCGATGTTTGATTGGTTGTTGGTCCTTCCTCTGGGAATCCTGCCTTTTCCGGAAAGGGCAGGGCTGGTGGGGACATGCATGTAGCCTACAGGGTAGTCAGTACATGAGAGTCCGGTAAAGATGACAACTGAGCCGTGAAATGTGGCGTACAACAGCCTCTAAAAGGGTACCTGATACACTAGCCAACAGTCTCTCTCAACCCTTATCTACTCGACTTAAATTCATCGCCCACACGGCCCGAGATGGCTTGGACGTCTTGAGCATCCCATGCTCCGTACTCCGTACGTAGTACGGAGTACGGAGTACGGAGTACGTGCTTTAGTCTCCACCCAATCAGCTACTACGTAAGTACTCTGCATGTACTCGTATGTCGTTGTCCTCTTTGCACCCAACAACCCAGAGTTTACGGAATATGTCTGTCTTTCCGTCCATACACAGGCAATCAACCGCGTCAGCTATTGCAAGAGGGCAGGAACAAGGAGCATGCAGGTCCCTAATACGAGAAACATGATAACGCATCTTACGATCCGGGTCGGGTGCGCGTCTATTCTGGCTTGTACATAGGGTACTCGTAATATCTTGCTCTACAGAGTCGTACTCGATCTTACGTCCTGTGTTGCCCTACAAATACAGCGCCGTCCATAAAGGGTAATAAGGCAGACCTTTTGATAGCGTCTTATAATTTGCACTTGCTTGATATGTTTTATACATATGTTGCTAGCATCGTCTTATGCAGTAGGGCACTCTATTATGGTTGTATACTCTGTACTCCGTACAAGCAATTGCGTTCACATGCTAAACTTTCTCCCATGTTCTCGTTTTGTTGACCTGTGTTGCATTTTGTGCCGCTTTGCAGCGTCTTAGTGGGCCATTTTCTTCTCATATACGGAGTACAGTAGCACCCTGCTGCAGATCAAGATAGCGGCTAGCCAACGCTCAGCGTCTTCGGTCTAGCGCCAACAGCGGAAACCACAAGAGTAGGGAACCACGCCATTCGCAGCATGGCTGGCATGTTTAAACCACACGGCGGTTAAAGGTGCCCTAGGTGAGTACACCTTTTCAATATTGTTTACAAACAACTGGTTGCAGATGGCCATTCGGATTTGTGTCATTTGTTTGGTGGAAACTACATACATAGTAAGACACGGAGTACGGAGTACATAGTGAAGATTATTAAGGCGGGATGGAACTCAGCCGACTATGTAAGATATTCCAAACTGGTAACAATGCTAGGCCAAACTAAAAGAAACTGTATGCTGAGCAGCAGCTCGGGGTACTGGCTAGGGATGCTAAAAGAACGATCTCATAAATGCAGCCAAGGAAGGGGAAAAAAAGTAGGTGCAAAAAACACAACGACAGAATACAGGCCAATAACAACTAGAACAAAAAGGGCATTCATCGTCCATGGAAGAAAAGTCTCAAAATACCCATGGCGGCTTAACACTCGTAATAGCTCCAAATTTGAAGTCATCCTTCCTTCTTCCTTCTTCCTTCTTCTTTTTTCAGGTCCCATGTCGTCATTATTGCAATACCGGGTCAGCATTGCTGCTTCGTCTCAACCGTAGAAACTCGAGAAACACCGACATCATCTTGTAGCTTGGCATCAAATTTCATAGCTGTTGGCGTAGGTGGATCGAATTTCGGAGAGGTTCGATTTTTAAGGTCAAGGCCGCGCATAGGGGTTTGGTTGCGCGACTGTGGACCACCAGCCAAGGAGTCTACCAGCTCGCGGATGTTCGGTGGTAGAATGATCTCGTATATGCTGTCTTCTACCCCATGGGTAACTGGGGTTTGTGTTGCCGGTCTGCTCACACCGGAAGCTCCAGCTGTCGTGACAGCCTCGGCCGTTTGGTGTTCCTGTCCCGCTGGCGTCTGAGAATGATTATGGACCGGACAAGATCGGCTAATGAGATTGATCATGGCGACGATTTCGTCGTCCGGGTCCAATTCAGGTTGCGTACGTGGCGGAGGCGTGCCAAACAGCCAGGACGCAGAAGACGCCGTGGACGTAGCACCGCGCGACACGGTACTGCGGTTGTTTGAGGCTAGCCGGCGCCAGTCATCACCTCCAGCGGTGGCTCGGCTTGTGCTTACAGAGGCGAAAGGCGACACTTCCCCATTTGTTGCATTTGCCTTTGCTAGAGGCTGTCGTCCACGACTGACAGGACGGCTGGGAGATTCCCCAAGTCCGTAATCAGGCTCATCAGTGACGAAACTAGCAAAAGTAGACCGGGTGATGCTTGCATTCCTGTTTCTGGAAATTCACGGTTAGCACGTATATACATTGCATAAGATGTCAAAAGGAGAAACACCCATCCATACCTTATCTCAACCATTTCCTTGCCATTTTCTGGTCGTGCAGGGAGACTTCCTCTCCGATTACCACACGGGATATACATCGGAGACTCTAAACGCCGCAAAGCAGGAAGGGCTTCTCGATAGAAAACGCTTGGGCTATCCGCCATAGGAACTGACATCCGTGACAGGCTTGAGCTCCTAGGAAACTCGGTGACTCCATCCCCACCTTCAGCTCGCGAACAACTTGCGTTGCGAGACTTCGTCGACGGCGGTCTTATAGGGACGGTTGGTAGAGAGGGTGGCCCCTCGTCGTTATCTTGTGCTTTCCTAATAGTCTTCATTATTCCAGACAGTCTCTTCATATCCTCATCTGAGAACTTGATTATGTCGTCGTCGTTTGTTGTACCGCCACCTGTTTCCGTTGGTTGCGTCTCAGGTGCATCTTCCACAGCCAGGCGATGGAACGGGTCTTCCAAACATGGCGGTAGTTTCAGAGCGGTCGTGTTCGGTTGGGTGAGACCCGCTTCCGTGGCATTAACAACGCGGCGGTTCCCAGAGCCGAATCTCTCAGTAGCAGGCGCCTTCTTGGTGGGCTTTTCGTCAGCGGGTGGAGATGGCGGCGTCTCAGATACGACCACTGCTAAACGCTCCAAGGCTTTGGCATTTCTCGTAGGAGGTGTTATCGGAGAATCAAGCCTTCTGCTAACAACTTTCGAGGCACCTCCACCATAACTCCTATTAGCATTGGGGTTAGATTCTACCCGAGGTAGAGTCAAATGCGTCTCAGGGAACGTGAATATTGGTCTCAGAGAAATCGGTGTTGGACTCGGGGCGGTCGGCGTCGGTATGTCTGGCTCCCCAGTGATAGGCGGCAAAGTCCCGCTGTGCGGGCTGATCCAGTTACGAAAGGCAGCCGGGGCTCTCGTATCGGCCGGAATTTTGAGTTCCAATTTCGGAGGCGGAGATCTCAATGGCGCAATCCAAGCGAGAGATTCAAGACGCAGCCCAGAGTTGACAGATGTGACGTCGAACACGTGACTCCACTCTGCTCTGCTTTCTCCATATGGCATTTTTTCCATGCCATCTGGCATGCCCTTGAAAGACGGGCCAGCAGGTATTGGCTGTGTTGACATATATGACCTGATGTTGGAAGGCTGATCCGGCGCCTGGGCCGATTGTTGATACTGTGGCTGACTGTATGTATGGCCAGTATCGACTTCCTCGCCAGAGTCATCTCTAACAACCTTGGCAAACGGCTTTCTTGAAGTGTCGACAACCAGGACTTCCTTTACACCGCGTCCAAGGACGCCATAAAGACTGACCTCTCCGTTCTTGACACCAAGGACAGTGCTTGTTCCTGTGTAGATGGAATCCTCCTCGATACCTGTGCGGTTGGCGATAACAAATACGATCTCTTCTTCATTTTCGCTTCGAATAACCGGCTCCAGACGCTGGATCCAGTATTTGAGAGTGTCCAGATCAGGTTCCAGTGGCAGCTGAGTGAAGGAGCGGGGGTTCTCACGAGTGACCCAGGCCATAGTAAGGATGACAAGATTGGCCTGAACCTCGAGAACATGGAACGCAAACTCGAATGCATGCCAGGGTGCTTCGAATCTGTAGGGACTGGGAAGGAGGGTTAGTCGTCCAATGAAATAGTAAGAAAGTTACTGTCTGGTTTCCACACTTACTTTATGTCCATGCCTGTAGCCATGCAGTAGTCAGTTCCTCTGTTCGTGCGGTCTACCATAGCATTATTGAGAAATGGAAGTACGACTCACAGATTCCCATCGCCACATTGCCAAGGTCGGGGATCTCGTTCTCAAAGAAGCCGTCTCGACCTTCGAGAGCCCACGTCTCATCAACCGCATAAAGGAACGACTTGCGGTAGTTTGCAATCGTTTCTCCGTCTCTGTTCACCATGATTGCGGAATTGTAAAATTCGGGCGATGTCGGCCATTTATCCGCCACGTCGACCTTCTCCGGATATCCCACAACGACATTGCAATTGAGCTTGAGGGCGGTGGTGCGTGCCCATAACGAACTGATGCCCGAGCCCGACGGTTCAAGGAACGGCGATATCTGTGTCAGTGAATGAAAGTTGTAGCCTAGCGGGTGAGTGTAAGGAGACGTCAAGCAAGATTGGGAGAGAAGCAGGGAATGGGGGTGGGAGATCGTGTATACCAGTGAAAGCCAACTCAGGAAGCACGAGAAGATCTAAGTCTTCCAAGTCGAGCGATTTGTTCAGGACCGCGTCGGCGCGGTTGAGGTTGTTGTCAATGTCTCCAACCTGGGGCGCAAACTGAAGGCATCCTATCCTCATAGTGGGCGTAGAAAAATATGCGATGTTCTACTTGTACAAGCAGTTCCATGAGAAAAAAGAATGGTCCAAAACGTCCTGTATCCACTGCTCAGTCACTGCCCACAGACACCACACGAACCGACAGAGCAAGAAGCTGGCTGCTATTGCACCACCGCCAGAAACGGGCTGTGAAGCTGTCACAAAGAAGAAACGAGACGTGTAAACCAAAAGGACAATACGGGATGACGACACGAAATATGTGCAAAGATGTAGAAACGGTAGCAAAGGGAATCAGGAAGCGGGATCAAGAGAAAAAGGGGTGGGGAGTTTCGTGGGAAGAAAAGTGGGCTGTCGATGATGGCACGGCGGCTTATTGAACAAAACAGAATGGCAAGGTCTGGTAGGCTTGATGTTCTGGTAAGAGGCAGTTCGCGAGTACGGAGTACTCTGTACGGAGTATGTGGCTGACAAGGAAAGCACTTTGGGCAGCATGAATTAGAGGAGTGGCAGGGGACACAGAACTCCTTTCCATATCACACCAGCCTTGGAACCTTCAGGCAGGGTGCATATAAAAACCAGCCTCCAAAGCGCCTCGCCAGCAGTCTCGGCGCCTCGTTGTCCCAATCATATCGGTTACTATAAGATGCCTTCCGCGGAATGGTGGGGCCGGGTGATGCTGTTGGTTAAGCCTTGCGAATCATATCCCCCCGCTACGCGCCCCCTCCCGGAGCAAGACCCACTGGGGCAGGCCTAACGATCACTAGAAAAGGGGGGCCATGGCGCATGACTTAAACAGCGGCAACGGTGCAGAGCCCAATGAATCCGACCGACCTACGAAGCATGCGAGTTTATGTAAGCCGGTTTCTGTACTCCTTAAGTGCTCCGTAATTTTACATTACATCGTGGTAAATGCTCATACACGTAAAGTGGTTTCGCTCCACGTTCTCAAAACTTGAGAGTTGTCTGTCTCTATTCTACTGCTCTTTCACACGGGATGGTGGACTGCGACATGTGAAGCTAACCTTAGGAAATACAAAGTAAACCTATGCTCCGTATTATCGGATCCCACTAGCCAATCCTTCATGTCCACGAATGCAAGGTGTGTCCAGGTAAAATTGATTTGCTTGCAGCTATAAGTATGTTTTTGTCATTGTATCGCATTCTCTTGGCCAACCCAATCGCTGATTCGTGCCTGAAATGTTAATACGGCAACCGCGAACAGTGCCCATATGCATTTGTGTTCTTTCTAACCGATCATCTCACACCCAAGCCCTCATGTGCCTGTTTCCATCACCTGACATCTAACAATTACAAGTCTGGACAATAGAGGGGCCTATGTCTGAGAGCGTGGTCCCAAGAAAGTCGGAGTTGACCTTTTCCCAGCCGAACCAGGCTTCTTCGGACCTGTCAGGACTACACAAGGCTGTCAGTTTTTGCGCCAACTTGCTTTCCTCTTCCTCAAAAGGCCGAAACGTACCTTATGAGTGTGGCTACCGCAGAGTCATCCGCTGCGTTGTATCCCCATGAGAGGTACCAACCACTTCTCTGACATGGTTCAACATACCAACTAGCAAAAGCAGGGTCCTGAGAACTGTTCAAGTCAACTTGGATTGTGCACGGGATATCCGTTGGTCCGGATGGTAAAACATCGATCAGGAAATCGGCGTGGACACTGTTGGGGCCGTATTGTAAGCCTGTAACCACGTTAGCATTTGTGTCTATCTTCAGTCGAAGTACTGTGCTCCCACAGACGGAACCTACTTCGTGTGACATTTTTGACCGACCATGTTTTTGCAACGGATGGGACAATCGGGCTCGGATCATGATTGGAAAGCTTGACGGGTTCAAATGTATCTGTGCTTTTGTCGGGTGCCACTTCAGCTGGTTCAGCGGGGCATGCGTCAACAGCATCTGCGAGCAGCTCGGTTGTATGGACCCTCAGGCCGCCACCACCGACAATTACAGGTTCGCCAAGTTCAGTAGAACGTCCTTTTGATTTATCGGCAAGTCCTTGGTTATCGTTGTGAAGCCTCTGGTCGCCATTTTCTTGTCCTTGTATTGGGTCTCTGGCTATCGTTTTGAGAGATAATTCGGCATTCTTCTTAACCTTATCATCGGACGTGGCCATGTTAACAGGGCTGTGTTCGTTAGAACTGCGGACGTTATCTTGTGAGTCGCTATCTCTCTTTGCAGAATATGTTGCTTGCATAAAAGCGGGTGCTGATCGTCCAGTAACAGCAATATTGCCAATCATGTACCCAAGCGAGTGGTGTGGAGAAAATGTTTGTCCACTGTTAATCTCATCGTCGCTGTAGCCAAAATAGGCACGCAGATTATCTTCGCCGTTGTCGACTGTCAAGACAAAGTACCCGTTGCTTCCCCAGCTCCCGCCATAGAGGTGATGGGCTGATTGTTCGCATGGTATGCTAGTAAAAGAACTCCTGGCAATCGATCCGCCCTTCTCGGCCTGAACTGTAAAGTGGCAGAAGGTAGAGTTCGAGCCGTGGTCACCAGCAGCGCCTTCTTCAACGATGAAATCGTAGGTGCAGGAATGTTTGCTGTCGACACAGTTCCACCGAAAGTCACGAGCCGTCCACATGTCTGAACGGACCGCATTCACAATGGTTCTAGGCACAGGCATAGGGGCGGCGTAGGCATACTGTTGAACCTGCCCAAGACAGAGTGCCAATAAAACAAGGCAAGAAAACATGGTGGCTATTGGCGGGGTGTTTTTTTATTCTGTTGAGTACTGAATTGTGCAAACTGTAAATAATCGCGAGGCAGAAACGTTCGGGTTAATGCTTGCTTTGGATCGGATGCCAGAAATGGTAGACAATAGTGGTTGATGGACTGGACAGAAACATGGACACTCCTCGATGAGATCCCCTTCTGGCCTGGGTATTTTTTTCAATACTGTATGCCTTGGATGAATGCACTTTCCCCCGCGTGAATAGAGCATTGTTATTGTCCGTACATATGCTCTTTCCATGTCCTGTTTTGTAATGGTTCGCGCCTAATAACAGCCTTCACTTCTGTATCTGAGTTTGTCCCGCCGTACTCTCCATTGCTTGCTGCAGAACAGCTGCCACTCAGAGCAGCCGCAGTTTGGCAGTATCATGCGAAACCTATCGCATTCTTATAACAGCTGCTATACCAGGTAGCCTTGCGGTTAATATTCATACAAAAAAACGTATTACAAAAAAAAATACACAAACTATTCACTAATTGCAATTTCAATTGCATTGTCATACGCACAAGACCCCTGGGCTCCTGGCGCATACGATTTCGCACAAGTCAACTAGGCGGAACATAGCTGAAGTTGGCACATGTTCTACTCCACATAATTGGAACGTAACTGCCCAACCTAAAAATTACGTGTACTCCGTACTCCGTAGAGAGCGTACAGCACAGAGTACTCGGCTTCAACTACCAAATTGCTCGGTGACAGCTTCCATAATCGGGCTGTTTTGTTCATATTTCACTCGGTACATGGTATGTAGTTATGTATGTACGTTGGTGGACCTAGTATCTCTGGCTGGGTGGTCCTTTCTTTTCTAACACGTCAGGGTACATGTCATACGGTTTTGGGGAACAAGATGGTACTTTATATTGAACACACCTTCCTTCTCCGTCCATTTGTTTGTGCCGTTCCTTCCTATCAGGTGCATTTGATCCAACCCCCCCTGCTCTAGAAAACCAACCTCCCCACTTTAGATGCTTCGCTAGGCGCCTAGATAAAACATGTTCACCAATCCCCTGTTTTTACAATGGATACACCACCACAATGCTAACGACGATTGGTTGGACAAGGCCAAGGCCAGCGTCAATGGCCGGCATAACGCGGCCGGCATCCTTTAAATTCCGCCTTATTTCCCTCCGCCCACAGAATGACGGGATCGCGACCCGCAGCCAATAATCATACAGGCTTTGAGGCCTGTTGGTCTGGCCCGTTATAGAGGCCAATCACGTCGCATTTGCTCGCGGGAAGGTAGCTCTGCCGTTGGTGATGAGGCGCCTAGAAATGTCGTATGAGAACCCCCAGAAACCCGCTCGAAGTAAACCATCGCTACGGAGTACATGGTAGCTTTTCAAGTCTTATATATGGACAAGTCTGCACGTGTTTAAATTAGGACTGGTGTGCATTGTTCAGGCGACAGTTGATGGAGGTACACTCAAGCGAACAGAGTGGTATTTCTTTCGTCGACGTTACTTGAAGAGCTGCCCCCCTCCAAGATTTCAGGCACAGAGACGGAATAAATATACCGATGACGCCAATTATTTAATCTTTGCTTCTAACATAACATCGTCTTGGATTGCCATGTTTGTTCGCGCTAGCAGCGAATCGGATGTTTGATGATCTAAATCTGAGGACCAGCCTTATTTCCCCGTCAAAATGATAGCAGTACAAGCAGAACCTATCATCATAAGTCTTCTTTTCATATTATCCTCCAGCGCACTGCAGGTGACCCCGGGATCCTCCTGTGCTGCATTGTGCCTGGACGAAACTGGTGACGACCCCCTCAACCCTGACGACTCGAGCACGACACCGACAGATATTGTCTGCAGCGACGCCAGTTTCTGGTTGGACTCAACCGGCACAAAGTTCAGGAACTGCCTCGACTGTCTCCAGAACAGTACTGCAGTGAACGGGACGGAAAACGACGTCGCTTGGTATTTGTGTAGGGATATTTGCTCGATAATCTAAGCTCCCAGACTCTAAGTACCAAGGACTAACATGTTGTCAGACAATCTTCAATACACCTTGGACGTCTGTCTGTACTCGTTCCCCAACACGAGCAGCGAGGGATCAATCAACTCGCCGTGTGCCCTTGACACAGAGTGCCTGTCGTTACAAACGTCCTTTGAGGCAGGCATTTTGAATAGCAGCAACGAAACAAAATTCGAGTACTGCAGTGCCAACGACGGGGCTTTTGGAGGGTCAAACATAGACGGTTGTGTCCAGTGCCTCCGATCGACGAATGACCAAAAATACTTGTCCAATTGTGAGCAGTGTCACCCCAGAGTTTAATTGAGTGGATACTGATACCATATTTTACAGTCATCACTGCACTTTCAGCTGGGTGCCAGCAAAAGCCCAGTCCTGGTGTGCGGCTGGGCCTGAATGGCAGTCTGTTCTCAGACACAATGGTGTCTATCGTCTCAACGACGGCCAACCAGACAACAGCGACAACTTCTTCTTCCTCTAAAGCGACCTCCAACATGCCAATCGGGAGCATCGTTGGTATTATCGTCGGCATCTTCTTTCTCTTCTTGTGTAGCCTCGCCTTGTTCTCCATCTACTTTCATCGCAAAAGAAGCTACAATGACCTGGAGGCTTCATGGCGAAGTAATAATTGGCAACTTACTCGCATAAACAGAAACTCGCTATTCAATACCTCCCTCAACGACAGCTCTGAGAGCCAAGATTTACCCTTCCGGGTTGCAATGTCCGAACAACTGAAAGGAATCGCAAATCGTCCTTTTGAAACCACCGCCCCACTACCAACCTTCCAGCACCACAACATCACAAGCGAAGACCCTCAAGACCTTCCCGCCCATCCGGCTTATGTTCCGCATACTTTTATGCGCCCAAGCCGCATTCGCGGTCTGGACCAGGAGTCATCATCACAGCCATCAATGGCGCCGAGCACATATGACCCGCAGAGATACTCGATGGCTGCAGAGCCAGTCAGCGACGCTGAAAAACAACCGGCGCACACCGACAGCAGATATATTCCGCCCAATCCTCTTCGTAGCCATGAACATGTGAGCATGGCTGCTTCTCATGCAGTGCCATCGATATCGATTTCAGAAGCATCGCCACCGGCTCACTCAGAGGACATGCCGTCTCCGCCACAAAAATCACGGAAACGGCCGCCGGCACTTGTTTTGCCTCCGGATTCACGCCTTGTGGAGGCGAAAAGCTATACACCTCCCGGCCTATTCGACTAGAAGGTCCAAATCAGATACGAGCACTTCCGTCAACGCGTGTGTCGATACATGCTTCAATATTTTCTTCTGTATGCTTGGGTTAAGGAGTCATTTCTGGGTCAGGAGTGTTGTCATGCTTGATGGGTGGAAAGGTTTGATGGCGTTCTGGGGGTTTCTGAAAACAATAACTGTGGAATTGCGAAATAAAGCTTTCGCATTGTGCTAACAGACACACAACAGTTTCTATACTGTAAATTACCACATGATAATCAATGCAACAGATGTGGGTTGAGATCAGACCGCGAAGCCACTAAGCATACAGATCCTAGTCTGCAGACTGGTGAAAGTCTGTAAAGATCACTACGGGCGAAGAAGGTGAGCAATGGCGAAGCAGAAGTGCAACCGTACTGTTTGCCGAGAAGGATTCTACAAGAACGGCTTCTTAAACAACCGGATTCGACCATGCCAACAATATGACGAGGTATGCATACAATGTATTATGACAAGTACGAGTACGCTCTATTCTTAGTCGCCACCAAGACGTTGGCCTCTCCCCCGTGTTCTCCACGCATCTGGAAGAGGACCTCCGCCTCCGCTTGTTGTTGCTGCTCCGGTGCCGACACCACGGACTGCGGCGCCATAGCCCCGCTGCTGAGCACGTGAGGTCAGGCCAAGCAGGCGCGAGACAAAAGCAGGAGTAGTCAGATAGTTACGACCACCTCCAAACTCGGGCCAAATCCGTGTCAGGAAGTCGTACAAATGGGCAGCGGCCAGGCCGCAAAGCTGCAGCTTGATGCCAGCCGGGCCAGCCATAAACAACGACACCAACATCATGGCATAGGGCACAAGCTGGGCTGGTATGGTGACGAAGATGAAGTTGACCTTGACACCACGTTGATCCTGCGTAACGGTATACGCCATGGCCAGGATCAGGCCCTGCAGATAGAAGCCAGAGTTGAAGCCGAGAACTGTATCAAAGATCTGGAGGGACAGTAGGTCAGCATTATGCTAGGCACGTAATCACCTCCGTCCATGCTTGGCTGAACAGTAAAACGCAAAGCACAAAAACGTAAACACACAACGGCACAAGGCAATTGTGATGTAGGGAGCTGTAAAACCGCTCGGAAACCATATTGAGTTTTCGAGCCATCCATAAAGCCATCCCACCCATATCCAAGACCCCGACCGACCCATTTTGATATTTATATCAGCGAATGACGGGCCGGCCGCAATCCAGGGGGTAATCTCCCTCAATTTCAGGAACCGTAACAGCAGTGAGATCGAACACTGTCCGGGCAGATTATGAGGTGTAAAAAAAGCGGAATAGAAAAACCACAAAAGCACAAAGCCAGCAAGACACATGAACGAACCACCAACATAGCTTACCAGAGTAGCGGTAGACACAAATGCCAGATACCATATCAAATCTTCACGTTTTGCAAGGCGTGGGTCGCCCTTTTCCAGCTGGGAGATATACGAGTAGACTGGAAGTAAAGTTAGCACTCCTTGTTTCTTCCAGATAGGGTGAACGCGTAGTAGGTAGGGTAATATCGTACAAAAGTATGGGTCCAGCAAGATCGACAAGTTTGGCTGTGTGACAAAAAAGCTTGTAACAAGCCGCCAGATACCGGGAGGAATCCGGAACAGAAGTGCCTGGTGGAAATACAGCCACTGGCCGGGAATAATGCCACTGTATACACCACAGGACGTGACAAAGACAGTCGTCGCGAGTATCCTGAACAAGAGACAAGTTAGAGATGATGCCAAAAAAGAGTGGTAAAGGTAATGACCGCTGAAGCATACCTTGATACAAGCGGCAACTGAAAGTATGCGTCCGTCAGTTCAGACATCTTGAGGTCAGAAGGGATGGCGTCTCTTTCCTTGCAATCCGGTTGGGGTTAATCAAGAGGATGCGCACGATGACAGTCAAAGACAGCACAGTAGACGTGAGACAGCTGTGACGATGACTTGCTTATTTTATGCGGGGAGCAAATGGAGCTTCAATCATTCATCGAGGGCAAAAATACCCAATGCCAGCAGCAGGCTGCTGTGATGACAAAGTTGTCATGCTTTGGCTTGGAGAACAGTTGTTATTTTCGTGGTTCGGATAGAAAACTGTTCATTTGCTGAGAAATTCCGGGAAAACTTATAGTGGAAGCCCCACTTTTATCTCATTGGTCCGCGCCACATTGTGGCGGTGCATTTTCGTCCCTAAAATCCGAGTTTTCCTGGTTTGCAAGATACGAGTTCTCGGACAGAGTATGCACTTGGTACGGAGCCCTCTTAACCATGTTTGTACGTAATGAAGCTCGCTACTTTGTACGGAATGCCTTTCGACAACGGCCGCGTAGTGCCGCTACGAAAATGTGTTAGTATGCTCGAGCGGCGACAAAGGCCGAAGCTACGACGGATCGAAGCTGTCAGCGTCACATACGACGCAGGGGGATGCGCCCGCCAAGTGCGCTGCTTACGAGACTCGTACGCATCCAGCCAGCGGCTCTCCTCTGGCTCCAAAGACGCCACTTCGTGGCTGCGTTGCCCTGCCTCCCCGAGACACTTGTCCCTCTTGGCTCAGCTTTCACAACCCGTCTGCTCGTGTTCCGTATACAACATCCCACGCCCACTTTGCGCAGTACAAACACGGCTGGAATGAGCATTTTGTCTTCTTGCGCTTTGGTTCACAGCCTTCCATATCGACTGGCATCTCCAAGCAATGAGATGAACATAGGAGCGATGACCTGTTTGATTGGCTCTCCGCGCTGGCCGTTGCAAAAACTTTTGCCTCATAATGACCCGCTGCGCAAAAATGACTGCGTCGTAGGCTTTCCAGTGGGGCCAGTTCCCTTTAACATATAGTGGCTGTACGGAGTACGACGTACGTATTACGATATGCTGTTGTTCTGTAGTAACTTACCTGTATTACTCCGTACCATCCTTTTTGTGTGCACCTATTTTCACTACTCGCAACCCTTCCGCCCCTCGCTCGCGCGCCCCCACTCTATCGCCCTTCGGTTGGGAAGGACAGAGTCCAGAGCAAGGGGGCGTGTAGGTAATAAAAATAAAGCAAAAAGAGTTTTACCCCTCGCGCTCCATTCTGAGCCAACGCAAGGGAAGGAGCGGCTCTGCCTCGGATGCCCCGCCTGCCTTTTTCATTTATTTATTATATTTTACGTTTATCGAAAACATGGCTTTTTCGACAACTATCATGACTCTTCTACAGCCTGATTACAATCACAGCATACTACCACATTCTGCACGGCTGGTTTAATGTTCAAAGTGTTTTGATTTATAATTCCACAAATACTCAATGGGTATCTAAACACCGCAAACAATGCTCCGGTCCTCTGCCGAGTCTGTAATTTTCCGAAATGATCCCGCTAAAACATCCGAGTGCCCCGCGAAGAGCTGCGAGCTGTACGGCAAAGCCATATGCAAAATCCCATACCAATGTACCCATTTCCCTGTCCCAGCCATAATGCTTTATAATGATGCAAAATAAAAGCGAATCCGGTCGTCTCAGAATCGTAACAATGATAGCTATGCAAAACATAGTACACGCATAGCGTGAAGAAAGTAGAAGTAGAAGAAGCCGACGAAGCTCAGGCAGAGGCCGAAATCATTGGTCCTCGCCCTCGCCCTCGGCGTCGTCTTCATCGTCGTCCTCGTCGTCGTTGTCGTCATCATCCATGTTCTCGGGCGGCTCCCAGGCGTCCTCCAGCTTGAGCCCCTTGCCTGTCGGCTCGGGGTACTTGTAGCCTGCGCCCATGAGTTGCGCCACGGACGAGCGGTAGCTCTCCAGCGTAGGGTCCATACACTCCTTGTTCGGAGGGTCGTAGAGGCCCATGCCAACAAGAATCTCGCCATCAGACTCGTCCTCCTCAAGCGGGGCTTGGGCTGGGTTGGCGGTCGAGTAGTAATTGTCTGGGGGTGTTGGGGGTGCCGCACAGTGGTTGAATCCCTGTGTGGCGAAAGTGTTCCAGCTGTTCTCAGGCTCATCCACAAATGCTAGGCTTTGGCACGACTCGGCCTGCTGCTGCTGAACCTGTGGCAGCTGGTAGGCCTGCTCCGAGCTCTGCGAAGGAATTGAGGCCGGGACGAGAGCAGGGCATTCGATCGGCGAGGGCAGCTTGTCGAACATGACGCTGTTGGCGTTGATAGAAGGTGACATTGTCCAAGGGTTGGGTGAGTAATATTGGCTGGCTGTGTGAGCATCGAACGCACCGGTATATGGCGAGAAAGTGGTCGAGGGAGATGTCTGACTGGAGTATGCGGCCGGGCTGAAGGTCACCGACTGCAAGCAGGGAAACGGCTCAGGGTCGATTGCGGATGCCATTGCTGGAGTTCCATATGCCTGCATCTGGAACTGCGCCGCCATAGAGAGGGCGAACTGGTTGGGAACGACGAGCGTGCTGCTGGGGTGCCAGCTGACGGGGCGTGCTGGTCTTGAGGCGTTGCCGATGTCCCGGGCATGTGCGTACTGCTGCTGCGGGGGATAGTAGTAGGCCTGGGGGTCGACCATTGCGGAGGTAACGTGGATTGGTTGTTGAGATGAGATAAAGTTGACATCGTCGGCCACGGCAGCCCGTCTCCGTGCCTGAATCATTGACCGAGGGCTATTATTGGCGCTGCTGGGTTTCACTATCCGCATCGTCGAACCTGGGGTTCGTTGGCTGGCAGCTGCGCCCCGAGAGTGTCTCCTTCGCAGAGCGGACGAAGCATCCGCCAGTTGCCTGGACAGATTGTCCAGGAAGGCATCGGACTGGTCGTAGACGTCCATTTGTGCCGTTTGTGGGTAGGCAGCATAGTTGCTGCTGCTCATGTATGGCATCATCGTGGCGGGCGGTATGGAAGACAGGGAGGGCGGAGGAGAAGAGAGAGGTGGAATGAGAAGTCAAGTAAGCTGTCTGGAGGCAGAGTTGATCGAAGTCGAAGTAGTATGTTGATGTGATGTGAAGAAGGTGTAAGTGAGAGGAGGCATCAGCTAGTGTTAAGTATATAGCCGCCACATCGAAAGGGCTCCACGTATGGATGGGGGCGAGACGAAAGGGGAAAGACGAAGGGGAACCCAAGTACGGAAAATTATGGAGTGTTACGAATGTAAGATGCAAGGCAAGGGAAGAAGGTAATCAAGCAGGGCAAGGCTAGCTCGGGCTCGGTGGTCGTGGCCATATTGGCACGGAAGGGAAGAAAATAGCGTCGTGTACGAGTACGAGGATTGAACAGGCACGGAGCCATGTTCGACTCTGTGATGTGCCTGTATGCCGCACCGTCTTGTGGTAGTGGCCAACAGGCGGGTGTGTGGACGGGATGGGGTAGACCGGGAGGAACGAGTAAGGACAGAAGGGGTGGCGACGTGGTAAGGGAAACAGAAGAAATGACGGGCGTGTGTTAGTGAGTGGGTGCATGGGTTTGAATGCATGGATGCGAAGAGGAGCTTGCAGATGTGCCTTGGAGTGGCACTGCGACGGAGCATGTGCATGCGTCATGGCACCGACAGGGATCTGAGAACTTTCCCACGGTGGAGGAGGAGAGAAAGGGAGACAGCCTATGGGCGAACCTGGCCAGACGGCGTAGCGTGTTCCGCTGGTTGGGGTGAGAAGCGAGTGGGTTTCTGGCTTGCTTGGTATCTTACTTCGTACATACATATCGTAAGGTAGGGATTGTTGGTAGTGTTTCTCTAGCCTGCACGGCCGGGAATGTGCAAGTGCGCCACAAAGTACGGAGCACGAGGGAACGAGCGAAATGTGCCAGAGGTGGATAAGGCCGGGTTGGGAAGCTCACGATGTGGATGCGTTGAAGTGACTGGGTGGGCGAGCAAGGTGTGGTCTGGTACTCCGTAGCTTGTTCTTGGACGTATAATTTGCGGATGGCGGTCAGGGCCAGGGGGAATGACGGCGACATCCAGATGGGAGGGGGGTGTCTGAGCGACTGAGAGAGGCGTGTGAAGGGGAGAAGGGGGTGTGTGTGATGGATGATAGCCCTGGAACAGTCGTGGAAAGGGAAGAAGAAGAAAGCCAGAAGAGGCAAAGGGGCTAAAGTGCACAGGAAGCCGGTGAGATGGGCAGAGCCACACGCCCCTTCCTCTTCCAGCCCCACCATTCAGAATCCACCCCCCCTTTCTCAGTTCTCTTTTTTGGTTCTTTTGGCGCCTTCTTTGATTTCCACATGCTCTCAGGCGCCTGACGAGGCCACAAACACCATCCCCATGTTTGACAGATCCTTGTCGGCGCGGTGTATCCACCCACCCTTGCCAGCCGCACTAGGCGGGGCGGATGACCATGTCGGGACGGGTGCGAAACATTCGGAGCCAGGAAGCGTGAGCTAGATGCAAGTGAATTGCATGGCCCTATCCCATATGCACACCCTGCTCGGATTCTTTGGTACTGGCTAGCTCGACTCGAACAGGATACGGCGTGCGGAGCAGTCCCGGCAGCAAATTCGGTCATGGTAGCTGGACACTGCCGTCGGCAAAGCACTCTCGTGCGAGGGCTAGAGCAGAATTGTCGTAAGATGTCCGTCCCATACACAGCTGTGCTCATCCTAGCGCCTGGCTCAGTCCTTTCTGCTTTGTCCTGTGGCTGCTGTTATATTTGGAGAGATTTGGGCCGGCGGATCTGTCCCTTTCGGAAGATAGGGGTACGAGCAGCCATGGGGTCAGCCAGGTGGATGTGTCCTCGTACCGTTCTTTGCCGTTCGCGATAGAGAAGCCCCCGTCATCGACGGTATCTTACGTACGGGCACGGAGTACGTCGTATGTGCTCTGCTCTTCCCCATGGCTCCGTGCCCCCCTCTTTATTTTTACTCCATATTGCAAACTCTGTCGCACACGAGTCACAGCGGAAGATGGAAGGTGCAAGGTGGTGATGGGGTAAGTCGGACTGCTCGTACGAGTAGCTGTTGCCCATCTCACCCTTGCCTGTTTGTACTTGTATGCAGGACAGAGTGCTCATTGGAGCCGTGAGCTTTGGCCAGATGCGGCACCGGTGCTCATGCGGGTTGGTGTTGATGATGTGTGCTGTATATCGAGCAGGGATGGAGGGGTGGAGGGATAACAGATGAGATGCAAACGGGCGAGAGGAAGAGGCGTGCATGTATCGGTGTGGAGAGACGGCTAGAATGCTTGCACAATGAGGACCCATGAGAACGTGGCAGCGGACGCCCCAAATAGGCTGGTAGAGCGGTTTGGCAATTTTGGATTTATCGGAGCTCTAAGTTCAGCTCGCAGAAAACCGGTGTGAAGAAAGGCGCAGCGGTGGGGCGTGTGCCTAAAAGTCCTACTGTGAACAGAACGCTCCTGCGATATGTAATACGATACTCGTAGTACGAGTATGTGCTCGTACTCCGTACTGTACGAGACTCCATCCGAGAGATATACTACGATGTACTCCGTACATACTCCGTAGTATGTATTTAAGAACATACGAGCACGGCAATTATCCTGAGCGAAGGGAAGTACCGCTCCAGGCGGGTCTGTGATTGTCTCCTTTTCTTTTCATTTTTTTCCCCTATGATTTTTTCTGGCTCCGTATTTTTAGCCCAGGCTAGAGGCCGAGCAGAGCCAATGCTGGGGTGAAGTAGACAAAATATGGAGAAAGTTCAAGAGAGTGCACAGTTGCATTTGCACGTCGTAAGAGCGTCGTAGTGCCGCTGCGCCTTCCCAATCTTGCCAATCACAATGCACAGAAAATACCTTGCTGCAAAAGAGAAAGAGCGAGTGGCCCAAGTCCCATCTGCACGCGCTCTCCACATTCTTACTGATAGTCGTCGCAGGCGTGAGATAATAAGATACATACCTCTGAGCTGAGGCAAAGTAGCTGTCGTGCTTGGTAAGACAGCTTTACACATGTTCTACGCGCATGACGAGTACAGTACTTCTCAGCGAGCCGTGATCTCACACTAGCACAGCCGAAGACACTTGCAATCTGCCCAGCGACATACAATGACAAGGCGCCGTCGGGCTTAAACTGTCCTGGTAGTTCCTCCTCTTGGTAATGTGATAGCCATGGCGTTTGAAGATGCCTGATCCGAACAGCGCCACATTTGGTAGCTCGGCGTTGCAGGAAGTCTAGCGGCGCCACTTTTTGCCTGGGTTTTTTTTCTTCTTCTTCGCTTCGGGGTTGCCCTCTCGGGTTTGCTGGCATTTCCGAGTTCCGGATGTCGCCGCCAGATGACTCGTACTACTCGTGATGCACCGATTCAACCCCCCTTCTCTCCAGTGCGTCAGCGGCATCGCAGGATCGCTCTGTTCCCGGCCGCGAATGCGAAATGGAAGAATGCATCCCTCCTATCGCTTCCGGTGTGAGACGTATCGTACTTGTAATATGAGCGTTCTGTACTCGTGCTCGGTGGTACTCTGCCGAGATGGATGTCAGACGCGGCGGGTCAGAAGGCCGCCGGACAGAGGGCAGGTCGACGGCGACTTGGAGCAGCCCGCAGACAATTCGCTTTGACCGACCGCTCCTTGCATTTCATGCGACAACAGGACGAGCCCTCAGGATTGATGTGCCGATGGAGCACAGGCACACGCACGCACCACACCGACTTTGAGACTTGCTGCGCACGCTCTCGCAGCAGCAGCGATCACAGGCGCCCGTCCGGAACGCACGCAGGGGGGCTCAGTACGAGGATCGAGAGAATAAGCAGGCCTGGCAGGATTTAGCCAGCAGTGGGTAATTTGCTACCAACTACGGAGTACGGGTACGGAGCTTGTACTCGTACCATACGAGTACGGAAAACAGAGGGTCGCAATACCCGGAACCAGCCAGCGGCCGGCTCTACCAGCCATAAACGGGGCACGATCAGCGCTCCAGTGCGCAGCTGCTGACAGGAGGGGCGGCCAGCCCGGTTCCTGCCAGCGCCACGGTCGCTTTGATTGTAGCGCGCACCACAGCTTCTTACGCCCTGTTGGTGCTGGTCCTTCCTTCTGCATCGTACATAATTGCTACCCTCGACTACGCTAAAACACTACCCTGCCCAGCCCCTTCCTTTCAGTAGTACGGAGTATAGTATCTTCTCGCCGGTTCTAATAACCCCCCCTTTCTTTGTGTCAAATGAGAGCCTAAAATAAGACGGTATTTCTTACAGAAGGACGAGGACAAATCAACAGCCACAAACTACCCCTTCCCTCCGGTTAGCACCCCCTGCAGCATGTGCTCAGACTCGTCCGCTGGACAGGCGATGTTGAAACCGCCCTTCCTGCTAGGCGCATTTTGTTGCTTTCGATATCACGCGCCATAACAGGTACGGAGCTTTTATGCAGCTGATATGCGACGCAGCATCCGCAAGAAATAGTGCTTGTACGAGTAAGATACGATACGATGCATACGTGGGCCCTACACAGCCCGTGCTACACTACGGGTACCAACGAAACCATCTTCCTTCTCCCATACTAGTCGTGTGCGTGGCTTTTTCTCTATTTCTTTTTGCTCAATCGGAATTACTCGACAGAAACATTTGCTGTCGCTTTCGGACGCCTCACCCCCCCTCCTGTCCCCTGACATTGACGCATCCGTTGTACTCCGTACTATGGTATGGAGTCCTGGTAAGCCAGCCAGGATGAGCGACGATCCAGAGCAGATCAGCACAGCGACAATAATACGAGATCGATATAGTCTCAACGATGAGCATGTTTGGGGTCCATGCGGAGGGGGGAGATATGGGCTGCCCCCAAGACTGCGGGAATGATGGTCATACCAAGGAGCAGCTGTCTGGCCGAAAACAAGTTTCGGCTACCGCTGGACGTCTTGCTCACCCTTTTTTCCTCTGCATCTCGCCTTTCCAGAATGCCTTGCAGCGTGTGACGGCCGCGGGCCATCCTGACCAATGCTATGCGTACGAGTGTTCCGCATGTTTTGTCGGTGTTCCCTGTCGTACTTGGCTCCCTGTCCACCTGGGGTTCAGCGACTGGGCAGTGTCCAACAATGCACGACCGTACTAACAGTAGTGCGGCTTTGGCAGGCGGCAGCAGGATGAAGACCAGAGGCCGCTCACTCCGTAGACGCTCTCTTTTCGGCTGTCGGACCCTCCTGCTAAGGCCTCTCTGCTCATGGGGAAAGAGAGGGGAGACTGCTCCCGAAGCGGAAAGGTTGTGATATATCGGTAGAGAGACAGGCTACAGCGATAATGAATCGATAAAGACCGGTTTTTATGGGGTGGGCGGTCCGAACGGTGAACAGCAATGCAATATTACTTGCAAAAGACTGTCGCTGCCAATACGGAGCACGCTAATATAAACAGCACTCTTGAGCAGCCAGCAGGGGTCGAAGGTGTCTGTTGCTTGTACGTCGTACTTCTGCACCCCTTCTCTTGCTTTTTCTGCATCTCTGCATCCTTTGTTTGAGTAACGCATGACTTTTGTCTAGTCTTTTCCAAGTCCAAGAAACAACCGACGGCCACTACGAGTACGACTGCGCCATATCATCCGAGTTCTCGTATATCTCAATCAAAGATGACTGCACACTCCATACAACTAAGCCCAGACAAGACTGTTGCCAGAAATGGATCTGCAACTACCACTCGAACGAGCAGCACGGAGTACGCCGTACATAGTACAGATTAGTGTTTCGTATGCTCGGCCTGCAAAGGAAGGCGTTTTTTCCTTTCTTTCGCGGCCAATAGCGCAGGAATTGTTTTCAATCTTCAATTTCAATTGATGCAGGTTTGCCCACAATTTCGTTTTCTTTACTTTTTCGCCATTAGTTGGGACAAAATGGGAAAAAGCTAGCATAGTACTCCGTACGCTGTCAACAGCAGAAGCCACCGACCGCCCTTGACGTACGAGAGATCCTTGTCCCCTGTTGTTCTTTTTTCTCCATGGACCAGCCATGTCTTTAATAGAAGGCAGCCCCGAAAGCAGCACTCCACACATCCACGACGTAGGATGACATGGCAGTGCTTTTTTTGTCAATATCTTTGTTTCATTGGAACTTAGTAGACCACTTCTCTGCATCGAACATCTTATCTTACACTTTACGACCAATATGACACACGAAAATACTGTGCACCCATTGCATGTGCGTATGCTATACTCCTACTCCGTACTACATGTGATTGATTTGCAACGAGGCAAAACATGGAAAACTACAAAAGGAGTCGGAATTCGGTGACAGGGCTTGGCCCATCCGAGGATCCAGTTTTATACGATGCGATCAGATAATGTACTCCGTACTGTTTTCAGCGTTGCATCAGTAGCGCTCGGGTTGGAGACGAAGGCTAAAGAAACACCTCTGCGAGTACGATACTCCGTACGGCTAGAGACAGTGCAAGCCTCCTTACATAGCCTCTGACATGGGTTCTTTATGCATTCCGTACTCGTAAACACGAAGCGGCCAAAGCTGTAAACCTAGCAGGAACATCGTTGTATTGTTCAACCCGGCAACGATAACGAGCAGCAAATCAGATGCAAATGTTCGGTTCTGAGGATGCTCTCCGCAGCTTCCTTCGCTCATCGCCTGAAGCTGCGAGTACGAGGCGAGACAGAAATTGGACTGGTTTGCCTCCCACAAGCAAGACACAAAGTAACGTTCAGGTGTGGATAGAGGGTGACAGCCGCCGGGTCCCCAACCACGAGCACTTTACATGAAAAAGCCTACTCGTGAAGTGGATACAATAAATTGGAGAGGGGCAGGCGACCGCACCGTTTCTGGAGATAGCCGAATGGGTACGAAGCACCGAGGAACACCCCAACCGGCACCGTGGATGTGGCAAGGGATCTGACAAGTAACCTGACACAGAGAAGGAGCGGCACAACTAAGATACGAGCACTACAGGTAAGTTACAATGCTCGTACACGCTGGCAACGCGAGGGCTGCATATAGCATAGATCACCAGAAAGATGGAGAACCAGTCTTGTATATTTGTTTCGACCAGCAAGGCATCAATATAAATGGGGCTGCCAAGGAGTCCCCGTCCCAGACCAACGTTGAGACGGCGAACAAAGATGTGCATTTTCTGGTATTCGTATACGACGGGATTTGCGGTACCACGTACTCGTATACGCACATCGTCCACGAAGAATAATGTTCAGTGGTGTGTATCTGATACCGCATCTTACTATGTCCTCCGTACTCCGTATAAGCAGGCGTTCGACCGTATCCACCTGCCTGTCACAACAGCTAGGCATCCTACATAAAGTAAGATATGTGCCTGGAAGGAGCTAGGGTGGTACGGAGTGATTGATACGTGTGCCACGGTGTGTAAGCGATCTACTGAAAGGGCGGGCTTAACAGGGAACGGGGATAATGCTCGCAGGGATCAGCTAACTGGTTTAAAAGAATCCATTTTTGCAGGAATACGGAGTACGTTTTTTCTTCTTTATTATATCAATTTATTTTTAATCGATACTCCGTAGTATGGTCGCATGGAGAAGCGGGAGGCGAGAAAAAAAGGTGCAGGGTGGGAAGGTGGGCCTGGGACAATGTGGCAGGCCTGAGGAACAGCAAAGCTGGGCTGGTCACCGCGAGAGCTGACTGGCTAGCAAGGGGAAACGGCTCGCCAAGCTGCGGACAAATTATGACGGGATCCGGCAGGCGGAAAGCGCTACGACGTCCTTTGCGATCCACGGCTGTAAGGGAGGACAGGACAAGGGAGAGAAAGTGGAAGCTGCGACACATGCATTCCGGCAACATACGACTACGTCGTACGGAGTACTTCATGTGATGGTCGGGGTGGAGCGAATAGTTCCTGCCTTGTGACACGAAGGGAGGAAATGATCGTCGAATAAAAAGGAGATGGGGAAGAGACGAGCGAGGCTAATAGGGCAAGAAAGACCGATCGCGAACTGGCGAGCCGTTGGCAGTTGCTCCTACGAGTGCGATGTCTCTGAGCAGGTACCTTACTATGCAAGTACAAGAGCACGCACAGGCACAGAGGGTATCTTGCTTGTACCTGTGCGACAGGCCAGTGGCAGTGGCGCTAGCTGTGTGCACCAATGGAACAGGAGCAAGAGCCTGCCCGGTGCCACTGCCATGGGTTCTGACCTGGAGCACAGGCAGGCGAGAGGGAGGGGTACGAGAGCGATACAAGGCGCCTGCACCTGCCGTTGCGGTCTCGCCGTGTCCTTGCTTGCAAGCGAGCGTAACGCACACCGGGCAGACGAGCGGCGCAGTCTAGCTGGGCCCGGCATCGGATCGGTGGGCGACAGGCAGCATTCGCAACGAAACAGGGCATCGTAATCAGGTCAGGTTGCATAGGCGCCCTCTTTGGGATGTCTGATAATAGTCTGCGTGAGTCGAGACGAGGAAGTCTAAAATATGTATCCGCACGGGTCATACAAAGCGGCGGCTGGGGTTGGAGAGGGAAGGAGGGTGTGTTGGTGGGGATGGGGAGGGGTGCGAGATTGATATCAGAGGCAAGGGGGTGTGAACGGGGAAACAGCAAAGGGCGGCCACTCTCTGCTCTTCTGCTCTTTCCGGACGTGGCATGATTGGGAGAGGAGCCGGCGGCAGGAAAGTCGATGAGGGGTTTTAGACTGGGAATGCTGTAATGGAGTGGGATCGCTGGAGGAAAAAGAAAGCAGAAAGGCAGAAAGAGCATGGAAAGGTGAAACCGTGAAAAAAGGCGCACGCGCAACGGGAGAAACGACAGGCAAATTGGCACCCACAAGCTACCCGTTCCCACTTGCTAAACGCACGCCTCCCCCTCCTTGCCGGTGCCTGTGTTGGATTGTGGAAGGTGGAAGAGGGAGAGCAAGAAGACGAGGACGGAGCCTTGCTTCGTGTCGACGAATACGACGCAAGGTGCCGGAACCACTCCTGACAAATGAACGCTACCGCCATACGGAGTACGGACTACGTGTACACGTATCTCCTCGTCTACGAGTACGAGGACGGCGAAACGGACGGACGTTCTGTCGAAATGTTCTGCCTGTCTAAGCCTCGGGCAGAAATACGTCTTCGGAGTACAAGCACGGTCGGCAATATGGATGGAACAGTGGTCATCTCGATGGCGGCTACACTGGAACGCTACTCGTCGCCGCCTGTGCCGAGACAGAGAGCCGCACGAATGAGAAATGCGGACAGGCAGATGACGTTGCGCTGCAGGCCCAGGCTTGTTAGAGAGGTGAATATATGCAGCCTGTGGCCTGTCTGCAGGAAGAGCCTGCGTGGGCTCTCCGAAACACAGCCGCACTGGTGCAGCTCTGCCAATGCATTTTTTTTTCTTTTTCCCCTTTCTCTTCTTCCCAGCCGTGTCCTTTGTTTGGTTGCGGGTTGATCATCCGGTTCCGTCGCATTGCGAAGCCAGACAACGGCCAAGTCAGCCAGTCTCTTCCCCAGGCCAGCAGAAGGGAGGACAGAAGAAAAGGCAGCATTGCATATCTGGCTGCGTGTGCCACTTGCGGGTGGGTGTCGCCATGGTCACGCGTCGCTGGTCCGCTGGCAGCCGAATTCACGACGTGTCGTTCTGTCGCCCTACATGCACAACATGTATTTGGGCAGAGAAGGGCCGCCACGGGGGAGACTGATGGCACGGCAGCAACAGGGCAGTTGGAGCCGTAGCATGTCTGAGACAAGCAACATTCCCGGCGTGTCTGAAAGCGGTCTTTTTCCAGCCGGCGATGCTAGGGTGAAATTGGGCAACTGGGCAAATGGGCAGAGGCGGAAAGGGGAAATACGAGCGGGCAACTCGGTCTGGACCATCGATCCCTTCCCTCAGCTGGAGACAAGGCTGAGGGGTCCTTTGTCTTGGTCCTTTGTGCTTGGGCCAGACCCAGCGCTAGGCATGCGGGCCAGCAAGATCAATTTGACACAAGTCGGCCGAGCAGTGAATCGCGGCGTGTGGTGCCGCCGAGACACGTCCATCTGACGGTGAAGGAGCCGGACCCCTTCTTACTCCTGCGCAGGTTGTGGGACTTTTCGCATTGTGCAGAGTACGTTGTAGGCACGCAGCAGACTGAGCTATCACATGTAAGATACGTGCCGCTACACGGGCCAATCTCTTTGCGACAAAGATGAGGCCTTTCTTGTTGTCAGACAGAGGCCGCCAGAACATACTGTGCATGTACTTATGGAGGGTTTGCAACATCTTACAATGTGCATCCGGCCCTACTCCGTGCTCGTACATGTATGCATGTCACAGCAGAGCAGAAGGGTCGTGCGTTGCAGCACGCAGGCGCTAAGGGGTGTGGATCGGGGGGAGGGGCAAGGAGCAAAGGGTTGGGCATTCACAGGCTCAGCATCCAGCGACAACAGTCAAGTGCTCAGGCGAACGGTGTGGGTTGGGTGCTGCTATCATCTTGGCTGTTGCCATTACGAAGCAGGATGATCAGGGTGGTGGCTGCGCGGCTTTTCGATCCACCGCGCAACATGCCGTATACCCGTGCCGGACGCTTCCTGCTTGTCGTGTCCGCGCCAACATGATACGAGCGATCCGGACGGTCTGGAGATGTTCGATTCGACAAGTGCTCCATAGTCGGAGCTCTCGTAATGGCTTCTAGGACTGGTGTGGGCCCTGTGTACCGTACTCCGTACATAGTACCTTCCACCGCCTGTCTCCAGTCCCTCCGAGTATGGATACAGAGTACGGAGTATGGAGTACGGAGTACAGCGCTCGCACCTTCCTCCTTGGCAGTGTCCTTGCATTCGCAGGATCACGCGGCACTTCTCTGGTAGCATCACGTGTGCCGAAAAGACGAGCAAGCGGAACCAGGCCGCATGCAGGTTGCTGCGAGGCTGAGGCATAAAACTCTGCCCGTTCTCGAGCCAGTTAGCAGGCAGCTAGCGCCCAGCCAGCGCCCAGCGCCCAGCAGAAGCTAGCTAGCAGCCAGCAGCCAGCAGCCAGCAGCCAGAAGCCAGAAGCCACCTAGCAGCCACCTAGCAGCCCACCCACTGTCCTGCAGGCCGTCGCTGCTGCTCGCTTTTCGTCGGCTTCAAGGACCCTGCAGCACAAGTCCCATGTGAGACAGACCAGCAGAGGAGCCGGCGTTGCGGAGCTTCGTCCTCTGCCCACCAGGAAACAGCAACTTCTCCCTCTCCCCCCACTTTGACCCCCTCCCCCCCTTTTTTCTTCAGATGCCATCCTCTGCCTCTTTCCAGATGCTGTCAACCCCGCCACCACCACCACGTCTTGGCCTGCAGGTATCACCACAAAGTTGGCACGCCCGACTGCAGAGTTTGCTGCTGGTGCCGTTGTTGTCGTCTTCGATGCCACGGCCGACGGGATTGTGAAAACGGCTTGCTCTCGTTTCTGGCCATTTCTGGCCGAGCGGCCGTCCCGATCAGGATTGGCCACGAGACTCCATTCAGACGCGTCTAATCTGGCCATGACCGGAGAGGAAAGGGCACAGACGAGCAGCCAACTGGTTCAGCATGGGCAAAAGACGACAACCAAGGGCCGACACCAGCGATCGCCGAAACCAACAGATGGTCAAACACCTGCTGCATCGACAAGTGTGTCTGTCTTACAAGTGAATACTCCGTACACAGACTGCTTTCGTATGCAATCGGGGCATGATGCGTTTTCGGGCCATCGCTCTGGTTGCGCCTCTCCACCCTGTACTTTAGCGGACACACACAAACCCGCTCACCGCCTCTTTTAGATCCCACTTGCATATTACGGGGTGCTAACCTGCGGAAGGCGGGAGAGGAAAAGGGGGGAGGGGAAGGAGAGAAGAAGAGAGGAAAGAAAACGAAGAAAAAAGGTCAGCCTATCGCTGTCGTGTCCTCTTCCAGGCAAAGGCCGCCCTGGGAAGATGCAGAGAACCGAAGAGGGACCGAACGGCTTGTGGCAATTGTTGGTGGTGGCCACCGTAGCATTTGTTGGTCTGGAACTGGAATCATTGCCCCGTCTCTGTGGTAGTGCTAGCAGGATCATTGCTGACGACAGAGTGCGACGGCAGCAGCAGCAACAACACAGCGGTAGCAACAGCAACAGCAGCAGCAGGACAACACAGCGCCACGCAACCAGCTTCAGCGATAGCAGCGATGACGAAATTCTGTGCCGTCTTGGCCCGAAGTACCCGTGCTATGTAATGTGCTCCGTTGTGATGATAGGCTGTCTGGACAGAGCATTGCAACTTCCGAGCACTCGCTCACACTCGCTCTCACCTCTACGCTCACAGATGCATGCTAGAGAGGGAGTGTGTGTGCTGTTGTTGTTGTTGTTGCCGCCGACCCCATCCTGGTTACATCCCGAGCTTTGGAGGAAAGAAAAGTTGGCCCAATTGCCCCGAGGGGGCGTGCAAGTAGGATCAGTTTTTGGCGTCTTTGCCGGCCACCATCTGACTCGCCAGCTCTTTCGTCGTTTTTTTTTTCTTTTTCTTTTCTGCCGTAGGAGGGACGGAAGGGGGGGTGTGGATTTGGTCTTTTTTTTTCTTTTTTTCTCTCTTCCACTTTCTCTCTCCCAGACGCCGTAGCCCCCGCTAAAAAGACAGGCTGACTCTACACCACCAGGCCGCGGAAACCGTCCATCTGGACCTTGCGCGTGGCTAGGTCAACGGCGAAGGCGAGCGCCTCCTGCACGTTGGCGTCATCCAGGTTCCACGCCGTTGCCGGCTGCAGCCCGTGGCTTGCTGCTGCTGCCTTCTCGCGGTGGCAGGCCAGCCTGTAGAGGATGCCAGCCACAAACGTGTCACCAGCCCCGACCGAGCTAGGGAGAAAGAAGCAGTCAGCAAACAACGTACGATTCCTCGCCTTTTGAGGCGTTTCCGCCCTCCGTCCCGTTCTTTTCTCTGCTTTCTGCGTCTCCTTTTTTACCGTCCGTTTTCGTCATTTTCCTCTCTCGTTTCGACCGGCAGTGGGCAGAGGGCGGGCTGTTCATACTCGACCACGCTGGATGCCGGCAGTGGCGATGGAACGGGGCTGGTCCAGACGTGTGGCCCGGCACAGACCAGGGCCGAGGCACCCTGGGCGCCCCATGTGCAGAAGAGCAGTTTTCTGGGAGCAGACGTCAGGGAGCCGTGAAGGAGAGTGAAAAAAGGGGGAGGACCGGTTTCTTACGCCCGACGCAGCGATGCCGCCTCGCCGCGAAGACAGGCCTCGGCGTCTGCGTATCCTTGACCCTGCAGTGGTCAGCTGGCTTCTCGTGTACGGAGCATTCCGTAAGCCTGCGGTCTCGCTTGGCTCGCTCGTTCGCCTGCTCGCCTCTCTCCTTCTCCCCGCCCGCTCTCCGGTCCTCGTACCTGCGCCCACAGCTTGGAGTAGAACACCACGTCGGCCTCGGCCGCCAGCGCCCGCAGGCCCTGCCGCGCCGGGTTCTCGACCTCGACGCTGACGACGTCGGCCGGCCGCCGGCGCACGTGACCGATGCAGGCGAGCGTCACGTCGGGGATGCGGCCCTCAAAGTGCCACCACGACGGAGCCGGCGCCGGCGCCAGGTCCAGGGCGGCCACCACGGCGGCAAACTCGGCGGCCGTCATCTCGGGCAGCCGGCTGTCGCTGACGCTCGTGCGCGAGCCCGTGGCGGCCGACCGCAGGACGTAGCAGCTGGCCGGCGCCTCGTGGCCGTCGCGGTAGAGGCAGTGGTCCAAGGAGACAAGGGGCGGATCCCGCCCAAACGACCCAAACGACGCCAGGATCGCCTGCGTGGCCGCCGCGCCGGCCGCCGGCAGGACCGCCACCAGGTAGGCCGCGACGTCGCAGTCGCGCCGGCTGGCCGTCAGCTGCTGCAGCACCTCGAGCGCGTTCGGGCAGTTGCCGCCGCGCCGGACCTGGACGCTCGCCGCCCGCAGCTTCGTGTCCTCGGCGGGATAGTAAGGGACGCTGTGGCCGTCAGGGGTGTCGCCTCCGTGATGCTCGTACATTGTATTTCCTCTGATCGACCATCCGACCCAGAAGGGCTGTCTCGCCCCGCTGCCGGCCACTTGCTTACCTGATGATGGTGTCGAGGTAGCAGGCCCCGGTCAGGATGAGCCGCCTCATGGCTGTGGGCTGTGGGATGTGAGCTGTCGGGAGCGTACGCGTAGGCCGTAGACTGGATGCTTGACAATAGAGTCGATGCTGTCTGTGGGCTTTCGCTCCTGCCCTCTAAAGTGTTAACTCCGTCAGATCGGCGAATCGTTTTGCCGCAGCGAAGGGCAGCCATGTTTACGAGACGACATGTGAAGCAAGCAATTCTATTTCAAGCTGTTCATTGTACATACGCCTGCCATACATGACCGTAATGTGATAGTCTGCCGTCACTCCCCTACGTCCGGTAGTCGCCGTTGATGGTGACGTACTCGTGGCTAAAGTCGCAGGTCCAGTACGTGGCCTCGTGGTCGCCGGTGCCGAGGCTGACGACGATCTCGAGGTCCTCGAGGGCCAGGATGTCGGCAGCGCGGGCCTCGTCGACGGCCTCGGGCTCGCCGTCGACGAGCAGCTTGAGCTCGGGCGAGCCGTCGCTGGGGACGAACGAGACGCTGGTGCGATCGGGCAGGATGGCGGCATCGGCGGCGGCATCGGCGGCGGGGTCCAGCTCGCCGGGGCCGGGAATGAGCGAGTAGCCGGTGGCGCAGAGGATGCGGCCCCAGTTGGCGTCGCGGCCGTAGAGGGCCGTCTTGACGAGCGGCGAGCGCGCAATGGTGGAGGCGACGCGGCGAGCGGCCGTGGCCGAAGCAGCGCCGGTGACGCGCACGGTGACAAACTTGGTGGCGCCCTCGCCGTCGCGCACGACGAGCTGAGCGAGGGCAGCCGAGAAGTCAGTCAGCACGGCCGCAAAGGCGGCATGGTCGGCGGAATCGGCGTCGGCCACCGCGCGGCCGCCGGCGGCGCCGTTGGCCAGCAGGGCGACGGTGTCGTTGGTGGACGTGTCGCCGTCAATGGTGATGCTGTTGAACGAGCGGTCGACGGCGTGGCGGAGCAGGGCCGGCAGCAGGGCCGGGGCCAGCGGCGCGTCGGTGGCGATGACGCCCAGCAGCGTGGCCATGTTGGGGTGGATCATGCCGGCGCCCTTGGTGGTGCCGGCGATGCGGTACTCGACGTCGGGCGACGACGGCAGGCGGAAGCGGCGCGACAGCAGCTTGGGGAACGTGTCAGTCGTGCAGATGGCCCGCGCAAACGTCAGCCAGTGGTCGTGGTCGCGTCCGAGGGCCGAAAATGCGGCCGGCACGCCGTCGAGGATCTTTTGCAGCGGCAGCCGCTGTCCGATGACGCCCGTGCTCATGACAATCGTCCCGTCCGCCGCATTGTTGTCAGCCGTGCACAGCCGGTCGGCTGCCTGCGCCATGGCCGCCGCGTCCTCGAGGCCGCCCTTGCCCGTCACCGCGTTCGCACAGCCCGAGTTGATCAGCACGGCCTGCACCCGGTTCTGCGTCCGCTGCAGCAGCGCCCGGCTAAACGTCACCGGCGCCGCCTGGAACTTGTTCTTGGTAAACACCGCCGCCGCTGCGCACGGCACGTCCGACACCAGCAGCGCCAGGTCCGGCTTCGTCGTGTTGCCCGGCTTCACCCCAACCACCACGCCGCCCGCCCGGAAGCCCAGAGGATACGTCCCGCTCGTCGGCACGTACTTGCGCTTGGCCTCGGGGATCACGTTGCCCGCCGGCGCCGAGTACGCCCGCGCCCAGCCCAGCCCCAGCCGCCGCCGCTGCAGCTGGCCGGCCTGGCCGACTGAAGTCATCATCGGCGCCATTGTCCGGCTCCAGGCCGTCGTGTGTGCTGCGCTTGCCATGGGATCGTGCGAATCTGGTGGCCGATGACTGCTGTGACGACAAAAGACCCTATGGCTGTTGTGACGACTGCTGCGCGAGCTCGACCGGATCAGAGCTGGCTTATGTAGTCGCCAGCTTGGCCATTTTAGTCGGGTGGCCGAGATGCATTGCATTGACTCACTAGCGAGCGTAAAATTTTATCTGGGCGAAATCGGCAGTAGCAATCTACAGTATCAGCTGCAGCAAAGAAACAGTCAGTGCAGTCACATGTCCTGTATGAACGCAACCTTATGAGCGCCAATATGGCAGGCTCAATCTAGAGGTCAAGCATTTGTTTGTGCAAAAGGAAACTGCAGCGAGGGTGCCTGCCATAAACGGTCGGGCTGCTTATGGCATTACCTCCGTGGTTTTGTCCTTTTAGGCTGAGCCTCCATTTTTCTTCCACCACAACAGCATCTCATCTGCCACGCAGCACGCAACACCTCGACCGACGCAGCACCCGACCAGGACGTGCTCACGACGCTCCCGCTGCTCCGCATCCGATGGTCCAGTATGCCTTCACGCCGTGGCGCGACCGCCGCGAGCTGCTGGCCGTCCGCCGCCAGTTCTACCCCGATCTCGTGGACGGACGACGGGGCGTTTCGAGCCAAGGTCACAGCCACGGCCACGGCCAGACGCCACCGCCGTCCGCCCGCCGCCAGGCCGCGCAGCAGGCCGCCGTCGCCCGCGTCTCCGTCTGGATGCAACGAGGCCACTGCCCGCACATGGTCGAGTCGACGGCGCTGCTGGTGGCGGCCGCGCTCAGCGACGCCGTCGACGCACCGGCCATGGCCGCGTATGCTGTGCGCGCTGCCTACGCGGCCGCCTTTAGCCGCTTCGTCACCGGCCTGCTCGACGGCCAGCAGGACCGCGCCCGCAAGCTGAGCATGTACAGCCTCGCCCGCGCCGTCGGCCTGCCGGCCGCCTTTGTCGAGCTGCGCCACCAGGCCACCCACGAATCGCTGCCGTCGCTGGCCCGCCTGCGCGCTGCCGCCCGCCGCGCCCTGCTCTGGATCTGGCAGTACTACTGGATGCAGCTGGGGCCCGTCGGCACGGCCGCCGACGCCGCCGCTGCAGACGCTGAGGCCGAGGCAGAGGCAGGGACCGAGGCAGGGACCGAGGCAGGGACCGAGGCAGGGACAGAGGCAGGGACAGAGGCAGGGACAGAAGCACAAAACGCACCACAACACGACCACGCCTGTCGCGAGACCGTCCTGCGCTACGTCGACGACACCGTCGCCACAGACACCGCCGAGGCCACAGACAGAGACACCCTCGACCGCTACGTCCACACCTGGGGCCGCGCCCGCGTCCTGGCCGTGCTCTCCGCCGTCTCGCCGGCCGACGGCGACAGGAGCAGCCGCTCCCGCGTCCTGCGGGCCATACGGCTCTCGCAGGTCGTCCTGCAACACGGAAAGAAGCCAAGGCAACAGCCACAACCACAGTCACGACCACGGCCAGGGCCGGAGGGACACAAGTGGACCTCGGACAACGTCAACCTAGACGCCATGCGGGCGACCTTGGAACAGGGCCGACAGGCACTCTACTCGGCCGGCACCGACAACTACGATGACGATGCCATGGCCGTGGACACACAGCCAGAACAAGAGCCCGACACGCTGTCATCCCGACCACAATGGACACGATACGAGGGCGAGTGGAAACCAAAGCCCATTGGAGTCGTGTAAACCTCGAACAGAACCAGACACAGAATCGATCGAAGAGCGAGCAGGATAAACATGGACTGCTCCCCAACAATGCAATGATAACAACTGCATCCGTAACACGTGACACGTGACACACAGTGACCACATCGGTCATACGCACTGTCCAAGTATCAAGCATCCTTCTCATCCACTCGTAGCCTTTGCATTAGAAACCCAACTCCGCTGCCATTCCTACCATCACCGAAGCCTAGAATGACAGATGTTTGCAGCACGCTTCGCTAGACCATTTGCAAAATCATTCGCCTCTGCATCTACTTCAAGGGCTGTCGTGAGTTTGTGCCGCTGACCTGGCACCTCGGTTGGTCTTCCGCTGACAACTTGCCCCTCTCTCTTCCCCACTACCAGCAGTCGGTACTCCAGCGCAAGATGCATATCCAGTCCATCCCCATGTGTACGAGAGTCTCTTCTGTCCCATATGAGATCAATTCTGACTGTTTGCCTTTTCTAGGGGTCGGCACGGGCGACAACTATGCCTATTTGCTCGTCGATGACAAATCCAGAGAAGCTGTTATCATCGACCCGGCCAGCCCAGACGAGTGCGTACAGTTGTTTCCTAATTGAGATGGTTCTTTTGTCTGGCATGCAGAGCTCCTGTTTCTCACACAAATCCCAGGGTTGTGCCGGTGCTGAAGGAAGCTATCGAGTCCGGCAAGATCAACCTGACGGCCATTGTCAACACGCACCAGTAAGTCAGAGCAGCATGTCCGAGACCACCCTCCAGCAGCTGACAGCAGCCAGCCACCGGGACCATTCTGGAGGAAACGTCAGCGTGGTACGTCCCGGACACGAATCTTCCTTCTCCGTCTCTAGCTATCTTGCCGCCACATCTGACTCCAGCTTCGCTACAGCGTAACCAGCTCGGCCTCCCCGACCTGCCCATCATCGGCGGCAAGGACTGCGCGGCCGTGACCCACATCCCGCCGGATGGCGACGTCTTCAAGCTCGGCAGCATTGCCCTCAAGAGCATCTACACGCCGTGCCACACCCAGGACAGCATCTGCTGGTTCGTGGAGGATGACGACGACCGGGTCGTCTTCACCGGCGACACGCTCTTCCACGGAGGTGAGAATGGAGACGAATCCGAATCCGTGAATCCGTGCCAAGTACTCATACGTCCTCCCAGGCTGCGGCCGCTTCTTCGAGGGCACCGGCCCGGAGATGCACAAGGCCCTGAACGTGACGCTGGCTGCGCTGCCGGACGACACGCTCGTCTTTGTACGTCCCCTGCGTCGATCCCCTCTTCCTCACTACCGTAGCACATGCTCACGCAGCAAGCCCGGCCACGAATACACAAAGGCAAACGCCAAGTTCGGCGTGTCCGTCCTGCCCAGCGAGGCCGTCAAGAAGCTGTTGGACTTTTCCAATGCCCATAGCGAGACTCAAGGCCACTTTACCATTGCTGACGAGAAGGTATGCAACAGCATCGTCTGGTTGCTTCATCGTGCTGCAGCTAACATGCTTTTCAGGCCCACAACGTCTTTATGCGTGTTGATGTAAGACATCACCTACGGACGAGTCGGACTTGCCTCGTTACTATACTAACAGCAACCAGGACCCCATCATCCAACAGGCAACCGGCGAGACCGACCCCAGTGCCGTCATGACAAAGCTCAGAGAGATGAAGAACAATTTTCGGTAAATCAAGTCATGGTATTGCAAGAATTAAATTGTAAATTCGTCTGTAGTAAATAAGAGTAAAACAAATCTGGCATTTGTTTCCCATCAGGCACAGTTCGCCCAACTCGCAGAGGAGAATTTGGGTGAGTATCGACTTTGAGGGAAACTCGAAAGAGTTCAATATTGCTTCTTTGTCCACACTTAGCTCGTCATGGGGGTTTTATATATAGACGGCAAGCTCTAGCATATGTAAAAGCGTAGGAAGGATGGGGGCTACGTAGGATGGGGTAGAAGGGCGAAAACGCCACGCGCAAAAACAAAGAGATTAAGCAGATGATGCCGTCGCCGCTCGCATCGACAATACCATCTGCTTTCTTACCTGGAGATGGCATTCACCAGCTTTGCATACTGTAATGATTGCCCTGTCGGGGTGGTAGCAGCTGTCTTTGGGACAAAGCCGCTGGTGAATGTGTTTTTGGGGAGAAGAAAGGAAAGCAGACATGGCAGCGAAATTTTTCAATTTATGGCCGATTTTTTTATCGTTTTTTTTCTCAAGCCTTGGCTCGAACGTGGGCCCACGCTAAAGATGACTAAGCCGGTATCAATTCCCCGAAAATACTGGGGTCACGATCAGTTACAGAAAAACTTTCTTTGCCTCTTGCCGGAATACGAGTCTTTTCAAGCTGTCTTATCCTGACTTGATTGTTGCTATTTCCATATTCCTGCTGCCTGCACCCACCAGCACCACCAGCACCACCAGCACCACCAGCACCACCTCCTCCACAATGGCAAGCAACTCCCACACCTCGCCGGCCAGCGACCAGTTCCAGGCCTACTACCTGCAGCGCGCCACCGTCGAGCTGGCCGAAGACCTCGACACCCTGCGCAAGGCCGACGACTTTGCCATGTCGGCCGGCCGGGCCAAGGCCGCCGCCTCGGCCAAGAACGGACACGCAGCCGACGGCGCCGCCGCCGCCGCTCCCGCGTCCGCCTTTGACACCCCCCTGCAGATGCTGATCGAGGCCCTGCGCCAGGGCGCCGAGATGTTTGGTGGCGACGACCAGAAGCGCGTGGTCGCCGGCGCAGCCTCGCATCAGGACGGCCCGCGGGAGAGGCCCTAGGGACGGCGCAAGAGAAAACGTCCCCCCCTCCATGGCAAGGCAGAGAGAGCAGAGAGAAGGAGAGAAAACACGGCACCAGGATCCCGCTGCTGCCACGAGAATCAGCGGCTTCGCGTGGCAGCGGCCTTGCACCACACCGTCACCATCTCCAGACAAGACGGCCGTCGTGGCTTGCACCAGAGTGCAAAAGGGTGACCGGCTGCAGTGTCAGCCATCACAATATCGCCTGCCCCCCGATCTGCAGCGTCACCACTTGACAACAGAGTTGGACGATGCATTTCTCACGAATCACTTGCAACAAAGAGCGTCTGTCATGGATCTCCAACAGACCCGATAATAAGAGGAGAAATAGCTGCTCGACGTCGTGCGCAGTGCACATTGTAGGTAATATTATTCAAATACCGACAAGGTCTATAAATTGGTATTCCCGGCCCCATTGGCCATGACTAGATATGGGTAAAACGAGAGGAAAAATGGGTATCTTGATGTCGACTAGAATCAGAAAAAAGCAAATGCCCGAGGGATATCTAAAGAAAGAATGAGAAGGGGAAAGTCCGGAGAAGCCCGGAATACAGCAAAGATTAAGACACCACTGATCTATCGTCCCATTAATTTGTCCAAGAGTCGACTTCATTATTCTGATCGCCGTAGCACCGTTAGAATTCGTAGCCTGATTTCGTCGCTGACATAGCTTTGTCGCCGACTGAATTAGGAGAGCTGGTAGGAGCCGGCCGGCCGGCCCAGCTCTTTGCGGATCGCCCAACCCTTGACGGCAATCACCACGAGGACCCAGGCCATCAGCATGGAGACCAGGCCCATCGTCACCGTGAAAACGAACATCGCGTTGAGCTCGTAGTGAATCATCCCGTTGACCGTATCGGCGCTCTGTGTGATGTCAGCTCTCAGCCTTCCGGTTCTAGAAAAGATCGATAGTGCTTTCGGGGGTACTCACGCTTCCCATAAACACCAAACCACCGGAAATCAGGCCGAAGGAGGCAATCAGCTCGGTCGGCGGCCGCGATGGAAGAATCGACTTGGGTGGACGCAGGTAGATGATTACGTAAGTGAGGCCGCGGGCAATCGCGGCAGTAGACAGCAGGTTGCCCCATTGCCGGTGAATCATGCTGGAGATCATGGTTGCCTGGGTGTGCGAGCTCATCATGGAGCCGAGCAGCATGATGACGAGCGTGGGAAAGGGGTTGATGGAGAACTCGTACTGAGGCGGCGGGCGCAGGGCCTCGCGCTCCTCCTCGTGGTAGATGTGCTCCGGGTACTCGTGAGCGGCCTCGCTGACAGTTGTGTTCAGCAGGTCACGAATATACCTTGATTCGATCAACATGCCGCAGAGGCCGCCTCCGAGGAAGAGGACGGTGATGGAGAAGTGCTCCAGGTCGTTTGCGTGCCACTTGCCGTCGTCGTTGCCCAGATGCTCCATGAAGATGTTGGTGGCGCCGTAGAAGAAAATCAGGAAGCTCTCGGTAAACTCGGCAGACGGCCGCCACTTCTGCGACATCGTCTTTGGCCGCACGTTCCAGGCCCAGCCCAGTTCGCCGAAGCAGCCGGCCCAGCGGCCGAGAGTGACGATGCCCAGCCAGAAGAAGACGCCGCCCTTGATCCAGTGAGCCAAGCCGTTGAAGACGAGGTGGCCCTCCTGCAGTGCTGTTAGTCGACCGGACTGGGCCATATTCCTCCCTCAAGCTCTGTTGCCACGTACAAAGAAGCGGCCGTAGGCGATAATGCCCAGCGCATAAGTAATGAAGCCCAGGACCAGAACGGTGCGATCGACAGCGGAGTAGCCCAGCATGAGGAAGCGCCAGGCCCGCGAAGAGATCTTGTCGGCCACCTTGCCGGCCAGAGCGTTCACGCGGCCGCTGCGGTGTGGCGTGGAAGAGGGCAGGCGGGCCTCCAGGTCGTCGTCGTCGTCGTCAAAGTGGTGGAGCCGGCGGTCTTCGCTGGGGCGGTCGAGACTCTGGCGGTCGAGAGCACTGTCGAGTGTCGACAGCGAGTTGCTGCGCAGCGACTCCGTTTTCGGCTCGGTGCCCTGGCCGCTGTCATTGGACATGCGGTAGTCGGAGTCGTGCTGACTGTGGTGACGGGCCATGGCCTCGGTCGAGACGGGGATGAAGGCGCGGCGCTCGCCGCTGCGGATCTCGTCCATTTCGCTGTTGCTGTGGTTGTTGTCGCCTTGGCCGGTGGCCTTGAAGGTGCCGGCCACACGGGCCAGCAGGCCGACCACAACGTGAGCAGACACCACCCAGGTGGCGATCCAGCCGACCTTGTGGTGGGCGTTGTTTGGGTACAGATCCGGCGTGTTGGCGTTGTATGTGGCCGAGAAGAGGATGCCACCTGCATTGGCAGCTAGGAAGACCAGCTGGGCCGCCAGGGTGTAGCGAGACCGCGCAAGCGATAGCATGACCGCTGTTGCTGGGTTAGTTCTGAAGTGAAGCTTGTAGGGACTCGCTTGAGCGATCCCACGCGTTCCAAAAAGCTTGCCAGAGCTTTCCAGAGCTTTCCAGAGCTTGCCGAAGCTTCGTGGAGCTAGCGGGAAGATCGGGCAGCTTGCTGGAAGCTTCCTGGAGAGGATTTCTTACCAACTGGCAGCGCAAAGACCCAGCCGAGGGTCATGAGCACAATGTGGAAGTAAATCTCGGGGCGGTGCTCAGGATGGCTAAAGTACGACGGCAGGTAGACGGTGGCATTGCCGCTGGCCAGCGTCGTCATATTCCCGCCCATGCCGCCTTCGTCTTCCATGTCCATGGCCTCGTCGTCACCATGCGCAAGCACAACAGCCGGCGCAAGCGCCAGGACGACGGCGCCGGCAAGCAGCGCCGAAGCGAGCAGAGGTCGAGTTGTTGCCCCCATGTGTGCTGTGTGCTGTGTTCTGCGTGCTGTGCTGTTGTGAAGCTGCAGAACAACTCGGGCTGTAAGCAGGTGCTGCTTTGTTTACGTCACGACCCGGAGCAGCGGTTGAGGGAGGCAGACCAGTGGAGAGAAGAGGAAAAAATTGAGCGGATGTAGTGGGGAGAGAGGGGGGCGCGTGGGTAGGCTTTATATTAGTGTAGCAGCCTCGGGGGACGAAGAGAGAAGAGGATCTGCGACATGGGTCTTTCGGGCAGTTGTTTGGATTCCGAGGCTACGAACTTGAGTGGGATGAGAAGAGGAACAGCGTGATACGAGAGCAGAGGGGGGCCGAGTATTTAGGTATAAGAGGGAAGGGGCGGTTGTGAAGCAGCAGCTTTGTCAGGCCGTGCATTATGTACAGCACGGTCTGAGGTAGACGCCTGTCGGCAGGCACAACCGGATTGGTAATATCGCATGAGGCAGGTGCCTGGCCGGCGCCCAGAGGGCACCAAGGAAGGCGAGACGCGGCAGTGGGAGAGAAAGGCAGGAACGATGGCTGGCCATCATCACCGACGGCCGAGCCCCGGATCTGCGGGGCTGCTTTTTTGCGAGCTGTTTGCTGTTTTTGAGTCACACCACCGTGCGCCCACTACGGAAAGGGAATAGGCAGACACAAAGGCAGGCGAAAAGAGGCCGTCTGCTACGGAATCGACAACGACGTCCTGGTGGTTCGTGATGGGTCCCATCCGAGAGTCCCGGCGCGGACAAAAGAGGTAAAAAGTTTGCGAAAAATTGGGCAGAAAACGAGCGAGGTCGTTGCAAGGCAGGGGCGGGGCGGTAAGAGAAACGGCTGGCCAAACAGAGTGCGTAAAACGGCACTGTTTGCGATTGGGCTGGCACACGGTGCGCGATGCTTCACGTTGACAGTAGACTACTCGTATGTATCCTGCTAGCGCCCGTCGATATAAAAAAAAGTGAGTAAGGCTCGTTCCCAGACCCCGGCCTGCGACACCACGGGCGCCCTGGCCTTGCTCGGGCGTCCCGTCCTGCCGCACGACGTGGTGGCCAGCAGACATGCAGGCGAAACGGTCGTGGTCCGATGACGAGCGGATGACGAGCGGACGGTCAGCACGGACGTTTTCGCTTCTGCCCTTGGGCTCCTGCTAGCCCGTTCACATGCTCGTAGCGCATGCGCGATGCCGCCGAAAGATGCGGTGAACGCCATCTGACAGAGGGCACGACGACAGCTCGTCCTCGGGCGGGAACAGAGGCCCCAGAACCCACCTCGCCCAAACGGCTGCCCGTCTCCCCTCCGACGTGGGCAGCCAAGCACCAACCAGACCCTCGCCGGCCCCAGCCTGCTCGCGCCTTTCCGTGGAGCCTGCAGTAACCCGTTTTCGTCCTTGTTCATCCACTTTTGTCTGCTTCATCGAGATCCCATGTGGCTCCATAGGACCACGGATCTCCTACAGGGAATGTACGTCAGCGGAAACGACGAGGGCACTCGCTCTGGCCGCGGCGGAATACGAGTACGGAGCTCTTGCAGCTGTTGTAAGATACGAGTAAGACAAGGGTCAGGACGGCCTCTCTTGCTGGCCCCTCCTCTGCCGCCATCGAACGATGCCCATCCCACCAACTGCATGTTCTCTTTTCCTGCCAGCTGCACGCTGTCTCGGCTGTCTCAGCGCGCTCACGTAGGGGTGTAGCCCTCCCGCGGACGGATGGCTGTCGCACTGACAGAAGAAGAAACGCCACGACAGGCCTCCTACAACACCGTGGAACAGGGTTGGTAAGCGGCAGCGGCGCCGGCCAGCTGATGATTGGCCGTGCTCGCTCGGTCGCCCTATGGCCTTCTCGCTGCCTCGTGCCCTTCTCGCAGTAGTCAGTCGCTGCATCGGTACTGGATCGGCATCCGGTCTTGCCTTCGTTTGTACGAACAAGCTGGCAAAAGCTCACAACTAAACTTGATGGGTGGACCTCGTGACACGCTGTCGAGACTGTGTGGGGAGGCAAAGGTGGCCCACGCGAGGCAGCAGTACCAAGCACAGTGCGCCTGTCCAGTCGCAAACAGTGCCGCTGTGCTACTATGTACGGATGCAAAATAAGATGCATTATTAGGGTAGCCCGGCATCCGATCTCGCCGTGAGTAGCCTGTGCACAAATGGGCCCGGAGTTACTAGGCCCCTCCGCATCCGGTGTGCACAGAATGCGCGAGAAGGGCGGTCATGTGGCCGTTCGATGCACAGCGCCATCGACAGAGACCCGGTGGATCGAGATGTTGGTCGAATCGTGAAGAGAAGGCGCCGGTGGCGTAATCTGTACGGAGTACTCGTACTCGTACATCTTGCCATTCTCGTCAGATTCATCAAACTATATCTCTGCAAGTGAAACGGCCTCACTAGTTTCTGGCGATAGTTGCACGGATCTACGAGAAGGAGGCTGAACGGAGTACGTTTCGGCTTACGTCAGCAGTTTCGTAATTACGTCAGCGGCTGACTCCTGCTTCCTGCTCCCCAGCGACGAAATAGACCTTTGATGTCCGAATATCGCTGGCCTCTGCCCGTTTTAGCTTCGCTGTGCGAGCAGGCGAGCGTGCCGCAGTCATGATGCATCTTTTAGGAAATGGTGCGCTTCCTTTTCTTCCGTCTTGTCTCCGGGACATCCGACACCCCAGTTATTAGAACCTCTTGGCAAAGACACAAAAAATGACGGCTCTTAGTGTGGGGCTGCGGGTAGCCCTTTACCTCTTCTTTCTTCGTCCGTCTGCTTTGATTTCCTCTGTTTATGCTATGTCATTGGTATTCGTTCAGTGCGGCAGTAGGGGTGTCCGAGAAACTCCGAGTTGCTGACTCTAGTCCGACTGCACGAAATGCATGATTGGCCGTCCCCTGTCGTTTGTCCCGGCCTCCTACTACGTCGTATGTACATGTGGTTTGTCGTGGCTACTGTGTGAGCTGTACTCTTACTCCGTATGTGTGGATGCTCCATTCGTTTCCGGAGCACATGCAGGCTGACGTCTTCGTCCCTCTTTCTCGGCCGAGCACATCCTGTTCACGATTCTGCCCAAGCATCGTTGCCAGCCCGGCGCATCTGGCTCACACCAACTGTTTGTGTTCGTTCTAGTCTGTCCCTCGCCACGTTCCGAGAGATTAGCCAGCGTCACTCCATGCGCGGCCTACGCTGTCCCTGCAGATCAGCCGCAGCGCTACGTGTGTGAGATACAAGTGAGATGCCCATATGCCCGTCGAGAGCGAACTGTGGTCGTGTTACCCCTTCTCTGCGCTGTCCCTTCCGTCGGCATCCGGGAAGGGGGGTGTCGTCGAATGGGAGTGGGTGCCGTGCCGTAGCAGGCTCACGGCTCACAGGGGCGAGCGCTCACGCAGCGACCACAGCCGGCCATCCCGCACCACCCGGCCGTCCTGCTCGAGCTTGTCGAGGATCTGCAGAAGGCCCTTCTCGGCCGCCGGGTGCAGATCTTTCCTGGTGTCGGCGTAAATCACCTCGACGAGCTCCATGGCCGTCCAGGCCGAGGGGATCCCCGATGGCGAGGGGGGGGAAGCGGGCGACGAGGCGGCAGACGAGGTGGCGGCCGCGATGGCGCCCTGCTTGTCCTGCGCACGCAGCAGCCGCACCACCTGGTCCTCCCGCAGCTGGCGGTGCTGGATGTACTCGGCGATCTTGGCGGGGCCGTCGGCGACGACGGGGCCGTGGCCGGGGTAGAGGCGGGCGCCGTTGCCGGGCGAGCGGCCCGTGTAGAGCGTCCGCATGACGGCGAGGCTGTGCAGGTAGGTGGCCAGGTCCTCGAACACGGCGGTGCCGTGGCCCAGCACGTTGTCGCCGGCCAGCACGGCGTCCTCCTCGGCCAGCACAAAGACCATGTGGTCGGTCGTGTGGCCGGGCGTGTGGACGGCGCGCAGGGTGGCGCCCTCGACGTGGAACTGCTGGTTGTCGACAATGTCCTGGTCCTGGTACACGGGCGCGCCCGGAACCAGCCGACGGACCTGGTCGATGCCCCCGACGTGGTCGGGGTGCCAGTGCGTGATGAGCGTGGCGGCGAGCGTGGCGTCTTCGGCTGCGAGCGTGCGCGCGAGGGCCGCCTCCCACGACGGCCTGCCCTCGCCCGTGTCGACGAGCAGGCGCTCGCGGCCGGTGCCCAGCAGATACGTGTTGGTGCCCTGCAGGGTGAAACGGCCCGGGTTGCCGCCGAGAATGCGGATGCAGGTCGGGCTGAGCCGCTCGACCTCGGGCAGAGACGCCAGCTGGCTGGCCATCCTGGATGGCGATGAAGACGTCTGCGGTGGAGACGGGTGTAGTGGACGCCGAGGCTGCAGATGTAGATGCAGATGTAGATGCAGATGCAGATGCAGATGCAGATGCTTGGAGCTGGTCAAGAACAGTCGGGGGTGCAGCCACATCCGGCAGCTTTGCAGTCTTTTTTTCGTGCAGCGGTCACTCTGTACTTTGACGCAATCTGGGATGCGACTTGCGCAACACGCAGACACCGAGGAGCCGTTGAGACGGAGGCTCAACTTGGGGTGCAGCCGAGGCTTAGCTCCCCCTCTTCCATGTCAGATGCCGCTAAAAACGGATGCAGGCAGCCATTCAGACAGCGGCCGCTAGTAAGAGGGCGATAAGCTCAGAGATCATGTGCCGATAAACTCAGCCTGGATTGCACCTTCTCTCGTGCATGTTATTCAGCCTGTGCTGCATGTTTTGGCTGCGGAAGCCAGCGTCTTGCTTCCAGGGCGTCATTGTCTGCTGTGAAACCGGAGCCAGACGAGCGCAGCTCCAAGCCGAGTTGCACCCCGAAAAAGTCCCGAGGATTCGAGACTGACAGCAGGAACGGACGGGCACGTCGCGAAAATCGGTCTGCGCACCTCGCCACTGATCCCAGCCGCAGAGGCGGCATCGACAGCGAATCAGCGAATCAGCGAGGATCCTCCATTCCCCACTCATTAAAAGGCAACATTGAAACCGCAGGAAAATGCACGAGAGCTTGGGACGACTGATTGTGTAATGCCATCCGCATCGGAGAGTACTGTCTTTTTTGCTCCTGTCTCGACCTGGCTTTTTCCCCTGGATTCGTGACCGGGAAACTCGCCGACCGGCTCTCGTCTACCCGCGTCATCCGCAGCTTTGGCGCTGCTGCTCCAGACTTGGTCCTCGAGCACATTGTCTCGTGTCTGTTTGCTCTGTGCGTCTGCAGCCGCCACGCCGCGACCGCGACCGACGCCGATTGAGCCCAATTCCGCGTCGAAACCCCTACGACCGCCTGCTCCACCTTTTCTTCCTCCCCTCCTCCCCTCCTCCCCTTGCTGGCGACGAGCGATTCACGACACGAGGCTGGCCACGCTGGCAAGGAAGCATTCCGGGCGTGGTGACCACGGCACCAGCACGCGAGACTGAGACGAGACGAGCCCCCTGGCATTGAGACCGCAGAACGAGTCTGCCCGACATGTCTGCCAGACCAACAACACCGTCCTCGCCAAAGACGGTCAAGCTGAAGAGCGCCGTCTCTGGCATGCCCATGTATGGCTGTGGTGAGTACAAGTGCTTGGGCACGAATGCAGACATCCTACGACTGCGTCGTATGGAGGGGGCAAGGGAAGAGGCCGTGCGAGAGAAAGGGAGAGTCGTGAACAACGGCTGACGGCCCCATGTTTGCAGAGCACGTCGAGCTCCTCTTCAGCCAGGGCCAGGACACCATCAACACGTCCGTCTTTCACTACAAGATCATCCTGCGCAAGATCTTCGACCAAGCCCCCATCGTGCCACAGACGTCCAAGTCCGCCGACGGCCAGCCCATCACGACGCTGACGCCCAATTACCTATGCCTACAATGTCCCACCACCCTGACGGAAGAGGACATTTACAACCACGGCCAGAAAAAGTCCCATCGCTTCTGTACGTTGTCGCCGTGCGGTTCGCCGTGCGGCTCCGTCCCGTTCCGGGCTTGTCTGGGCTGACCGGTGCTGTGTTGTGCGATGTGCAGACGTCGAGTCAAGATGCGGCACGCTGTACTGCCACATGTGCGATGACTTTGTGTACGATCCGACACTGGAGGAGCTGCGGCTGCGCAAGATCGGCACGGGGTCGTTTTCAAGTAAGGAGCCCCCGGGCAGCGGTCGAGGGAGAGGCAGCGGTCGGGGAAGACGCAAAGCTGACAGACGCGGAAAACACAGCCAACCGCAAGAGGAAGCACGACGAGCTCTTCTCGGACTCGCTCAAGGACGATCCGCGTTACATTGCGTCGAACACGACGCTGGCGTCGTGCCGGGCGAGCGGGCTGCGCGGCATCTACAACGCGGGGGCGACCTGCTACCAGAACGTGATCCTGCAGTGCTTCCTGCACAACCCGCTGCTGCGCAACTTTTACCTCAGCGACGGGCACCAGAGCTCGCTGTGCGAGGCGCGCCACTGTCTCAGCTGCGCCATGGACGACGTGTTCCAAGAGTTTTACGGCCAGGAGAGCACTAACGGCTACACGGCGGCCAACATCCTGTCGAGCTTCTGGATCTCGGAACGCAAGGCGTTTGCCAACCTGGTGACGACCAAGGAGCAGGACGCCCACGAGTTCTTCCAGTTCTTGGCCGAGGAGCTGCACGAGCGCAACGGCGACGGCAAGAAGCCCGAGCACGGCAGCGAGCACTCGTGCACCTGCATCGTGCACCAGACCTTTTACGGCAAGATGCAGAGCACCACCACCTGCCAGCAGTGCAACGGCGTGACCAACCAGGTCCAGTCTTTTCTCGACCTCAGCCTCGGGCTCGAGAGCCTGGCCCACCGCCAGAAGCGCCTGGCCAAGGGGCTGTCGGCGGCCGCTGCGGCTGCCGCGCCGCCACACCGTCTCACCCTGCAGCAGTGTCTGGACGAGGAGTACATCAAGTCGGACAAGTGCGAGTACCGCTGCCACAGCTGCAACTCCACGCGGCTGGCCCGACGGCACACGTCCATCAAGGCGCTGCCAAACGTCTTGTCGATTCAGTTGAAGGTGAGTGCGTGTGGTTGCGCCGTGTGCATTGTCTCAGCAGTAGCTGACACGCCCAGCGCTTTGAATACAAGCAGGGCCGCCACGACAAGGCCGCAAAGGTCGACACTCCCGTCGAATTTCCCCTACAGCTTAATATGCTGCCATACACAAATCGCAGCCGCGGCCAGGACGTGCGCGAGAGCTACGAGCTCAACCGGTCGTGCATGTACGACCTGCTCAGCGTCGTCGTGCATGTAGGCGAGATTGACACGGGCCACTACCTGTCGTACTGCCGCGTCGGTGATCAGGTATGACGTTTTGTTTCTTTGCCCTCTACCGTCTTTCCTGATGACTAATCAACCCCAGTGGTTTGCCTTCAACGACCATCGCGTGCAGCTGGCATCCAACTCGGAGGTCCTCGGGGCAAACGCCTACCTGCTCTTTTATATTATTCGATCGTTGGCATAGCGGCCGGAATGATCGTCTTTTCCTCTCTCCCTCCCTTCTTCTCTGCCTTCCTCTCCCCCTTCTCTCTTCTACCCTCCTTTTCTTCCCCCTTGGCATACCTTCATGTGTTCTTTGGCCTTCTGGACGACGGGGTCTATCTTGAAATTTCCATTACTATAGATGGGCTGCTTGGAATTTGCTACTTGCGTTGTTTAGGACGGGAATGTGCTTGTTTGATCACGTTTTGACGTTTGCTTGGCTACCTTTTGTTTAACAAAACCTGCATGGAATTGTGTCATCTCTTCCCAGCTGCTACTTTCTTTATCCCACCCTTCTTCTATCGCTTTGCCTACACCTGTCCCATCATCCCCCTTGCATCGCGGTTCCCGCAAACAGAGCTGAGGCTCAAAGCATAACACGGCGCCAATAGAATACATTGTTGCTATGCGACGCAGGACATAGCGTCACGGCTTTGCCTCTTCGGCCACGGCCGCCTGCTCTCCGTCGTTCCACGTCCACTCGTCGCCCTCAAAGTTTGCGTAGACGTAAAAGTCGTTGCCGAGCCCGTGGGCGTGCAGCGGGATGAACGACGTCGTCCGCACGCCCTGGGCGCGGTAGAGCTTCCCGGTCAGGAGGCTTTCCATGCGCTCGCCCGTGGAGACGACCACGCGGGCGGTCGGCTTGCTGAGCCAGCGGACCGTCAGGGCGGCTGTGTGCACGGCGGTGAGCAAGACGGCGAGCAGAGAGCCGACGGGGGAGAGAACCGTACCTTTGGTCTGGCAGTCGTCGCTGAGAAAGGGCGGATCGCAGATGATGCGGTCGGCGGACGCGCGCAGGGCGGCTGATCCTGCTGGTTAGCGAGACGGACTGGCCGCAGGCGAGCGAGGGCTGCGGGCGAGGACGTACGCGGCAGCTTGGTCGGCTTGTTGAAGTCGTAAAAGATGTACTCGGAGCCGAAGACGGTGAAGCGGTCGTCGTGCTCGAGCAGCAGGAGGCCGGGACGCTCGTCCGCGGGCAGGACAGACTGCGAGGACGGGACGAGGAGCCTGGATTAGCAGTGAGCAGTGCATCGCCGGCTGTGGTCCACGTACGACGAGGTTCTTCAGCGCGACAAAGACGCTCGGCGTCGAGACCACGACGATGGACGAGGACGCGTCGGTGCCCTGGATCAGCTGGCGGGCTAGCACCTTGGCTGTGTCGTCCGCGTACTGGATCGTGTGAGCAGAAGGAAACGAAAAGGCCCGGAGACTGCACGCACCCAAAACTGCGACTTGTTCCAGTCCTCGGTGAAGGTGTCCATGCTCAGGACGACGGGCTTTTCTTCGGCCGCCGCGTCGGCCGCCGACTGCAGGTCGGCAAACCGCTTCACATGGTCGTCTCGCTCGGAATAGAATGCGCGGAGGGCGTCCAGGGCGGACGCCGAGAGGGTCCTTGAGCAACGAGCAACTTAGCTAATACGTCCACAGACTTTTTTTATCTCATCCCCCCCACCCTCCAACTGCTCTTCTTTTGTTTTCGTACTGCATTTTATAGGTCTTTAGGTTCGGACGCACAACTCATCATCACTGTCGGTGGCCATGGCGGGAATTGGCTCAGCTGGGATGCTCTTGGTCGAGACGAGGCCGCAAGCAGTTGGGTCGAATTTTTTCGCGGGGGGCCTATCGGGCTTTTGAGGGCCTCGCGCAGCTGAGGCTCAGATAGAAAGGCGAATTCAGGCCTCTGATTGGCCGGTGGGATTCAGCGGCGAAACACGAAAACCGGGCACATATCTCGGCGAAATGCACGGCAAATACATGGCAAGAGCATTATTAGTCATTAGGCGGCTGTCCATCTTGGAAATCTTTTTGGATTGTCTTGATAGTCACATATGTACACGGCCTCGAGACAAAGGAAACCAACAGGCAAAAAACACAGCTCTAAACACAGATCCCTGGGCCTGCCGCCTCTACTGGTCGTCGACGACGTGCAGGTACTTCTTGTCCTCGCGCTTCTCGCGATCTGTCGCCGGCGGCAGGTCGTAGAACGACGAGCTGCGGAATCCTTGCTGCAGGGGGTCAGGGGGGTCAGCGGAGAGAACGGGACGAGAGACGGAACAGGGGCGGGCCAACGCACCAGGTAGTGGTAGGTGAAGTCGCTGATCTCGTCGGGCTCGATGCCGAGGTCTTTGAACGTCTTGGCGGTCTCGTCAATGGTCTGGTCGATGAATTCGCGCTCGACGTCTTCGCCCGACAGCACCGGCCACCACAGCAGGCGGTTCAGCAGGGTAGCGGCCGGCTTGAGCACGGCCTTGGGTACGTTGATGTGCCGCCGGCTCTTGTAGATCTCGCGGTCGACCAGGTCGGCAATCTCGGCAGTGGAGTAGTTCTTGGGCCCAAACAGCTCGTACGTTTGGCCGGCGGTGTTGTCGTCGAACAGCATCAGCTCGAGCGCGCGTCCGACGTCGATGATGTGGACGGGCCAGTACCGCTCCTGCATGTTGTTGGACGTGAACAGGTTGTAGACGCCGGCCAGCCGCAGCAGCAGGCTGTCCTCAAAGCCGAACATGGGCGCCGGCCGCACAATCGTCGTCTCGGGGAAAATGTCCCGCACGGCCGCCTCGCCCAGCGCCTTGGTCCGGAAGAACTCGGACGGCGACGACTCGGCGCCGGCGGCATTGTACGAGGACACGTGGATGAACCGGTCGACGTCGTACTTGGCCACAGCCTCGGCGATCCGCTCAGCTCCCTCGACGTGCACGTCCTCGAACGAGAAGTTCCTGCACAGGTTAGCGGGCGATGGGGGTGACAGAAGGCAGACGCTGACGGCAGACATACTTGGTCGGATAGTTGCGTCCCACCAGGTTGTAGACGACATCGGAATGCCGCACGCTCTCCTCGATGGAAGCTGTGTTGCGCAGATCGTATTCCTGGGCGCCGCGTGAGAATGCGAATGCGAGGTCGCGAGAATGCATGCAGGGGCTGGACAGGAGGTCATACCATGAAGATGACACGGCCGAGATCACCCGACACCTTCAGATGGCGCTTGGTCATCTCCTCGCGGAAGGGCACGACGACGGTGCATCCTTGCCGAGCTGGAGATTGCACGGTCAGCATGGGTGGCTTGTCGTGTTGTCCGGATATACGGACCGAGGCGGTTCACAATGTAGCGACCGAGAGCGCCGGAGGCGCCAAACACCGTGGCTGTGTGACCTGTGGCGGAGTGCGATTAGACAAGGGCCGTGGCCGGGGTATGGGAAGCTTCAGGCTCGCGTACCTCCCAGAGAGGATCTGGATCCAGACGGTTGACGGATTAGCAGAGGGCGGCGACGGCGGGACGGCGGCTCGGGTTCGCTCAGCGCAGACATACCTTCCACCCTGGGTCCGGATGATGGGCTTGCCGGTGCGCGTGATGGTGACGTCGGAGAGGGCGCGGAGCTGCAGGTGGTGGAAGCGGTTGCGGGCCATCATCTGCTTGGAGGACCGCACGGCGGCGGCCGAGAGAGACGACATGGCGGCGTTCCCAAAGGGCAGAGGACGGCAAGGACAGGCGGTTGCAGTTGCGGTCGGGACGGAGGCGTACAGCGCGGGTCGTTGCGGTCAATTGGCTCGAACGGCGAGCTTCCCCGGCATCCGTTTCCTTTTCGGCTGTGGGCTTTTTTTTGCGCGGATCAAACGAAGAGGACCAAAGAGTAATGATCTGGTTCCCATTGGCGGGCCGGAGGGCGAACGGGCGGGATCAGGTGATTCGGAGTAGCACGTGACGCGGCGATGAGGTGGGGTCGGCGAAATGTTGTTGCGGCCAGCAGGCTGCATTGGAGCCGCGTCTTTGTAGAAGCTGGAGCTCATGGGGAGTTGACAGCGACTGTCGAAGCAAGCGAGAAGGGAAAGGACGCCATCCCGCACACACGACAGCAAGCCGGAGCAGAGCCGGAACGAACGACAGCGCAACAGGACGACAAGATGAGCGCGGAGGCGTTGACGGACTTTCTGGACGAGCAGCGGGATGCAGCACCGACGGAGCTGCAGGGGACGATCCTGGAGATTGAGGACCTGTGGGAGCGCAAGCTGTGGCACCAGCTGACCGACACGCTGGTGCGGCTGTTTGACGACGAGCAGAGCGAGGCGCTGCGGCTGCCGTTCTTCAAGGTGTTTGTGCTGAAGTTTGCGGATAAGATCAACCAGCTCAAGTTTGTGGACCTGGCGCTGAAGGCAGCGGAGACATGTGAGGGTGAGTTGGGGGGGGAGGGATGATGCTTGAGGGAGGAGTGGAAGGAGAGATCAGACCTGGCATGTTCTGGTATGAGTTCTGAGACTTGCTGACACCAACAGGCAACGCACAGAAGCTGGCCTTTCTCGAGAGCGTGGCCAAGAAGGTGGACCACGAGGACTCTCAGGACGCATTCGTGTTTGCGACGATTGCGGTGGCGCGGGCGAAGCTGATGCAGCGGGACTTTGACGGGTCGCGGGCCGAGCTGGACCGGGCTGAGCGGGTGCTCGAGACGTTTGACGCGGTCGAGCAGGTGGTGCACGCGGCCTTTTACGACACCAGCGCGCTCTACTACCAGGGCCGGGCCGACTTTGCGCAGTACTACCGCAACGCGCTGCTGTACCTGGCGTGCGTCGACGTCGGCGGCCTGGACGCGGACGAGCGGCACGACCGGGCCTTTAAGCTCAGCCTGGCGGCGCTCGTGTCGCCCAGCATCTACAACTTTGGCGAGCTGCTGCTGCACCCGATCCTGGACGCGCTCGCGGCCGACGACGAGGACGACGCCTGGCTGCGCGCGCTGCTCTTTGCCTTTAACCGCGGCGATCTACGCGTGTACGAGCGGCTGGCCGACCGGATCGCCGCCAACTCGCTGCTGCACAAGCACAGCAGCCAGCTGCGCCAAAAGATCTACCTCGCCGCGCTCACCGAGGCCGTCTTCCGCCGGCCGCCCCATGCGCGCGCCATGTCGTTTGCCGCCATCGCGGCCGAGACCCGCGTGCAGCCGGACGAGATCGAGCACCTCGTCATGAAGGCCCTCAGCCTCGGCCTCCTGCGCGGCACCATTGACCAGGTCGACGAGGTGGCCCACATCAACTGGGTCCAGCCCAAGGTGCTCGACATGAAGCAGATTGCCAACCTGCAGCAGCGCCTGGCCGAGTGGGGCGCCGGCGTCAACCAGCTCGGCAACTGGATCGAGCAGGTCGGCCAGGACGTGTGGGCGGCGTAGGTGCATAGAAACAGACAGTATACATAACGGCGTCACGTGTTTTAACGATGTGTATTACGTAATCTAGCTCGTGACTGTTTCTTGCCTTTCGACTCCGTAGCGCTCCTTGTCTACTCCCTCGGCTTCCCCAAGACGAGGACGGAGCCGACCAGCCAGGCGGGCCACCAGACGCACCAGACGACGACGGCGGTGTACATGCCCCAGACGTGCCAGCCAAAGGCGGCGATGCGCAGGGCGTCGACGAGGGGGAGGTGCCAGGCGGCACAGGCGAGGGCGAAGACGGCGGGCGGGGCGACGAGGTTGAGCAGCAGGGTGGCGGCCCAGCGGACGGCGGTGTGGCGGGGGGCGGGGGCCATGAAGGAGAGGGGGCTGGCGAGCAGGCCGACGAGGAAGGCGAGTGAGAAGTTGAGGGTGGCGAGCGAGGAGAGGAACATGCCGAGCAGCAGGAGCGAGAAGGACTTGATGAGGCGGAACTGCTGGGTCGAGGGGCGGTAGGACGCGTTGAGCAGGCGGGCGAGGACGTGTGGCAGCAGGGCGTTTGCGAGGGCAAAGGCGACGAAGCCGGGGGCGAGGAGCTGCGAGGTTAGGGGGTGAACGGGAAAGGGGAAACGGGAGAGGGGAACGGGGCCGTGGACTCACCCAGGCCGGCAGGTGGTTGAAGACGTAGAGCGGGACGATGCCGAGGGACTGGCAGACGGCGACGAAGCCGAGGGGGAGGTAGAGGTCGCGTTCGGCGGGGGGGGGGGGGGGTTTTGATTTGTCGTTGTCGGTGTCTTTTTTGGATTCCTCTTCCTCTCCTTTGCCCTCGCCCTCCTCCCGGCCGCTCTTGAGCCAGAGGGCAATGGCCATGATGGTAAAGTTGGCGGCCACGAGCATGGCGCTGGGCAGGTAGGTGCCGATGCTGACAAAGCGCTCGCGGCCGAGCAGGAGGTAGAAGAAGAAGCTCTGGTGGAGGTGTTCGAGCAGGTTGTTGAGGCTGCGGAAAACGGCCTCGAGGATGCGGCCCATGGCCATCTCGTCCTGGAGCCAGCCGTCGACGAGGATGTCGCCGGCGGGCGACCGGACCGTGGCCACGTACGGCTGCAGCGTGACGGCGTCGACGTGGTAGGCCATGAAGGCGCTATGGGGCCCGGTGGCGGCGCCGACGCCCTGGCGCAGCATGCCGCGCAGCATGGTGCGCAGGCGGTCGGCGGGCGTGCCGGCGTGGTGCCAAACGTGCTGGAGCGAGACGGCGGCGCCCATCTGGCCGTGGGCGACGGCGACGACCGTGTTGACGAGGTCGAGGTTGGGCAGCTGGCCGTTGACGCCGTCGTAGATCACGTGCACGGCCGAGAAGCGGCCGTCGCTGTGGCGGCTGGCCGGGCGGCCGTCGGGGCGCGGCGGCAGGTCCTGGCCGCCGTTCATGCCGGCGCGCGTGTAGTCGAGGGCGACGGCGCCCTGCAGCGCCCCCGACTTGCGCGGCAGCGCGCTCACCCGCCGGCTGTCGTGGGCGTCGTGGTACGCGTCCACCCAGGCCTGCGGCCCGGCCAGGCTGTCGGGCGGGAAGAGGAACACCAGGTCCTTGCTCCAGAGCGACCACCGCCGAAAGTACCGGGCCAGCGCCAGCGCCAGCGCCACGCCCTGCACGTTGGCCGCGCCCTCGACGCTCCGCCACGCCGCCACCAGCACCACCGCCTCCGTCGCGTCCCCCCGCGGCGCCTCCAGGATCGCGTACAGGTTCTCGCCCGCGGCCGTCGTCCCCGGCATCCCCCCCCCCCCGTACCCGTACCGCTGCCGCCCCGTCCGCAGACCCATGTCCCCCAGCAGCCCTGCCAGCCGGTCGTTCACCTCTTCGTTCGTCCCGTTCGCCTCCACCAGGCCCTCCACCTCCGCCTGGTACGCCCGCAGCACCTGCTGGTCGCTCCCCCCAAAATACGTGTGCACCTGCCCCGGCAGCAGCGCGTTCTCTGAGATGTACGTGTGCCGCGACTGCCCCTCCAGCGGCAGCACCAGCAGCGACACCACTCCCACCACCACGCACAGCAGCGCCACGTACGGCGGCGCCTTGAGCAGCCGCCCGTCGCCTCGCACCTGGGCCAGAATGGCTGTCTCGTTAGCAGGACTCTCCAGCAGTCACGCCCGCTATCCCAGGCACACTCACATAGCAAACGCGGCATCGTCACGACGGCTGATCCACGGCTGGACCACGGCTTCTTGACCTTGAAAGATGCCAATTCGCAATTGCTCCCATTTACGGATACGGAGTAGCTACAAATGCCCCTTAGCGCCTCCGGCCTCTCGACACCTGCATATCGCCTTATGCACATAACGAGGCACACGTTTCATCTCCCTCCTTTGTTGATTAGTAAGCACAACCGCCCGAATTATGCTATATTCCTCTACGATATACAGATTACAAAGCCGTGTCTGCCACCGAAAATGCAATCCCGCCTCCCCTCCTCCTCCACTGCCCAGTATTAAAATCCTTGCTGTCTATTGTCGTATGCGTGTGTATGTGTGTCGTCGTGTGCATGCTTCCCCAGCCTAGGGGCCCAGTCGCTGCGTCGACCCGACGAGCCCAATCGCCGGGCCTGCGCCGCTCGGCCCCGACGACGTCGTTGGCAGCACGCCGAACCGGCCGTACGTCTTCTGGTCGACGCTGACGTAGCGCGGCAGCCGGCCCAGCAGGTTGAGCCGGCCCTCGATCCAGCGCAGCGCCGGCTCGGGCGGCGCCAGGAACTTGAGGTAGCCCAGCCCGCAGAGGTAGCCGACCACGAGCCCGCAGAGGTGGCCGAGCAGGCTGGTGTGCGGCACCAGCGCCGACGTCACGAACACGAGTACCAGCGGCGTCGTCCACGTCGGCACCTGCACCGTGCCCACCGCAAACGACGGGTTCGTCCGGCACATGCGCACCGCCTCGACCGCGAGCAGGAGGAACACCCAGATGCTGCGAGCGTCAGTCGTCGTCACGAGAGCAACACCAAACAAGAAAACACGCCGAAAACATACCTCGACCCCATGATCGTCGTATTCAGGTGCAGCACCCGCTCAATGATGACGTACAGGACCGCCGGAAGCGTCGACAGGGCTGCGCACAATGTCAGCATACCATTCATCCTCACCGCCAATCGCCCATTGACACAGGAGCAGATATCGTACGGCCAAAGAAGAGCGCCACCGACGTCAGCGTGCCGTGCTCGCCCTCGAACCGCTCCAGCAGCGGCGTCAGCGCCACCACGTTGAACAGCATGTGGAAGAACCCCAGGTGCACAAACGGGAACGTGTTTGTGCGGTACACTGCGAGAGACACAAAAAAGTCAGCCACTGCCTCGCCATCGCCCGGGGAACCGCCACGTACGGGTCGTGATGCCCGTCTTGTCTGGAATCAACGCGCCCCAGCTGCGCACATCCCAGACCGACTGCAGGCCCGCCAGATACACCACCACGATCAGCGCCACGATCGCACGCGTGAACAGCGGCAGCCGTCCGAGGTACGATCGCGTCGACGACCGGTACGCGCTGAAGCTCCCGCCCGACGCCCCGTGACGCGGTGTCCAGAACCCGTCCACGCCTGTCCGTCGCGGCTGTGGTGATGGTGACGGCATCGCAACCGAAACCCGAGAAAAATTTGATCTGATAAAAAGCAGCCCCGTTGGTCGCGATCCCAATGGTCGACTCGCGTCGGATCGTACGGCTTCCGTAGCACGCTCGGCGGAGATGCAATGGCGCCCCGAGCTTCAATGGGACAGCGCACAAAGGAGAGAGGCAATGCAACAAGTCCGGCAGCAGAATGCGAGGATAATCGTCTAGGAGCACTTCGCCATCTTCCACACCAGTGGCTGCGTGGGTTCGACAAATAAACAGTCCAGAATTCCGCGTGGACCCGGTTGAGACGACTGTGCAAAAAAAATGCAAGGCAGGAAATCGTGTTGAGGAAACAAAGTATTGTCGCGAGTCGTCTCGTGCTCCCCGTTTAAGCCGCCAGGCCCCAGCATTCACCTTCGCATATATGCTTATCGATATGTCGTGTCAAAAGTCACGTGACACTCGGCCTTTGTCTACAACCCGAACCCGCCTTTACAAGTACAAACTGCTGCTTCCGCATTGGTTGGATCTTGGATTGCAACTAAAAAGAATAAAGAGTACATAGCCCGCGTCCAGGACAAGGAATCTGGAAATACCGGAAAGCACAACGCCCCATTTCACCTCCCAAGTCCCGTTTTCTCTCAGTGCTCAAAGCAGACGATGTGACGTGAATATTCCGTGCCGGCCTTCACCGTCATTATGCCGCAACGCAGGTGAGGTTCAAAAACAGGCTCGTTATATTCTTGGTCTTCTCAGCACGCTGCCGTTTACTTCTTGTGAGCCTTGGCCATTGTGTTCAGAGCGCTGCCGTTCTTGAACCACTCGATCTGGCCGGCGTTGAACGTGTGTGCCAGCTTGATGTCCTCCACCTCGCCGTTGGGGCGGTGCACCCGCATGGTGATGGGCTTGCCAACGGCCAGCTCGGTCGACAGAATGTCAACCTTGTCCTCAGACTTGACCTTGTTGTAGTCCTCGGGGTCGATAAAGGTCAGCGGCAGCATGCCCTGCTTCTTCAGGTTCGTCTCGTGGATACGGGCGAAGCTGCGCGTCACAATGGCCAGACCGCCGAGGTGGCGCGGCTCCAGGGCAGCGTGCTCACGCGACGAGCCCTCGCCGTAGTTCCAGTCACCAATGACAACCCACTGGATGCCCCGAGCCTTGTAGTCACGGGCCGTGGCTGGGACTGCGTCGAACTCGCCAGTGAACGCGTTCTTGACCGAGTTGGCCGAGTCGTTGGCCTCGCTGATGGCGCCGATCAGCATGTTGTTGGAGATGTTGTCCAGGTGGCCACGGTACTTCAACCACGGGCCGGCCATGGAGATGTGGTCGGTCGTCGTCTTGCCCTTGGTCTTGATCAGGATCGGGCAGTCGAGCGCGTCCTTGCCGTCCCATGCCTGGAAGGGAGTCAGGAGCTGCAGGCGGTCCGACGTGGGGGCCACGTTGACCGACACCTGCGAGCGGTCCGAGGGCGGTGCCTGGTACGTGTCCACGCCCGCGTCGTAGCCCTTCTCCGGAAGGCCGTCCGTCTGCGGCGGCGGCTTCAGCAGGAACTCGTTGCCGTCCTTGTCCTTGAGCTTGTCCGTCAGGGGGTTGAAGTTGAGCGTGCCGGCAATCGTCAGCGCCACGACCAGGTCGGGCGACGTCACAAAGGCGTGCGTGGCCGGGTTGCCGTCGTTGCGACCCGTAAAGTTACGGTTGTACGACGACACAATCGTGTTGGCCTCGCCCTTCTTCACGTCCTGGCGGTCCCACTGACCGATGCAGGGGCCGCAAGCGTTGGCGAGCACAAGGCCACCAAACTCCTCAAATGTCTGCAGCTGGCCATCGCGCGCAATGGTCGCGCGGATCTGCTCAGAGCCGGGCGTGACCGTGAACAGAGCCTTGGGCTTCACGCCGTGGTCCAGAGCATCGCGGGCAATGGCGGCAGCACGAGTCATGTCCTCGTACGACGAGTTGGTGCAAGAGCCGATGAGACCGACCTTGACCTCCTCGGGCCAGTTGTTCGCCTTGGCAGTCTCAGCCAGCTTCGAGATCGGCGTAGCCAAATCGGGAGTGAAGGGACCGTTGATGTGCGGCTCCAGCTCCGACAGGTTGATCTCGATGAACTGGTCGTACTCGGCACCCTCGTCCTGGCGCAGGTCCTTGGCGTACACACGGGCGAAGTCACCGATGTCCTTACGCTTGGTGGCGGCAAGGTAGTCGTACATGCGGCCGTTAAACGGGAACAGAGAGGTCGTAGCACCAATCTCAGCACCCATGTTGCAGATCGTCGCCATACCAGTGGCAGAAATGCTGTCAACACCGTCTCCTGCATAACGATACGCCGTTAGACCAGTCTCAGCAAAATAGAAGGAAAGTATGTAAACCCACCGAAGTACTCCACGATGGCCCCGGTACCTCCCTTCACGGTGAGGATGCCAGCAAGCTTCAGGATAATATCTGCGTGGAATAATGTCAGTATTGCAATGCTCGTTTAGATAATCCACGATGCCCCCACGAAAATCGGGGTTAAGCAATCGGGGTCCACAATTGCATATGCAGATCGAACAGGAAGGGGCCATACCTTTGGGCGCAGTCCAGCCAGACAGCTGGCCAGTCAGCTTCACACCGATGACCTTGGGGGCCTTCAGCTCCCACGGCAGGTTGGCCATGACGTCGACGGCATCAGCACCACCGACACCGATAGTGGCCATACCGAGACCACCAGCGTTGGGGGTGTGCGAGTCAGTGCCGATAAGCAGGCCACCGGGGAAGGCGTAGTTCTCGAGGATGATCTGGTGGATAATGCCGGAGCCGGGACGCCAGAAGCCAATGTTGTACTTGGCGCAGGCACTGGACAGGAAGTCGTAGACCTCCTTGTTGATGCTGATAGCGCGGGCCAGATCCTTCTCGCCGCCGATCTGAGCCTCGATAAGATGGTCACAGTGGACGGTGGTCGGGTTGGCAACAGACGGCATGCCGGCGGACATGAACTGCAGGATGGCCATCTGGGCAGTGGCGTCCTGGCAGGCAACACGGTCGGGGCGCAGCTTCAGGTACGAGACACCGCGCTCAATGTCCTGGCCGTGCGGGTCGTCCAAGTGAGAGTACAGGATCTTCTCGGCGTACGCGAGAGGGCGGTTCAACCGCGCCCGTACAATGTCGAGGTTCTCCGACATCTTCTTGTAGTTGATGAAGTTGTTCTCCTCCCAAATGTTTTGCCTGACCTGCACATTCACGTGGCCAAGGGGCCGGCCGTTAGCGGGTGTGCCATTGGACCTCCCGACGAGCAGCCAGACGCAAGCACGCTGCGCATTGGCCGCTCGCTCATGTCGCCAAACTCACCTTGCGGTCCAGCGGGCCGTTGGAGGCCGTGGCCATGGTGCGGCGCATGCCCAGGCCGGACATGGCTGTCCGGCTCCGGATGGCACCGGCCAGAACTTGCCGTGAAGCCAGCATTGTGTGAGAAATGTCTCTACCTCGATCGAGACTCAATGGGGGGAGGGATAGGAGAAGAGGATGAGAAGATGGTGGGCGAGGAAAAGGATGTTCGCTCGAAGGGGAGAGAGGAAGGAAAAAAGAGGAAGAAGGAGGAAAAGTGTGGAATTATGGGCGTTATGAACAGAAAAACAAGGGAGGGCAAACAGTGCGGGATTGACGGCCTGGAGAGGGGGGGTGTGGAACATGTGCGCTAGAGGCACTGATAAACAGCAGTGGTGCAGCTCTTCCTGGCCTGGCTTGCAGATTTTTGAAGAAAACCGGCCGTGCAGAAAGGCCTGGGGCCGCCCGCTGTCTCCTCGGCTATGACGACAAAGCGACAAGGCGGCCGAGCGGGCGAATCAGCAGCTTCGGATTATTGTTACGGGGGCAAGGGGTGGCACCTATTTGTGAGGGGTGGGCCGAAAAAGTGCCAACCAGGTTATGAGGACAGTGGAAACGGGTCAAGCAGAGCTCAGTCTCCTCCTTTCGAGCGAGCAAGGAGCTTTTAATTTTATTTCTTTAACTTGTAGGCAAATAACGGCTGTCACAGGAAGAGCTGCAACAGCTTCAAGAGGTCACGTAGACATGCCTAGTGTCTCGCATTGGGGTACAGCAACAGGCCTGTTTGGAGAGCAGCTACAGCGGGGTAAGGACGCCGGCAGCTGCTGGAGTACAGGCACGAACGCACAAAGTTCAAACCGCAAAGGGGGAATGATAAAGCAGCTGCTGCCATTCGCTGGGCGCATTCTTTTCTCTATCAGCTAGGAGGCATTGGCCGTGGCCGGCAAAATCCCTCACACAAAACAACACTTGTCAAAGTACACGCCCCAAATTGCCGCGGCAATTGACGCCTGTGTTGCTGTAGTTGCCGTCGAGAACAGGGGACGCCCCTTCTCCAGGCCAGAGTAAATTGCAGCAGTCCAATGGTGAAGCATGGGCGAAAAGACGAAACGGCATGCGCCTTCCGGCCCAGTCTGGCTGTGTTCGGCTGGGAGATTTTTCGCTTGTGGGGAACAGGCCGCTGGGGGTTTGCCTCCACTCCACTGCTGCAGTTCCCATTTCCGCCCGATTTGCTTGGTCTGCAGACCTGCAGTGTGGGCCCTGGGGTTCTTAGTGCCGTGCGCCTGGCGGGACAGCTCGGTAGCCGCTCTTTCTTCCGAGTAAATACGAACCGGCCGTCCAGCCAGAATCCGATCGGCCGACGGGGTCAGCCCGAGTTCCTCGCCCTGTCAGCGCGGTATGGCCGATGCCTGGCGCCTGTATTTCGTAGCATGCGACTCGCTGTCCACTTTTCGTGCTCGCAGGTGCCACGAAAGCCGCCGCCACAATCCTCCTCGTAAGACCGTGGGTGGTCGGCTCTGTGGAAAGGCTTCATGTGACAGTCGCCGGCCCAGAGAATCACGTGCTCGTGTGTATTCGCACTAAGTGGCTCTTTTTGGCGCAGGTCATGCTTTTTGGCTGTGGCCCGACTGGGCCGATAAGGATAAGAGAGGGGCTGCTAAGAAAGAATCATGGCAGAAAAAAAAGTATCGACGGAAAAAAAGTTCCAGACCCACATCCAACCTCACGACGTCGACACTCCTACCGCCAGAACAGCCGATATCACAGACATCATGGGCGTCGTTAACAAGCGCACGCTGACCAAGACCCGGCGCAAGACGAGGTAAGACGGCCGACCACACCACGCATTCTGCTGTAGGGCATGAGAAGACGGCCAGCTGACACCGTATTGCAGGGACGTCGACCAGATCAAGGCCGACCTCGCCTCGCCGGCCCATCTCGCCCGGCACACATCCTCCAAGGCTGCCGAGGACCTGCCCGGCCTCGGTCGCCACTACTGCATCTCCTGTGCGAAGTGGTACGAGACGGCTGATGCGCTCGTGTGCCACCGTCGCGGCAAGCCGCACAGACGCCGGGTCAAGCAGCTGTCCGAGGTGCCGTATACCCAGAAGGAGGCCGAGGCAGCCATTGGCCTGCGGACGGACAATGGCAACTCGACAGCCGACGCAGCAGCAAGCCGGCAGCTGATCGGTGAGGCATCCCAGACCGGTGACATTGCCATGGCATGAGACGGGAGGCCCTGGATATATCCCGGTCTCGAGCCGCGTCGGCTCGGCGAGGGACAGCGAAGAACAAACAGTGCCCACGCCGTCGAATCTTGGACATGGCCCCGCTCCGAGGGAGGACCCGGGCTCCCGCCGTCTGTTCACGGCGTATCCTTGCGCCGCCATCTACCCTCACCCCTGGGCGAACCACAAACCGTGCGACCTGCAAGATACAGCTCAGCCCAACGGCTCTTCCAGTCGAGAACTGAGGAAGCACTGGCTACACAATAAGGCGCTCATCTGCAGAGAAGATGCTTTATGGAACTATGATAGCAGCTACAAGTACACATTTGAATTCGAATACAAGCCAGTACTGGCAGCCCTCAGTTTGTGTGCTGCAAACGGGCGTAAACCGTTTTGCAATTCCCTTCTCGCCCTAGATCCTATTGTGAAGCAGCCGTAAACAATTGCAAAGGCATACAGTGACCCAACCCTTTGTTTTGATAACTGACAAATAACGATAATACTCCCTCTCAAGCCGGTTAACGCCTCCGGCTTAGCTCATGCTTTCCTGTTATGTGTTCGAGCCTCACCGACGAATATCTAGGCTTGCCCTAGACCCGTCGAAGCTGGGCCGCACAGAGCTACCTGAACATCAAAGTGGTTAGACCCAAATCTGGTAGATATAAGGGTATGGTTGGTAATAACGTACTACTGCTGCGTCGTCGTCGTGCTCGGATATCAGAGAGGTCCCCAGGTCGGAGACCCGACGTCTTGGCGAACAGATTGAGGATATCGGTAAGCGACACGACTCCCGTCAGCCGACCAGAGAGGTGGGCACCCGGCATTGCAGCAGCCGGCACAGACCCATACACATGTGCGCCGTTGTTCGCGGCCGTAGCGCCTAGATCAGGCACAAGGTTCGAAGGTTCACGAGTCAAGCCGGAGGTTCTCGTGCTGTTCGTCATGCTGATCAACACGCCATCACCATGGCTGGCACTGTTTCCATTAGCTGCACTAGCCACAGCTGCCGGTGCCGACGCGCTGCTGCTGCTCCGTTGATGGGATGGCGGGGAGATGAAGCTAGAGCCGGAAACAGGGCCAGCCGTCACGGGCGTCAGAAGTGGGGTCTGTGGTGCTGAAGCCGATGGCGAGGGCACGTCGACAATCCACATGCGATGCGACCGCGTCGCCACCAACTTGGCTACCGTGTGGGCAAGGGTCGAGTGCGGGTTAACGGAAAAGACGGGGAACGAATCTTGGCCCTCCTCGACACCGCGCTCAGACAGGATGACCGAAATAAAGTGCATGCAGGACGAGTGCAGGAGCGGGAAACTGGCCACAGAGGTCAGATGTTCGACGTCGGTCGTGGAGATGTTGCCCACGACGTTCTGTCCGTTGTCAACCACCGCTACCGATGTCAGGCCTTCGTCGTTCATCAGCGTGAGGGCGTCCGCAAGAGGACGATCAGCACTAAACCATATAATTAGCTCCTGAAGCAAATGCATAACTAGAAGGACTGGAAGCCTACTTGATGGAGATTATATCTTGCGACCCAATGCGCAGGTCACGCAGTATCATCGGGTACAGCCGATCGATTGACGGAAAGTTGACGCTCTCAATCCAGAAGAACTCTAACAGGCGTAGCGGGCTGAGGATGCCGACTGCTTCGAATGATGTCGGGTCGGTGACAAGAATACGACGCACCCCGCTCCCAAAGAGCTCAATCGCTGCGGTAAGATTCTGTGAGAGAGGCAGACTTGTGATGGGGTCTTTGTGGCAGATAGGCTGTATGTCGCGGACGGGGATGCCAACGCGGCCATATGCACGTTCGGCAACGCTTCTGTACACCTCGACCTCTGTTGGCTCTGGCTTGGCCCGGCCGATGACGACGAGCAGGTATGCATTGAGATCTCTGTGGTCGAACGTGGCCACGGCTGTCTTGTCGGAAGCATGGTTGCGAAGCAAGACTGTGCCTGTCGGGTTATTTCTCAGGAGAATCTATACCCCCATGTTAATTAGCACCCTATTCCTGTCTTTTCGCAGTGCCTGAGCCTATCTTACCTTTGTGCAGTCCTCGACAGTAGTGTCAAGCTCGGCCCACTTCACCTCGTGGTCGGAGATCAGCTCGCCCAGGGAGATGTCCTGCCAGTCACGGCCGGCAAAGCGTGGGTTGGCCATACGCTGTGATGGTGGGTGGTTGACGAGGTCTTGGACTGCTTGCTGTGTGAAGGAAAGGTGGCGGAGAGAGCGGGGAGATGGAGGCGGGTTTCGCAGGTTTTCCACAAAGCTCTGGCGATGGGGCGCATTGGCACGAACACTGGACCGTGAAGGCGAGCGCTCTGGCAGCTGTCCGGAGGCGGTGTTGACAGACAAGGCACTCGCAGTGCCATCGACATTCATGTTCGACGGATGGCTGGGGGTCGTTCCTGGAGTGGCCCCATTGTTGGTCTCTTGGCCAGCTGACGCCGGTGCCGAGGGAATCATTTCTCTGTAAGTGTCGTGATTCCAGGTTTTGGCGTAGCCGGGATCGTATCTCTGATGTGGAGCCGTTTGAGTTGGTCGACAAAAAGAGGCCGATCAGTCTGCACGAGCCGGTAGACTTTGGACTATTATCCACAGCTTAAGTAGGCTAGAGGAAGAGCCGGGGTGGTAGGCTGCGGTGGTCCGTTGCGGGCTGTAGCAGGCGCCCGCGGGGTTGTGTGAGGCAACTAGGAGGGCGACAGACGGCAGAAAGTTCTAGTAAGACTCGTTCGACAACTTGACAGCAGATGGAATAGAGAATATCGTGACGACATGCATGCCGCCCTCTCATGAATAGCTCTCCTACCAACGGAGACGCGGGGCAAAAACACGTGAGGTCATTGGCTGGAAATCGCCGCCTATGTCAGCTGGTCGCTTCTGCTTGGGGCGCCTTCCTCAGGCGCATGGAACACCCCACCAGCCAGTCACGCCCCGTTTCAAGCTGCAACGGGGCTCGAAGGTGCCGGCCGAATGGTGCCCGATATATTGTGAACAGGCGGGCAATGCGGCAGGACAGGGCGGATTGCATACACAATGCACACCGGTGCTGGGAACAACGCACTCGTATTAATACAGTACACACAAATTCGTGCGATTTTGCGGTGTGCCACTGCTTCGCACGAGTGGAAAATGCATCTAAACGGGATAGTCGGAAGGACAACAAGATTAATGCTCGTATACCGCAGCCAGCTGCCCCTCAACGCGCTCAGACTGTCCAGCAGACTACAATTTAGAAAACAAAGCCACCCCGCGCCTGCTATATTGACAGAAACGGACCCTTCCCAACGGCAATCCTGCCAAACGATCGTTATTTGCGTCTCGCTCTCCCCGTTTCGCAACAGCCCTAAAAGTAGGGAGAACTGCGTTTGTCTCGATAGCCGTTGTTGGCCACACAGAATGTGCCACTGTGTTTATTTCTATTTTTTATTTTTAGGCTCAACTTTTTTTTGAGCGTATCGAGGTTGCTCTGCTGCCCCGCTCTCCACGCTACTTTTTGAGTCCAATATTTTTTTCCTGCTCCCTTTCTCTAATTTCCTCCTTCACCTCCCTCTTCTCTGCAGACAGTGCAGACTACCCACCTCTGATCGATCACATCGCACTCATTCGAAAGGACACAGACGCCCCCTTCCAAAGACCACCTCTCAGTCGGCCCTTCTGCCTGGGTCCGCGTCTCCCTGCGACGAGCCACAGCTCTAGGCTGCCGGGCAACTTTATATCTGACCTCTTGTTGTGCCACCTTTCTCCCCACCATTGGAACTGGAACTGCTTCCTTCCACGCAAAGATGTCGATGCTACCTCAAGAAGTGACTGCCGAGCTGTCCCAGCTCCTGCAGGCACTGCAGTCCCCCGAAAACAGTATCCGGTCTCAGGCCGAAGAACACCTCCATAGTAATTGGACCACTCGCCAACCCGAGGTGCTTCTGATGGGCCTTGCCGAGCAGATTGGCAGCCACGCAACAACAACTGTGCGTATTTGTCCGATAACCTGTGTCCTCGGTCTCCTGTGTTGTCTGTGGGCCGTTGCCGGATCTCCATCGAGGGAGCCAGGCCCCTTGTTTTGTGTTTTCCTCGGACTGGTTCTGACTGCCTCTTGCAGATTCGCTCATTTGCAGCCGTCATTTTCCGAAGAATCGCTTCCAAAACACGCAAAAATGAACAGGGTGACCTTGTCGAGATCTTCATCTCGCTGCCTGCAGAACAAGCCCAGGCCATTCGCCAGAAGCTCCTGGAGGTGTTGACCGTCGAGGAAGATCGCGGTGTTAGGAACAAGATCAGTGATGCGATTGCCGAGATCGCCAGACAGTACACTGACAACGGTTCGTCGAGCCCGGTCCTTGCTTCCTGCTTGCGCACGCGTCCCTTCCCATGCTGACCCGTTGGCATGACGCTCTACAGACCAGTCCTGGACCGAACTTCTGCAGGTGCTCTTCCAGCTGAGCATGGCCCCCGACGCTGGGAAGCGAGAGATTGCCTTCCGCGTTTTCACAACCACCCCTGGCGTTATCGAGAAGACCCACGAGGATGCGGTGGCCCAGGCCTTTTCCCGTGGCTTCAAGGACGACTCTGTCACTGTATGCGATTGAACATCCAACATCCTGTCCCCATGAAGACGTGTCTGACGCCCCGAGCAGGTTCGCATCGCCGCCATGGAGGCGTTCGCTGCTTTTTTCCGCGGACTGAAGAAGAAGAGCCAGCCGAAGTTCTTCGGCCTCCTCCCGGAGGTTCTTAATATTCTGCCACCAATCAGAGAGTCGCACGACTCGGACGATCTCAGCAATGCCCTGGTTGCGCTGATCGATCTCGCCGGCACATCACCCAAGATGTTCCGCCCAGTGTTCAATGTGCTCGTCAAATTCAGCATCTCTGTCATCCAGGACAAGGAGCTGACCGACCTGTGCCGTCAAAATGCTCTCGAGTTGATGGCCACGTTTGCCGACTATGCTCCGTCCATGTGCAAGAAGGACGAGCTGTACACGAACGAGATGATCACACAGTGCCTGAGCCTCATGACGGACATTGGCGAGGACGACGATGACGCATCCGAGTGGCTTGCCGCCGACGACGTGAGACCTTTATTCTTTCTCCACGCTTCGTGCTCGTGTTAATGCTGACCCGTTTGCGCAGCTCGAGCAAGAGGAGAGCGATCTAAACCACGTGGCTGGTGAGCAGTGCATGGATCGGTTGGCTAACAAACTTGGGGGTGCGGTTATTCTCGCCCCCACGTTCAGCTGGCTTCCGCGTATGATCAGTTCTTCTGCCTGGAGAGACCGCCACGCTGCCCTCATGGCCATTTCTGCCATCTCCGAGGGTTGCCGCGATCTGATGCTGGGCGAGCTGCAGCAGGTGCTCAACCTGGTGGTGCCGGCCCTGAAGGATCCGCACCCGCGTGTCCGCTGGGCTGGCTGCAACGCGCTCGGCCAGATGAGCACGGACTTTGCACCAACGATGCAGCGCGAATACTACGACACCATTCTCAAGGCCATCATCCCTGCACTGGACTCGCCCGAAGCCCGGGTGAAGTCACACGCTGCAGCTGCTCTGGTCAACTTCTGCGAGGAGGCCGAGAAGAGCGTGCTGGAGCCCTATCTGGATGATCTGTTGAGCCACCTCTTCAATCTGCTGCAGAACGAGAAGCGTTATGTCCAGGAGCAGGCCCTATCGACCATTGCCACCATTGCCGATGCGGCAGAGCAGGCGTTTAGCAAGTACTACGACACACTGATGCCGCTCCTGGTCGGCGTTCTTCGACGGGAAACGGAGAAGGACTACCGCCTACTTCGTGCCAAGGCCATGGAATGCGCAACGCTGATTGCCCTTGCCGTCGGCAAGGAGCGGCTCGGCAACGACGCGATGGAGCTGGTCCAGCTTCTGGCCAACATCCAGAACAGCATCACGGACGCAGACGACCCACAGGCGCAGTACCTCATGCACTCTTGGGGCCGCATGTCGCGGGTCCTGGGCACGCAGTTCATGCCGTTCCTTCCCACAGTCATGCCGCCATTGCTGCAACTGGCGGGAGCCAAGGCCGACATCCAGCTGCTCGACGACGAGGAGCAGGCCGACCGTCTCCAGCAGGAAGACGGCTGGGAGCTGCTGCCGCTCAAGGGCAAGATGATCGGCATCAAGACCAGCAGCATGGACGACAAGCACATGGCCATCGAGCTGCTGGTTGTGTATGCGCAGGTGCTTGAGGGCTCGTTTGCGCCGTATGTGGCGCAGATCATGAAGGACATCGCTCTGCCGGGCCTGGCGTTCTTCTTCCACGACCCGGTGCGCTTCATATCGGCGCGGCTGGTACCCCAGCTGCTCAACTCATACAAGCAGGCCTACGGCTCGGAGTCGAACGAGATGACGGCCCTGTGGGGAATCACAGTAGAGAAGCTCCTGGAGGTGCTCACAGCTGAGCCGGCCATCGACACACTATCGGAGATGTACCAGTGCTTCTACGAGTCGGTCGAGGTGCTCGGACGGCCGTGCTTGACACCGGTGCACATGAACAAGTTCATCGAGGCGGTCGAGTCGACGCTAGAGGACTACCGGGAGCGCGTGACACAGCGCGAGGAAGAGAAGCGGAACACGACGACAGAGGATGCCGAGGACGAGGACGAGGACCTGCTGATTGCGCTGGAGGACGACCAGACGCTGCTGTCGGATATGAGTAAGGCATTCCACGTGGTGTTCAAGTACCACGGGTCGGACTTTTTGCCGGCGTGGGAGCGCCTGATGTCGGCATACGAAAGCTTCCTCAAGGCAGAAGACCCGAGCCAGCGGCAATGGGGTCTGTGCATCATGGACGACGTGCTCGAGTACTGCGGCCCAAACAGCATCCACTACGCCAACTACATCACGCAGCCGCTGCTCGACGGCTGCAAGGACCCGGCGCCGGCGATACGGCAGGCGGCCGCATATGGCATCGGCATGGTGGCTCGCCAGGGCGGCCAGGCGTGGTCGCAGTTTCTCGGCGGCTGTGTGCCGCTGCTCTTCCAGGCGACGCTGATCCCGGATGCACGGAACGAGGACAATGTGTACGCGACGGAGAATGCGTGCGCGGCCATTGCGAAGATTCTGCACTTCAACGTTGGCAGCGTACAGAACGTCGACGCCGTGATCACGGAGTGGGTGGGCACACTGCCAGTGGTCAATGACGAGGAGGCGGCACCGTACGCCTACGCCTATCTGGCCGAGCTGATCAGCAAGTACGTATAGGCGGCAGACGTGTTGTTTTGTGGACGATCAAGACAGAGACTAACGTGTTTTTGAGCAGGCGCCATCCAGCAGTCATGTCGCAACCGGACAAGGTATTTACGTTTATCGCACAGGGACTGGGTGCCGATGTGCTGCGCGGGCAGACCGCATCGAACGTGGTGACGGCAACAAAGGTGATGCTGCAGGAGTCTGGGCTGAACGCAACGCCGCTGCTGCAGCAGTTCCCGCAAGAGTTACAACAGACGATTAGCGCGTACTTCGCGTAACGATCTGTGTTGCGAGTTGCATGACAAGGGGACGGCCTAGCGATGGAATGCCTGTATGCCGAGGTGTGTGAGCCTCGAGTGTCCTTAATAATCAGGATATGCTATGCCATGGAGGCGATGCCGAACCAAGACGTACGAGACTCGGTAGAAGAAGCCAGGAGCGAGAATTCTAGGCCACGAGGCCGAACAGCACGGGGAATGAATGTTTAGGTTAGCAAGAGATATGAACACAATGCAAGGCAGGGGGGTCTACGGAATGTGTACTAGTCGTATGTATCTTACGAGCGAAAGCGAGGACGAGAGAAAACGGGAGAAAGCAAGGGAAAGTAATCAAGTGGGAACTCGAGCTCCACAGTATGCGAGTCCATCCAGAGCCGCTGTCGCCATTACTCAGGACTCGTACTATGTGCGGAGTACTCCGTACTCGTACTATGTAGACAGTGAAGGACAAGGCTCCGGTTTTCTGGTGGTACGGGATTAGTGCATAATTATAATGAGCATTTTGTACCCCTCTTTTAGGCAAGATACCTTACCGAGCTTGCCTAGCGAGAGCGCTTCTTGTGGAAGGCTCAGGCTGGTCGCAATTGTTTCTCAAGCGCTCTTTCCACTTGCTGCCCATGCTCGATATCGAGGCGGAAAGTGTGCCGGGCTCGTTGCGCTCGAAACGGAAGGCGGACAGGAGACTGGGGTGGTACTCCGTACAGTAGCAGCTCGTACTTGTCCCCATAGGAGAAAGAAATTATAGAGGCCAAAAAATCCGATGCTCCACATCCAACCTGGTCGCTCTTTCCACACCGTTTGACTACAAGTGCTATCTCCTCATCCCGCATTTTTCGAGAGAGAGAGAGGGGGGTCCTTTTTTTCTCGCCACCAGCCTTACACAATCGCCCTTGGGCCACCCAGCCTCCCTGTCTCTTGCGCATTTTTTTTGGCCTCTGATTGAGAGGACGCTCGCCCGTCGACCCCGTGTCCTCTTTTGTCCCCCTGGCTTTGGCCGTACAGCCTGGCCTGATCTTTTTTTTTGCGCGCGCGCACGCGAACGTCCGTCTGGTCTCTCTCTTGCAGACGCCGACGCTAGCAACAGCCAACAGCCTCTCTCAACGTCGTCGGCCGTTTTCCAAACGTCAGCTTCTCTCAAGCAGCAACGGCTCCGCGGCTCCTCGTCTGTCCTTGCGCTCTGAACCGGTCGGCGCGCCCTCCTCGTCATGCGTCCTGCTCTCTCGATCCGGACCCAAGCGGCAGCTCGACCTCGACCTCGATCTCCACCCCAACGTCAGCCCCAACTCCAATCGCAACCTCAACCACGACCTCTTCCTCTTTCTCTCAACCGGCTTGCGCCGCATCGGCGGCCGCTCTCCTAGTTCGCCCTGCCGGCCCTGTCCTGCATGCAGCCGCGTCCTTTCTCGTTCCCGTCTGTCCCCGGCCACGGCCCACGTTGCTCCCGCCTCTCGTCATCCCCAAATCGATCCTCTAATCGCACAAGGCAAAGGCGGTGCGGCCGCAACTTGTCTGTCTCAGACACAGGATACCTTTCATACCATTGCACGCATACATACAGTCACAAAGACGACCCCGAACGAGCCATTCTTCTCTCTCTGTTGTGAGTCTCCTTTCCCATTCTATCACAATGCCTCTGCTTCTACTGGCTTGCCACCTTCCTCGTTGCCCCCTTCCCCCCCCTTTCTCTCTCCTACCTTCGTCACACGCGTAACTGGACGGGAAGAGACGCGCACAAACACGCCCGTGGCAATACATCCCTTTTCGTGCGAGCAGAGACCAGAGCACTGGTGCAACGGAACAGCCCAATTAGACGCACTCCGGCTGCACGCAAGGCCACTTTTGCCTCGGTTTTCATTGCCGTTGTGCTATCCTACCATCCTTGCCTGCTCGCCTGTTTTCGTCGTCCCTATGGGACTTCCTTCTATCCGCGAGGTGTCTTGGCTGTCTAACTCGACAAAGTAGTGCAGCGTTGCTACGTCGTGGCCTTTGCGCCCCTCTCCTCTTTGACAGAGAGCTACCGGTCTGCTTGAGTGCCTAATCGGGGCGTCTTGGTCCATACTGGGACACAGGCCAGGACTGAAAGCACTTTGGGCGCCGAGAGAGCCGAGAGCTTGGAGAGCTTGGAGAGCTTGGAGAGCCACCTCCTTTCACTTTCCCGGCTCTAAATGCGGATCGTAGACGCAGTATATCCTGTGTAAATCCGCTGACTGGAAACAAAAACAAAAAGAAGCAAGAGACAGATCTCGGGAGCCACAAGGAGCTCTGGCTTTGTATTATCTCGCGTCGTGCCACGAGATCCAGAAAAGCAGCCAAAGAGAGTCTTACTGACTCAGCTTTTAACGGCTACCTACACTTGTTCTGTTCCGACCTACGCTCCGGCGAGATTGAAACGGCACCTTCACCCAATCGAGGACGTGGGCAGGTGTCGCACACCACAATTCTTCTGAGACGACGGCCCGCACCTCGGCGCTGGGAAGTCATAATAACTGCTTAACTTCATATGTGCCCACCTGGACGAGAAGCTACCCATAAATACCTGTCGCTGGTCGCCAGAGACGAGACGATACATCCAGAGACCATTGGATCAATTCCGGCTGATACGCTCGTGTCTGAATATATCTATCCAAGCCACATACACACACTGAACCTGGCCTACATTGCCAACCAACTCTGACCATATTACAAGATGAACAACTTTTACGGTGGCCAGATGCGTCTGGTGGAGCAGCAGCAGCAGCAACGACGACAGCAGCAGCAGCAACAACAACAACGGCAACAACAACGGCAGCAGCAGCAGCAACACCAACACCAACACCAATTTATGGCTGGTGTTGTCCCTGTCCCTACCTCGGCAGACGACACACCCATGGGTGCATCTCCGCTTGGTCCTGTGTACGATATGCAAGGAGGTCATGCACAGCTCAATACAAACCGACAACGTCTAGCCGACACCATGTCGCAGTATTCTTCCCAGTTAGCCATGTCCTCGGCGCCGGTCCACAACCTTGGAGTTGAATCGGAAATGTCTATGCTAGGCTTCTCGGCCGATGGCAGTGGGCATGCCGAGAATGTCTTTGGGCCCTATTCGTTTGGGGCGCCCAACGCCAACAACAGTAGCTATGTAATGTCTGACATGACAGCACAGGTGCTACCGGCTGCGTCTCTTCATCATGACTCCTCTTCAGCATCGATATCGCCTACCGACTTTACCAATCCGCAGAACCCTTTTTCCAATCTGCCGCCGGACATGCTCCACAACATGCTGACGTTCTCGGGCCTGGATCTGAGCCAGATATCCCTCTCCAACCAGGCAGCACAGCTAGACGGATCCCATTTGAACTTCTATTCCCCCGTCGACTCCAGAACGAACGCTACTGCTCGGGCAGCAGCTACGGGCAGCAGCCTAAACGGCCTGACAGTGGCTAATTTTATGTCCACTATGGACGGCATGGACAACATGGACATGGAGAACCCTGCGAACATTCAGGGCGGCGGTACGGTCAACACTCTGGATGCCCTTTCTAGGCAGCACCAGTTGTCCAACCCTTATTCTGTTGTACCTCCGGGAGCGCTGCCGCTGTCAGCATCGCAGCCAAGACAGCAGAGGCCCATGTCTCTACACGCCCAATCGCTCCTGCAGCAGGATGCCAGCGGCCTGGGCCCCACGTCATCTTATCCGCCAACGTCTGTAGTTGCAGGTCCTCTAAACTTGACCGCCATGTCAACGACATCAGACCACCATGCCGGCCTAACGACTCTTGCAACCTCTTATTCGCCCCTTGAGCCTACGTCGTCATTAGCAGAAGCATTGCCCTCTTTGAAGCAGAGACCATCGTCGATGCATCAGGTTTCGGCCGCTGCCCCGGGTGAGGCTCCCACAGATCTTACCGCACCAGCAGTGCCCCCTTCGAGTGGTGCTGGATCATCGGAACCATCGGTTCAGGGACCTGGCTCAGGTCCCACGACAGCGTTGACCCTTTCTGGTTCTACGAACCCGTCGTCTCCTACAGCGCTCAGCAAGAAGCCCATCAAGAATTACTATTCAACCAGCGGATTCGACATGATTCGCGCGCTCTACTATGTATCTTCGCGACCAAACCCAGAAATCGACATTGGGCCGGTGGACTTCTCCTGTGCCTTTGTCGTGTGCGATGCCACGCTGAATGATTTCCCCATCATCTACGTATCTGATAACTTCCAGCACCTGACGGGATACAGCAGCTACGAGATCGTCGGACAGAACTGTCGGTTCCTGCAGGCTCCGGACGGCAAGGTGGAGGTCGGGTCGCGACGCGAGTTTACAGATAATAAGGCAGTGTACAACCTTAAGCAGAAGCTGGAATCCGGGCGAGAGGTCCAGCAGAGTCTGATCAACTACCGCAAGGGCGGAAAACCGTTCTTGAACCTCCTCACGATGATCCCAATACCGTGGGACGACTACAAGGGGGGCTACAAATACTTTATCGGGCTGCAGATCGACCTCGTGGAGTCACCCGACGCGATTTCCGGCCAGTCGACGCACTCGGTGCGCATCGACTATTCGCACAGCAACATCCCGCAGTACATCTGGGACCCGCCAACGGCGGCCGGGGAATGGGGCGCGGACCATGGGCGGACGCTCGGAAAGGACGATGTGTCGACGCTGCTGCAGCATTTCAACGCCAAGGGCGGCTTTGGCATAGGCGGCACCGCTGTCAACGCCGGAGCCAGTGTTGGCCTGGGTGGCGGAGAGACCGGTGGGCTCATTCCGTCAGACCTGCACAGCCAGTCATGGGACAAGATGCTGCTGGAGAACGTGGATGACGTGGTGCACGTGCTGTCGCTCAAGGGCGTATTTCTGTACCTGTCGCCATCGTGCAAGGCGGTACTGGAATACGATGCAGCAGACCTGCTAGGGAACTCGCTCTCGTCCATCTGCCATCCGTCAGACATTGTACCGGTGACGCGCGAGATGCGCGACACGCAGGCAGGACAGTCGATCAACTGCGTGTTCCGAGTGCGGCGCAAACGCAGCGGATACACCTGGTTCGAGAGCCACGGGTCGCTGCTGGTGGAGCAGGGCAAAGGACGCAAATGCATTGTGCTGGTGGGCCGCAAGCGGCCAGCGTTTGCGCTGCACCGCTGTGACGTGGACGCCAACGGGGGCATCGGCGACAGCGAGCTGTGGATGAAGCTGTCGACGTCGGGCATGGTGTTGCACGCGTCGCCGAACATGCGGTCGCTGCTAGACCTGCAGCCGGACTCGCTGATCGGCACGAGCATGCAGGATTTGATGCGCAAGGAGTCGCGCTCCGGCTTCAACCGGTCGCTGGAAAAGGTGCGGCGCGGCATCATGGCGTCGTGTCATCACGAGGTGCAGCACCGGCGCGGCCAGGTGCTTCAGGCGTCGACGATCCTGTATCCGGGGGACGCGGAGCGGGGGGAGAAGCCGACGTTTGTGCTGGCGCAGACACGACTGCTCAAGCCGGCATCGCGCAACCGCGAGTCGATGGCGTCGTCGACGACTACAACGACGACGACAGCGAGCAGCGTCGAGGAGCTGGGCGGGCGCGCGGGAGCGATCGGACAGGTGGCAGACCCAGACACGCAGACGGGCGGGTTCCTGTCGTCGGCCGGCGGCGGAGCCGTGCAGCTGGGATCGCAGGACGCGGCGCTGGCGGCGGACGACAACATCTTTGACGAGCTCAAGACGACGCGCTGTACCAGCTGGCAGTATGAGCTGCGGCAGATGGAGAAGGCGAACCGGGTGCTCGCCGAGGAGCTGGGCCAGCTGCTGGCCAACCGGAAGAAGCGCAAGCGGCGCAAGGGCGTTGGCAACGTGCCGCGGGACTGTGCCAACTGCCACACGCGCAACACGCCAGAGTGGCGACGGGGGCCCAGCGGCCAGCGTGATCTCTGCAACAGCTGCGGGCTGCGATGGGCGAAGCAGGTCGGCCGCGTGTCGCCGCGCAACTCGACGCGGGGAGCGGGATCGGGCGTCGGTGCTGGCAGCAGAAACAACGGAGCCGGCAGGACGAGCGGCGATGCTTCCGGCAAGAAGTCGGTCGATGGTGGCGGCAGCAGAGACGAAAGCGGAAATGGAAGCGGCCATGGCCATAACCACGTCCGTCAGCACCAGACGGCCCATAGCGCCAACGGCAGCGGGACGGCAGCTGTGCAGGAGAGCATAGGCAGCACGGAGGTCTACCAGGTCGGTGGCGGCGGCCCGGACGGCCACGGAGGCCATGGCGGCTACGGCGGCCATACCACGCCCCGCAGCAGCGACCCGGCGGCCACAGGAGTGACCGGGCCGTCGCTAGCGCTGGCGTCGGAGATGGAGCCGATTGAGGAAGAGAGAGAGGCGGCGTGACTTCTCAGCCAGCAGAGCTCGGGGCTGCTCGAGACTGCTCGAGACTGTTCGAGACTGCTCAGGACTGGTCAAAAGTGCCCCCGGAACTGCTCAGAGACACCAGCAGAGGGCACATGTAGACACACGACCACGAATACACGTCTTATTCTTCTCACTTTCCATTCAACGCATACACGAGTCTCTTGATTTCAGCTTGGTTTTTGGCTATGGTTTTTTTGGATTTGGATTCGGCAGATATACCTCCTAGGCACAAGATAAGGGGGCGTTTTCGGTTTTGAGAGAGAAACAAGCATGGCTTTTTTTCTAGTATATACAGATCAAAGAAATTCGACTACGCGATGCAGCAGATTGCCTGCTTCGAAACAGGTTCAGTTGTGAGGCAGCCAGTCTGCCAGATATAGATTTAACTAACATTAAAATGTACGGTAAGAGGTCGAAGTATGCTAACCAAACGCCAAGAATAAGAAGCCAAAAGAGCGGCCTACGCATAACGCGATCCCGTCAGGAACAGCTCTTCTGACCGGGTCGACATGGTCCGGTTCAGCCGGCTCCACGGCGATGTGGGCGAGTTGGCAAACGGGAGGTCCTCGTCGGCCACAGTCAAGGGCGAGACAGCCATCTGGCGGCTCGGCTGGCCCCTTTTCAGCGGTGTTGCCAGGGCCAAGGAAGCAGACCAGGGCGAGACGACGTTGTCACTGGCCGAGCGGGTGATTCCCAGCGGCGGTGCTGCTGTCGAGGCCGATGCCGAAGCCGATGAGGAGGCCACGGCCCAGCCGAGCGAGACGGTGCGCTCGCGTCGAGCCGGCGACGACTGCTGGGGCAAGACGTCGACATGGGCCACGGGCAGCCTGTCGCGGCCGCCTTGGTTCCACCACTGGCCCTCGAAGCCGTTGTCGACGGTGACCATGGCAGCCGACAACGACTCGAGTTCCTGTCGCCGCCGCGGATCGACCTCAAGGGACACACGGGTTGGCGGACGGGGAGCCTGGAGCGGCAGCACTGTCGGGTTGTTGGAAAAGGAGATCTCAGTCGGCCGGGCCTGCTCGCGAGTGCGGAACGGATCCAGGATCGAGTGGCCGTCGTCGGATTCCGCTCGCGAAGACGGCCGGAGACGCTCGTCGTCGGGATCGGCATCGGGCCCCGTGGACCACGGCAGCTCCGTCTCGCCCAGGCGGAATCGGCCAGGGACTTCGGGCAGCGGCTTCCAGACCTGCGGCCGGACAGCGGCATCCGAGCTCGAACCAGCCGCGGCGTTTTCCCAACGGCTGTCGCCTCCGTGCGGTGGTGCGGAATGGCCTCGCTCCGAAGATGAGCGGGAATCCCTGGACGACCGGTCGCTGCCCTGGATGGATGACAGTGTGGGATGGTAGCCGTGTTGCTGCTGTTGTGGCGGGTCGTATCGGGCATCCCTTCTTGTCTGGCCGCGGTTGTGCTGGTACTGGTAGTAGTAGTAGTCGCTGTACGACGGCCGAGGGACTTCCACAGCTGTTGGTGCCGGTCTTTGTGCTTGTGGCTCGGGCACTATGGCTCTCGCAGCCGTTGCTGGCATTGCTGGCATCGTTGGCATTGCTGGCATCGATGGCGCTGGAGGTTCATAGGGAAAGTGGGCAAGTCGCTCTCGAAGGCTCTGCGACTGGTAGTTGACCGTGTGGCTGTTGGGGATGTGTCCGGGAGACAGCGACAGGCCGAACTCGAGGTTGACATAGAACTGCGGCCGGTTGAGGATGTTGCTGCTGCTGAGACGGCGGGAATGTCTGACGTTTTGTCCGTCCATGATTTGATGTGGCCGCGGTACTTTGGGAGTGCACGGGTGGCCAGCAGGGGGGAGTGATATATCTAGTCCAAACGGGCTCACGGGTCGTGGGATTCGCGGGAATAAGCTGCTTCTAAATTTGAGCACACAAAGACAGGCGAAGAGATGAGACGGGGCGGAAGGACGCGAGAAAGAGGGGGAGGACGATTCCGACCGAAGGATTGCACCAAGGATTGCGCCCATGTGCCGGGGTTCACGCAAAGAGAGGCGGCAGCATTGGGACGGGTAGCTGTCCGAGCGGTTGGGTTCCAGAAGACGTGCAATAATTACCCGGGCTGTCGTATACGATGCGACATGGCGCTGTGTCGGGTCGAGGCGTCAAGTCGTCAGAGTGGCAAAGCGACGATGCCACTGTACCAAGCCGCTAACGTCGTGTTCTGCAACTGCACGTGCGGTGTCAGCCGTACTACTCGTACTGTACTCGTACTGCTCCGTGCCGTATGCATCTCACGAGTGACAGAAAGGACGGCGGGGCTGGTTCGAGGCTGCGCCTCCTTGGTCCACTGCAGTCGACTCTAAGGCCTCATTAGGCAAGGCCCCCAGCCCATCTGGTGGCTGACTGGTGCGTTTCTGTTTCAAAACAGCGGCAGCGGCAGCACGGGTGCTTACGGCCGTGTATCATGCGGTGCTCGTATTGCTCGTCTGGCCTGCTGCTTTGTCGAGCACGGCCATTGTCGTGAAGCCGGTCAACGTGCATTGCCATTTCCAAGAAGAGATTCCAAAAGTACACGTCCAAGGAGCAACCCAGCCACAGGCCACTATACCCTTGGGCTTGTACGGACCTGTTTCTATCTTGAGAGGGGCTTGGCAGCGAGCAATGCGGAGAACCTGTGCCCCGGTTCGTGGCGTCTGGTAGGCTCAGCTTGGCGAGGCCGACTGCATGATATCCAGATATCGTGGGCGAGGCTGACGATCACAATGCTGACCATGCCGGCAGATACATGTATGGACGAGGTGGCTCGCACATAAACAGACCAGAGCCGGTTGCCAGTATCCTGAGACCAGACAACCTCATCTCTCCATGCCAAGGACTTTTGTACGACGCGTGGCTGTTTGTTGTGATGAATGAATATGTGATTGACACTAGCACGAAGAGGCGATGCATGAGGTAAACAATGGCAAGGCTTGGTCTGCTTTTCCTACTACTCGCCTGACTGGCGGTAGGCCATGACGACTGCAATGATAGTCTCTTGCTCGGGAATGATGGCGTCGATTCTTACACTTCTGTCAACTGCTGGCGAGGACTAACCATCGTAACCAGACAGTAGTGATGGACGAAGCCACAAAGACGGTCAAGAATGCCGGGGATGGGCTGCAAGGATAAACAAAGACCAGGGGAGCAAGCTATTAAAAGAAACCGAGGTAAATGTCAGCTAAACATACAGGGAATATGATATCAAAAACATCATACTGTGTTTTCTACGTCGTAAGACGCGTCCGTTTGCTGTTTAATGTCTTATTTTGAGATGTAAGTCCGGAAGTTGTCCAAAACCGAATCACACGCGTGATATAACCTGTATATACGAATCATCACCCGATACATCGGTCGTGTGGCTCTCCCACGTGTTGATGACCAATGCCGATGACGTTTGACCTGACAGCTCTTCCCGCCAGGAGACACATGCTATCCTTTACGATCCAGGGTACTTTCTCATTACTCATCGTCATCACCACCACGCCGCTCTCACACCTTCAAAACAACCCGACCTGGATCTGGCAGCTGCCATCGGCACTGCAGGCAGGGTGTTGGGCGACGGCGAGGCAGCGTGCATATCCCACCGACGCGGAGAATGAGGCGTTTTTGTGGCTTGCAGCCGCGTCGGGGTCTTTCTTTTTGCCCCGATGATGGAGCCTCACCGGACGGCTTCAGACCAGTCTAGCACCCAAGATGACAGCTAGCACGTGGCCTAATCCCCGTTCCTACACATAGATAGCCACAGCTGACGGGTATGGCGAGGATGGATGGATGGGGTGATGGGGGTCTTACCAGTCGAATGGGTCGGCGTCTCCGACTGCGTGGTCGAACCCGGCCGTCTCCTCTTGAGTTCTGCCTCGTACATGTAATATTGGTCTTCTCCACTCCCTCCTGTCCTGGAAAGGAAAAGGCGGGCAGCGGGGAGGGGGAGACGATCGTCGAGGGCGGAAAGAAGTGCAGAAAGAGGCCAGTAGCTTCGCTCTCGTAAGCCTATCCAACCAGAAACATACGATACCAGCAGCTCGCCCGCACGGCATGCATTTGTGGGCTAATTGGCAGCTAGCATGTGTCTCTGGGGTTGCGCATGCGGCCCTCCGTAATTGCGTCTGGTGGTGGAAAAACGAAGCAGAGAAGAAAGGAAGGGGAGATTTTGGCAGAAAAAGAGGCCAGAGTCTAGACCGTCTGGCGGCCCTCCGGCTTAGCCCTTTCAGGGGAAAGGCTGCTGCGCAGGCAGTTGGCGGCCAGCTAGAGAGCCGACGGTCTAGACCGCGGTCGAATTTGTCGAGAGACAAGCATTTGGGGCGGGGTGTCACGGCACGGTAAAGCGGTTCAGTTGGGGGGAAAGAGCGGGAGGACAGAGGGCGGTTGCCAGTTCGGGAGAGCTCCTGGCAGCTTCAAGACGGGCCTCTTAGGCTATTTTCTGTCTTGCTGGCCTGCATCGCACGGCTCGCTCGCAGTGGGGCTTTGCGACCGAGCTGCAAGGCGATTGTCGATGCAGACAATGCAGACAGCGAGCGACAGCGTAAGCCGTAAGTGACATGCGGCTGCCAAGCAGTTGCTGAGTGTTGGCTGGAGCTCGGCGGAGACGAGACGGCGATGAGAGAGATGCAGTGACGAAATGGCGGAAGCGGGAGGGGAACCAGAGGAATGGGGACTGGAGATGAGGGAATCTGCTGGGCCGATGGGCCCAATGAAAGCGCGCATCGATCGTTCACGTATGCGTGCATCCGATAGGAACGGGCACGGAGGCAGAGCGAAGCGGCAGCGGGCATTTTTGGCATGATGGGAATAGCAGGAAATGCGCTGCAGGCTGATCGCATTGTTTCTCTTTGCGGTCCACCATTCCTGTCCTGAAAGGACTTAGTCGCGATGCCGATACCACGCTGACGAAACGGTCCGATGGGCTGAAACTAGGTTGACGAGCGGTGATGCCACGGCGTGCGCGCGTACGAGACAGCTTCTCGCGAGATTTGCAGCCGGAAGAGGAGCCAGCTGGAGCGTGGCCGCCGCTTGGGAACGTGGCGAAAAACCCCAGAGTCGGCGAAATGTAAAAAAACAGACGGAACGGCGGACGAGTGCCCCCGAGGCGACACGGGCCAGGACGCGGAATGCCGCCGTCTGGACGGTTGACCGTTTTTTCTTTTTCCATTTTACATCTTGTGATCTGGACGGGGTGATGGTGTGAGGACTGTTGAGCTTGCGCATGGTCGGAGGTGTGTGTCGGCTTCTAGCCGGCTTCTCGCCCGATGCCTGTGAATGCCTCTCGTCGGCGAGCAGGCCTGCCGAAACGGGACAATGGGCGGCCGATCTGCGTCGGTCATGCCAGGTTTTGGCCCCCCTGCCCTTGCTGCGACTGTGTGTGACGGAGTGCTCCGTCTGGCTGTCCTCTGTCTCCTGCGGTTGACAGCACGCAAGATGGTCCTCGCTCGATCGACGCCACCGCCGGACAGTGCGGATGGACTTGTTGGGACTAGCTGCCGCTCTTTCCCTTTTTTTTCCCAATCCTGCCGTTTGGCCAAGGGCCTCCCCCCTCCCGTCTCCACCGCCGCCCTCCTCTCCTCGTTTGCCCTCTTTGTCTCGTTGGACGTCAAGATTGCCCGTCTCGGCTTAACCTGGGCGTCGTCTCGAGGGCGGGCAGATCCACCGGCGACTGCGCTAAGCGAGGCGATCGGCAGAGCCACCGGCGAATGGTCGAGCTGCTGTGCAACCCGTCAGCTTGTTGTCGGCTGCTGCTTGCTCCGAGAGCTGCAGGCGCAAGAGCGATGCGGCCAAATGGCCCCGGGCTGACGCGCTGCTGCAGCGTCTCGAGACGGACGGCCACCGGCTCGCCGTGCTCGTGCAGGCCTCTCTTGCAGGTGGAGATGGCCACCGTCCCCCCGTTCTGCGCTGTCCCAGATGGCTTGCGGCCCAGGCCCGTTCTGGGCTTAGCACTCGATGCTGGCGTCGAGTGGCTGCGGCCTAGCAGTTGCAAGAGGACAAGGAGAAAGAGGATACAAGATACCCAAATGTATCTTACTCTGTAGGCTCCTCTCGTACAGGCAGTCGCCCAGACTCGCCCGTCGCTCCTGCCCCATGCCTCTGCAAGGGGGAGAGAAAGGAGACTCTTGCTCTTTCCGTGCTCTGCCAAAACAGCCTTTGGCATGCATCTCGCTCTCGTAAGATCCGTTTTGGCACCACTTCGCTCGTAAGACACGCATAAGACACACAAGGGGAAAAAAGGGTAACAGGCGTTTTTTCCCAACGGCCCAGCTGCTAGTCCGGACACCACAATCTCGCGCCGGCCTGCGTCTACAATGTACGAGTACGAGCAGTGTTTTCCTCCTTCTTGCCCTTCTGTTCCTCGAATTATAGTGGAGATCTGGGGTCCGCCAAAAACCGAGGCAAGCACGGTGAACAGGTTTACTGGGCCTTTCAATGGGGCCTCGCTGGGGCTTCGCTGGGGCCTGTTCTTCCCAGACACGCTTCTCTCTGCTCACCCGACCTCACACAAAGACTGTAAACACACACACACATACACGCTTAATCGTACGCGCATTCGGGATGACTCTCTCGACGTGTGCTGACAGCGTGGAGAAGGACGCAGAGCTGAAGCTGCCCGGTGTGTGCCCGAGCCAAACCGCTGCCGTCTCTCCAGATAAACGGGTAGAAAAAAGAAACAGGGAACCAGAGGAAAGATGGGGATTGAAATGGCAGCTGCCCGCCTGCTGTACCGAGTAAAAGACCCCGTACGCTCGCCCTCGCCCTTCTCCCTCCTGTAGGACTGGCAGAGCCAGAGACTCGGCGAAAAAAAGAAACGAAAACAGAAAAACAAAGAAAAGTAAAGAAAAAAATAAAGAAGAAAAAGCAAAAGAGAAAAGAGACAGCCAGGAATCTCCACCGGCCAAGAACCAGCACAAAATCCCACCACCACATCAAAATCCACAAGACGCCAACCTTAGCTGCCGCTATCACTGGACGCCAATCCCATCCTGCATCTCCTTCCGCCTTCTCCTCTTTTCCTCTTCCCTCTTTCGCCCTCTTCTCCACCGGTTACCTCTTCTTCCCCATCCTCGACGACTCGACTTTTCTCCCGCCCTATCGCGCGTTCTTTTCCTGTACATAGCCGCCACATCATCCTTTCTTCCACTCCCAATCTCTGGCCTCATTTCCCGCCATATAGCCTGCCTCGATATATTCTTTCTTCTCCCCCCTCCCCCCTCCATCACCTGCACAGTGCTCGGCCTGCACTTCACTTGCCTCAGCGTCCGTCCTTGTCTGCCGTTGTCTGCCTGTCGCCGTGTCCACCTGTTTCCGCGACCGACTCCACGTCCAGTCATCTCCGCGGCTACCCGTCTTCGCCTTCCCGGCCGCCGTCTCGCCGTCTCGCCGTCTCGCCGTCCGCCGTCCGCCGTCTTGTCATCTCCCATCTCGTCCCAACAGCTCTCTGCTGCCACCGGTTTATGATTCGTGAGCACCATGCCGCCACCCGACAGCGACCTGTCCGCGCAGGCCGCTGCGAACAGTTCGAGCGACTTTGTACGCGACCTCTCCTCTCTGCCCCCTGCTGCCTCGTCTCTTTGCGCCTGCCATTGCTAGCTCTCCGTGTCGCTAACACATCCTCCTAGGTTCGCAAGCTATACAAGTACGATGCAACCGCTCCTGTCCCCCCACCTTACAGCCCTGAATAATGGCCTCGCCGATGCTTCGGCCCATGGGGCTGGCTCCCGCACCTGCACCTATGCCGTGCTGCTCTTCCCATTGGCTCAACCCTGCTGACTGCGTCTAGGATGCTGGAAGATCCCACATACAATTCCGTCGTCCGATGGGGCAACGATGGGGCCAGCTTTGTCGTCTTGGAGGTACGTGCTAGCCATTCTCCCAGACCTCGTCGTCATCCTAACTCGGCCTGCTTCTGCCATGTAGAACGAGAAGTTTACGAAAACCATATTACCAAAACACTTCAAGCACAGCAACTTTGCCAGTTTTGTCCGCCAGCTGAACAAGTACGACTTCCACAAAGTCAGACACAACGACGAAGGCGGCCAGGCCACGTATGGCCATGGAGTACGTGCCCCGTGCAGCGCATCCTCTCGCTGGCCTCTGCCCCGTGCTAACAGCCGCCCTCACAGGCCTGGGAGTTCAAACACCCCGAGTTTCGCCAGCACAAGAAGGACAACCTGGATAACATCCGGCGCAAAGCCCCGGCTGCGCGGAAAGTCACCGTGGCAGAAGAGCCGTTTCCGGCAACGCAGCAGATCGTCCTGCTCAACGACAGCCTGACGGCCACCCAGCACCAGGTCCAGGCCCTACAGGAGAAATATACGCAGATGGCCCGGACGAACAAGGTCCTTGTCGACGAGCTGTTCAGCATCAAGAAGCTGGTCAGGGCACAGCACCAGGTGCACATGGAGCTGATCAACCACCTCAACAACATTGACGAGCAGCGGCGCCGCACCATACGGCAACCGGGCCATCCGAACCATGCAGCACACAATGCCTCGGGCCAGTACCACCATCCTACGGGTGCCGGCCTCGGCATGCTTCCCGACGGCGCCGATGAGCCTGCGATTGAGCTGCGCCGCGCGCGTGAGATCCTCAACAACGTGTCGACCGAGTCCGTGGCCGACCGCGAGCTCGAGCGACTCACCACCATGTTCCAGGCCAATGCCGGCAACTCGCCCCCGGAATCGGCAGGCTCGTCGTCGGTCATCTTCAGCGCTCCGGGCGCTGGTGCTGGCGGCGTGTCCATCGGCATGAACGACATCAACGACATGCGCCATCTGGTGTATCCGGCCGGCCAGAATGCCGGCATCGATCCGTTCCACGCCGACCACATCAACAACATCCCGTACACGCGGCCGCTTAGCAATCCCAACGCCGGGCCGGAGATGGTCATATCGCCGTCGCTGCCGTCGAAAGAAACAATCGGGTCGCTATGGGGCAGCCAGAAGCCCAAGATCCTCTTGGTCGAAGACGACAAGGTGTGCGCGCGAATCGGCGCCAAGTTCCTTTCGCAGGTGGACTGCACCGTCGAGATTGCTGTATGTTTGGTCATGTTTTGTCCTGTTTTGTCCTGTCTCCTTTAGACGTCGAGTAGATGACTGACGAGCGACACAACAGAGAGACGGATCCGAGGCTGTAGCCAAGGTCAACCAGGAGCCGGAGCGGTTCGACCTCATCTTTATGGACATTATCATGCCCGTGTTTGACGGCGTGTCGGCCACGGCCTGCATCCGCATAGCTGCGCCGCGCATTCCCATCGTGGCCATGACGTCCAACATTCGTAGTGAAGACGTTGCCACCTATTTCCACTGGGGTGAGTCCGCCTGCGCTGTTTCGATCCTTTCCGGGTGCGGCCACAAGGATGCTGACGTGCGTGTGACATGCAGGCATGAACGACGTGCTGGCGAAGCCGTTCACCAAGGAGGGCATGGTGCGGATCCTGAAGAAGCACCTGCCCTACCTGCTGAAGAACCCGCCTCAGCCTGGCTCGGGCGAGGACATGGGCCAGATGAGCGGCAGTGGACCACCAGCAGCATATGTCAACCCGGGCAACATGGGAACGATGAATGCAATGCAGGCACAGCAGAGCCTAAGCGCAATAAGCGCGACCGGAGGCGTCAAATTCGAGACCACGCCGATCCAGTCGCCGGCCACGTCGGCCTCGTGGCATTCTCCCAGCACGGCGCAGATCCAGCACACGTCTCCGAACCTGGACGCCAGCGCCGGGTACATGCCGACGTCGGTGAATGGCGGCAGCGGTGGTCCCGTCGCCGGCGGTCCCGTTTCCAGCATCGGCCCCAGCATCGGCCCCAGCATTGGTCCCAGCATTGGTCCTAGCATCGGTCCCAGACAGCCATATCAGGGAGGGCCGTCGCCCGGAATTGGCAACACAGCACTTCGCGGACTGGCAGACCCGATGGCTCATGACGAGCGGCCGGAGAAGCGGCAGCGGTTGTATGCGCACGGGCAATACACATGAGGCAGCCGATTCCCGTCGGCGTGACTGTGCTGGAGCGTTTTCGCATCTGCTTCTCCTTGTTTCTGTAGTAATACCTTTTCGTGTTTCCCTCTTCCGGCTTCATATTTTCTCCTTCTCGTTTCGACCAGTTTGAAAGGCTCAACCTGCACTTACCGAATGATACCTATGGGACTGGAACTCGAGGCTATGGGGGCGGCCAGGGACGGCCAAAGGCGGCCAAGGGCGGCCACGAGACGTCAGGGGAGGCCAGCCAGGGGCGTCTTGCGGAGAGCACGACTCTTTTCGGCTAGCAGACGAGAGACTGGACATGTACAAATCGGCGTTTCAGGATTGCATTTTCCCCACAAGTATAGGGCTTCGTTGGCAGAGCGAGGCATTGCGTTGGCCATTATAATGAACGGTATCGTCTGGGATAATTTTGCGCAGTTGCTGGAGCCATTTTGCGCGATGTGACAATGTACAGGAGCGGTCTTGCGTGGTCCGGGAGGCGAGCATTGTCCGGCTGCATGTAGTTCGGGGGCGACAAGGGAGGAGGAGCGACGAGGAGGCGGCGAGTGAGGCAGAAATGGGCATAAGGGGAAATGGAGAACGGGAGATGGGAAATGGGCGATGGGCGAAGGGAGAAGAGACGGGAAGGGGAAGAAGCAGCGGTCAGAAGAAGAGGGAAGGAATACCAGTGGAGAATGCGTGCTTTTTGAGCAGAGGGCAAGGGCCACAGGCAACAGCTTGCATGAGCCGGATTGCGCCCGGATGAGGTGCCGACCTTTTGCAGGGCCTCGCCTGGCCTCGCCTGGCCCCCCCTCTTCCCACCGGCTGCATGGACTTTTCGGCCCTAGGCTCGTGAGGCGACGACTAGACGCCCAGGCCGCCCTGTCGCCCTGTTCGGACGGGCTCTAGGCTCGTCCGGGCTGTATGGATGGGCGAGGGCAGAGGCTTGCGGGCGTGGACGAAGGCCGACGGCGAAAGGGGAGGGGGAGGCGGCGCCTCTTCTGGAGCGAACGGGTGCGACCAGCGATGTGTGTGTGCGTGTGTGCTCTGTGCGCCTGTGCGCCTGTGCGCCTGTGGCTGGCCAGGTTTGCGCAGGCCGGGAGGGTCTGGGCCCTTCTTTTTCCTGCGGAAGGCGAATGTGGCATGATCTAGACTTGTCGGCAGGCCTGTCTCTGAGGCCTATTGGGCCAGGCCAAGTTCCCCAAGTCCCTCAAGTCCAGAGAGGGTTTCCGTCCTGGTTTGCCCGTTTCTACCGCGCGTACCGCAGCACGTCGTGTCGGTCTCGTCCGTCGTGTTTGTGAGAGTGACGCTTTGTGCCTGTGATAGATGCTGGTAGGTGTTCCATCCGAGCCGAGCCAAACAAAAGAGAGACAGCAAAACCCACAACCCCCACGGACGGTCGTCTGTGCGGGCAAGCGTATCCCGAGACAGACAGTCTCGGGTCTGGCTCCGAGCAAGACTGGCGCTTCAGAGACGAGCACGCGTAGACGGTGGCGATGAGACTGCTGGCACATGGCCAGACTCCAGCCTTGCAGCTTGCCCTCTGAACCCATACTGTAGATGCCTGTTACTCCATCTGCCGGCCACTAACAGCTTCTAGTGCTGCTGATTGTGCCTGAAAAGAGCGCTAGGCCGAAAAGAGGGACACCCCACCATTCTTTTTTTTGAGTCATAGACCTTTGACAAGCAAAAGGTGATAGAAAGGAACAGCGCAATCGCCACGATCACACCCGGGCTCTCTGCACTTCTCTCCCACTGCGACGACGCTCTTCTGGAAGCTCTCGGCTCACGCTCGAGCCTCCATGGCGCAGTCCAACAAGAAGGCCGCTGCCGGCCGTGGCAAGAAGGCCGGCAAGAACCAGGTGGACGAGAAGGGCGAGGACGTGCTGCAGGCAGTCGTATGTTGGGACTCTGGCGGGATTCTGGTTGGCAGAGGCAGGCACTGACGCTCCGTGGCCGCAGATCCTTGCAGACTCGTTCCAGGACCGCTTCAAGCCGCTGACCATCGATACGCCCCGGGTGAGAGCTGCCCCTCGTTTTCCGGCATGACCTGTGTCGGCTGACTCTTCCCAGTGCCTCTTGCCGCTCGCCAACACGCCGCTGATCGAATACACGCTCGAGTACCTGGCGATGAACGGGGTGCAGGAGGTGTATGTGTACGTGGGCGCACACGGCGACCAGGTGGAGGGCTATCTGGCGGCATCTCCGCGCTGGGCAGCCGGCAGCAAGATCAACCCATTCCAGTCGCTGGACACGATCCGGGTGGCACAGGCCACCTCGCTGGGCGACTTTCTGCGCGACCTGGACAAGCGCGGCATCATCGAGGGCGACTTTGTGCTGGTGCACGGCGACCTGGTGGCCAACGTGCCGCTGGATCCGATCCTGGAGCGCCACCGGGCGCGGCGACTGGCCAACCGCGACGCCATCATGACCATGGTGCTGCGGGAGGCCGAGGACGACCACCGGTCGCGGGTGCACGGCATCGAGCCGCTGTTTGTGCTGGAGGCCGAGTCGGGCCGCTGTCTGGAGTACGACGAGATGACGCCGCTGGACAGCCGATCGGAGCGGCGGCTGATGGTCGACCCGGCCTTTTTTGAGCGGCCGGCCGACATTGAGGTGCGTGCCGACCTGATCGACACGGGCATCGACATCTGCACGCCCGACGTGCTGGCGCTCTGGACCGAGAGCTTCGACTGCGACCTGCCACGCAAGAACTTTCTGCACAACGTGCTCAAGGACTGGGAGCTCAATGGCAAACTGATCTTCACCGAGATCGTGTCCGACGGCTATGCTGCCCGTGCCAGCAGCCTGCAGATGTACGACGGCGTAAGCCGCGACGTGCTCGGCCGGTGGACGTACCCGCTGGTGCCCGAGACGAACTTGGTCAGCGGCCACTCGTACCGCAGCCTGCGGCGGCGCCACGGGGGCAATGTGGCGGCCGAGCGCGGCGTGCAGATCGACCCGTCGGCCACGCTGGCGTCGGCCGTGCTGGGCCTGCACTCGTCTGTGGGCGCCGGCAGCGTCGTGAACGGCAGCACGTTGGGCCGGCGCTGCCGCATCGGGCGAAACGTGCAGATCCACGACTGCTACCTGTGGGACGACGTGGTGGTTGGCGACAATGCCGTATTGACGCGGTCTGTCGTGGCGTCGGGCGTGTCTGTCGGCCGTGGCTGTGTGCTGCCGGCGGGCTCGGTGCTGGGCTCTGGCGTCGTCGTGGCGGACGGGTTCACCTCGGCTAGAAGCAGCGGCGACGTCAAGCTCTCGATCGTCGGGCGGGATGGCCGCCGTGTGGCCGACGATGCAGCCGTTGTCGGTGCTGGCGGCAAGGGAGCGGCATTCCGGTATGAGAGCGACGACTCGGACGACGACCGGAACAGCGATGGCGAGGACGACGACGGCAGCGACCAGTCGACGACGCCCGAGCACCTGCAGCGGTCGCTGATCTTCTCGACGGCCCACCTGAACCTGTCGACGTCGTCGATTTCGAGTTTTGGCGAGGACGAAGAGGGCGAGCACGGCGTGTCTGACGGCGACGACGGCGTGTCTGCACACGGCCACAGCCACGGCGACGAGGGTGGCGACGGTGACGGCGAGGGATATCTGGGCGTGGACGGCAGCCGGAACGCGTCCCGATCGCGGTTCTCGTCCTTTGCGTCGGCCGTGGCGGACGGCATGTCGTATGGTCGTGGTAGCGGAAGTGGTGAAGGTGGTGGAGGCAGCAATGGTGACGGCAAGGCGACAGGCGGCAGCGGTGGTGGTGACGGTGGCGGCAGCACGTTCCACGCGGATGCCGTGCACGGGCTGCTGGACGCGCTGCGGGACGAGTCGAGCAGCGACTTTGAGTCTGCCCGGCTCGAGTTTATGAGTCTTCGTCTGGCCATGGATGCGTCTGACGGAGCGCTGCGGCGGGCGGTGGCGGCGGCGTTTGCGCGGCGGACGGCCGAGCTGGCGGCGGGCGACGATGTCGGCGCAGCGCCGAAGTCGACGGCCAGGCTAGAGCCGGCCAAGGCGGCCGAGCGGGCGGTCAAGGGTCAGCGTGGTGCCGCGCGTTTTGTGCGGGATGTCGGCGTCGGCGGCGGCTCGGCGGCCGAGCAGGTCGAGTTTGTGCTGGCGCTGCAGCGCACGCTCGTCGGGCTGCGGATCCGCCAGGGCGAGGACGCCGCCGCAGCAGCCGGCAGCGCGGCGCCCGGCACGCTGCTGGCCGCCCTCCTGCAGCAGCTCTATGACAATGACGTGCTCGAGGAGGACGGCATCCTGGCCTGGTGGGCCGACAAGCGGGCGACGGCCGGCGGTGGCAGCAGCGGCGGCGAGACCAGCATGGCGGCCGCGCGGGATCGGTGCAAGGTGCTGGTCGAGTGGCTCGAGACGGCCGAGGAGGATGACAGCGGGAGCGAGGAAGAAGAGGAGGATGAAGATGATGAGGGCGAGGATGAGGATGAGGATGAGGATGACGAGTAGATGGAATCGGGTTATTGCACAAACCGTTCGCTCCTTCCTCTGGGCGTTTTCTGTTCAGGCAACGAGATGTGACGAGGAAGCCGCCAATGACCAGACGGCTTGTTCTAGATTTTCGTGGCTTTTTAGGGGCAATACGGAGAAAAGGAGGACTGTCCTCGAGTAGCCGAGGAATGACCAAGAAAAGTGAACAGAATTGTAAAATAGTTTCGAGCAGGATGGACAGGGCGAGTTGAAGCAAAAGATGAGCTCGATGGGTTTGTACTGTGTAGTCCTGCGTCGCTCTTGCCGTCTAAGCACCTGCCACTCCGTCACTCCATACAATTCCATTACTAAATACACGTGACCAACGCCTGCTTATGCATCCTTTATTGACATCGCCATCCTGGACCCTATCTCCTCAGCTCCCCCCGACCTACCTCCGCCCCTACCCCCTCAGCTCCCCCTCCTGCCGCTGCGTCGAAAAGGCGCAGAACTTGTCCTTGACCGCCACGACCTCGTACGTGCCCTCCTGGCTGGCCCGCACCACCTTGCGGTGCTCGTACGAGACGTCGTGGCGGGTCTCGAGCACCTGGCTGCGCTGGCCCTTACGGGCGTTGGTGCTGCGCGTGTACGAGAACTCAAAGGGGGGCGTGCCGCCAAAGTCAAAGACCATCTCGACGGCGCCGCCCTCGTGGATGTCGGAGCGCGCCGTGCGGCCCTGTGACACGCGCACCCACGGCAGCGGATGGATGGTGCGCGTCAGGTTGACCTGAGCCCGACACGACGATGCCCCGTCGCCCACGGCCGTGATGGCAAAGTCGCCCGGTGCCTCTGCCACGCGCCGGAACGTCGTCGACGCCGAGCTGCCCCGCCGCGCCGTCCCGTCAAACGTGTACCACACGTCAAACGGCGCCGTGCCCGAGAGCGTGTAGCTGATCCGCTCGCCCACGCAGTAGTCCGTCCGCGACTCGAGCGCGTACACCGCCGGCGCCTCAAACAGCTGCACCTGCACCGTCGTCGCCGCCGCCGTCGCCGCCACCGCTGCCGCCACCTCGTCCGTCTTCTGCTGGCAGCCCCGGGCATCGCGCACCCGACGGATCCGGATCTGCTGCGTTCCCGGCCGGAGATGCTGCCGCGGGATCTGGAGCCCGTATGCGTGCGTCATGATCGACGGCACGCCGTACGTCTCGGCCACCGCCCCGCTCTGGTGCTTGATCTCAATCTCCACGTAAAACGGCGCCACGCCCGTCAGCACCATCGGGATCCGCTCCTCGTTGTCCTCCTCGGCCATGCAGTACTTGAACGACTGTCCGGCCTTGGCAAACACCGCCGCCGGCTTGGCGTGCACCGTCTGCTGCAGCACCAGCGCGTCTGTCTGTTTGTTCTTGCCGCTGCCGCCGTTGTACAGGCTGTCGGCCGGCGCTGCGAATTCGTACCGATAGGTGCCGGCCTTGGCCGTGTCCATCTGCAGCGAGGCCCGTCCGAGAGCGGCGTCGAACTGCTTGTGGATCAGTGACGACTGCGGTCCCGTGGCCGCCTTGTGGCGCACATCGTACTCGACATGGTAGGGGGGAGAGCCTGTTGTTGTCAGCTGGAAGCCAAGTAGGAGTTAAGCGAGGAGTGGAGCCAAAAGCCAAAAACCCACCCTTTAAATCAATCTCAAACCCGTCAATGTCGCCCTCGCACACGTCCTGCTTGACCAGCAGGCCGTCGGGCTGCGGTCGGATCGCATCGGTCGGCACCACCGACAGCTCTGGCCGCGGGAACCAGCCGACCTCGAACAGGGCCGCTGCCGGATCGACGAGGCCGTGGCACTGGTTGTCAAACACGTCGACAATCTCGTACTTGCCGCGCTCGCCGATCTGCAAGAAGTCGTTGCCCGACGCGAGCGTGTGCGTCTGGACCGGGCTGCCCTCGCCGCCGCTGCCGTCCGCGTCCACGCGCCGAAACGACACCCGCCACGGGCCTTCGCCCGTCAGCCGTAGCGGCAGCTTCACCGCCGCGCCCTCGACCACCTGCACGCGGCGCCGGTTCTCCAGCAGCCCAAAGGCCGCCCGTGGTCGCTGTCGCCGCACCGCAATCCGCAGCTCGCCGCCCGAGTCCTGCAAAAAGGTCCGGCACCCGCTGCGGTCGTGCACGCTCGTCAGCGCCAGCGTGTACTCGCCGCCTTCGGCCAGCGGCGGCGTCTCGATCCGGAACCGCGTCGTCGCAATGTGCTCGGCCTTGAACACCCGCCGCTTGCCCTCGTGCAGCAGGACGTACTCGAGCGCAAACGGCGCCTCGCCCGACAGCACCACGTCCGCGCCCACCACCTCCTGCAGACACGCGCTCGCCCGTCCGCTCGGGTGGTCGATCGTCGCCCGCGCCGCCGGCTTCACGCTCTGCTCCAGCACCATGTCGGCGCCCGCCAGCGGCTGCGCCTTGTACACCGCGTCGTCGATCGACCGGAACACGTACCGGTGGCTGCCCGCCACGCGCGGGATCAGCTCCAGCTGGTACCGCATGCCCGGCACCTGCACCTTTTCGTGCCGCACCACCCCGTTGGTGCTGACGTCGTACCGCACCAGGAACGGCGGCGTGCCCACTAGGTCCAGGTCGACCCGCAGTCCCACCGAGTGCCCGCCGCAGCTGTCGGGGATGCCCTCGGACCGCAGCGCCAGCTTCGGCTCCAGCGGGTTGAGCAGCAGACACGACGACGGCTCCTGCACCTCGCCCTGGCACGCGTCCGACGACACCGACCGCAGCGTGTACAGGCCCGGTGCCGAGATCGTCGGCAGGTCGTCTGCGTGGCGTGCAACGTACGTCTGCGTCGCCACCCCGTCGCCGTGGTCGCCGCTCTTGGTCAGCGAGTCGATGGGCGAGAACTGCCACGTCAGCGTGTGTGCCGTCCCGTCGTCGGCTCGTCGCACCCCCGGCATCTCGTACTGCACCGGCAGGCTGGTCGACCGCCCACGCGCCACCTTCAGCGGCTGCCGCAGGTCGCAGCCCTGCAGCCGGGCCCGTGGCCGCTCGCGCACCAGGAAGCTCTGGTCCAGCTGCTGCTTGGACGGCCGTGGCCGCACGTCGTGCTGCTCGTCTGCTGCCTCGTTGTACTTGGCCACGTTGCCAAACGCGTCGTGCACCTCGTCGATCGAGTACTGCCACTCGCCGCCCACGTGCATCGTCTCGTTGAGCCCGACCGACACGCGCCGTGCCCGCGCCCACGAGATGTCCACGTCGCCTTCTGTCGGGATGTTGGCCGTCACGGCTGCCAGCTCCGAGTCCGACAGCTCTAGCGACGATGACGACGACAACGACGACGAGCGCGACGGGACACCACCGCCCGTGCCAAGCAGGGGCGACGAGAAGCCGTCGGGCTGGAGGCTCTGGAAGTGGAAGCTGTGGTCCTTGCCGTTGATCGTGCGGCTGTACACGATCTTGAGCGGGGGCGTGCCGTGCACCTCGAGCAGGAGGTTCGACAGATCGCCGTGGCAGCGCGTGACAGGACCCGACAACGAGCCCGCAGTCAGCGACGACGACCACGACGACTGCTTCTTGAGCGAGGCGCCGGCCGCACCGCTGCCGCTGCTGCTGCTGCTGCGGCCCACCTGGGCGCTGGGACAGGCAACGACAAACGAGAAGGGGCTCGGCCGCTGCACGTCTAGCTTGTACTCGTCGAGCACGCGGCCGAGACGGTAGGCGCCCGGCTTCTTGACCGGTACGTCGTAGCGCACGGCCGTGGTGGCGCTGCCGTCCGACTGCGTCTGCTCGTGGCGGCGGACCAGCTTGGCGATCTCGCGCAGCTGGTGGCGGCTGAGCTTGAGCACCTCCTCCTCGTTCGTGTCTAGGTCGCGGCGCACGAGCTCGACCTCCGCCGGGACGGTGGCGTTGAAGTAGAGCGGCAGGGCTGCCGTGGTGGACGCCGACGACGACGACGATGACGGCGACAGGTCGATGCAAAAGGGCAGGCCGCTGGGGTTGAGCACGGCCGAGCCCTCGGGCAGGATGTTGATGATCTGGCGACCCGAGATGAGCGACGAGTTCTGCAGGATGCTGGACGTCTTGACGTAGTGCTCCGAGATGGACAGCTCGCGGTCGTAAAAGACCTTGATCAGGCCGAGGGCCCAGGCGTGCCAGGGCACGCCGATGTTGAACATGAGAATGTAGTCGAGCACGACGTGGCCGAGGAAGAGCACGATCACGACCGGCTGCGAGAGCTCGAGCCACGGAATCCGCAGCTCGGGCAGGCCAAAGAGCAGCACAAAGTCGATGCAGATCCACTTGAGAAAGAGCCAAAACGACCCGCTATTGTCCTCGAGCAGCTGCACCCAGTCGTAGCCCTTCCAGGCGAGCAGCCCGATGTAGAATGCCAGGGCGTAGAACCGCTGTGTCGGCGCGTCGATAATGTCGAGCGGGATCACGGGACCGTTTCGAGGCGGCGACGCCCCGAAGCTGCTGTTTCTGCGGCTGCCGTCGGGCCGGCCGAACCTGTCGTAGCTGTCGTAGCCATCGATGCTGCTGCGCCGGCTGCGACGGCCGCTGCTGCTCGTGCTCCGTCGGCCGCCCGTCGACGGCCGTCCAGAGACAAAGATTTGTTTCTTCTCGCCGGCCGGCGAAGGCGGACTCGGCGACGGCGTCATGGGGGCACCACGGCCGCCCATCCGCATGGCGGTCGGCGTCTGTGGAAATGCGCCGGAGCGCACGCGAGGCGTTCCGCTCATGGCATCCCGCTGCAAGGACGATTGAAGAAGAAAACGAGGGAAAGTCGAGCGATTTTGTCGAGCAGTCGATTTGAGCAGAGTTGGGTATCAACAAAGAGGGACAGGGGAAAAGAGACAATGTCTCGAGAGCTCTCCACCTTCAGATCTGCCCTGCTGCTGTGTGGTGGCCGTGGGAGGGGACAAGGAAGGTCGGACAATGTCGAATCGTGGCCGTTGCTTCGCTAGAAAGCTGCATTCCCCATTCACGTCCAAAGAGAAGACGCGCCAGGTCAGAGATCCGACACAGGGAGCAATATTTTCTGCAAAGGGCACGGCCCCAGCAGAACCTGTGATTGGCTGGAATGGGGACCTGTAGCGGGTCGTTGCAGGGAAACGGGATACAGTGTCTGCACTGTATGTGCACGGCCACCTCGACAGGAACCCGGCGAGCAGGGCAGGAGCGACGAAGCACGACCGAGCGGCCGAGCTCTCTCTCCCCCGCCCCATTTCCGGCAGGAGCTGCAACACGAACGTCAGCACAGACGGCAAGAGCAGAGAGGAGACCATTTGACGAGCAGAGACGGCAGGAGCGATTATTTTGCCGTGTGGGAAATGGGACTCGCCAGCGGCCACGCTTAATCATCATATCTTGTTTGAATCGTCCACCGCTCACCGGGGACGAGGAGCCGGACGAGAGCCAGGCAGGGTCAGTCGGCCAGGGGCCGTTGCAGCATCTCTCTGGCGTCATCGTGTCGCGTCTTGTCGAGAGCATGGCCCGTCGCAAGGCGTCTGGCGGCAGCTCGGCCCAGTCGGCCAAAAGGGCGAGGGTATCGGGAGGAGGGGGGGACGAGGAGAAGGAGGTGGTCATGGTGGAGCGGCGGACGCGGCCGGAGGACGAGGGAGTGGCTGCCGGGGCGACAACAGCTGCCGAGGCGCCGAATGACCGCCCGCGACGCAGCAACCCGCGGCGGACGGCGGCAGTGGTCGCAGCGGCCGCAACGGCGGAAGCGGCAACGGCAGAACCATCGCCAGACGAGATCCACGAGCGGGCGTTTGCACGCATCACGACGGCCGAGCGCGAGGCCTGGCAGGGCTGGACGGACATTGAGTCGGAGCCGGTGGGTGTTGTTGCGTATCCCTGTGTCTTGACCCAAGCTCATCTCTCCCCATCGCCAGGCCTTTTTCAACTTTATCCTCGGCGAGCTCGGCATCCAAGGCGCCACCATCCAGGAGGTGTTCTCGGTCGACGAGGCGTCAGCCGACTGTCTTCCGTGCGTGTTCTTGTCTAGAGACCCGGAGTGCCGGGATGGCCGCTGACTGACTGCCCTCACAGGAACCCCGGCGGGCTCATCTTCCTCTACAAGTTTGTCGAGGAGGCCGAGGAGGACGTGCGGGAGGACTGTCCGGACGAGCTCTGGTTTGCCAACCAGGTGTGTATGCGTGTTTGCGTCGGAGGATCGGCCCTACCGGACCCAGCTAACCGCCAGACTACCTCCAACGCCTGCGCCACCATTGCCATGCTCAACATCGCCATGAACTGTCCCGGCCTCCGGCTGGGCGACGCCCTGACCCGCTTCAAGGCCGCCACCCAGCACCTGCACCCGGCCCTGCGCGGCCACCTGCTGAGCTCCAACGCGTTCATCCGGTCCAAACACAACTCGTTTGCGAGGTGAGTGCTGTCTGAGTGCAGTAAAAGAAAAGAAAAAAGGGAAAAAGGAACAAAACGACGAGAAAAAGAACCGCGCTGACTTGCAGACGTCTGGACATGCTAACGTCCGACATTGCCCTCAAGCACGAGTGGACCGAGGCTGAGAGGAAGCTGAAGCGGGCCAGGACACGCAAGAGCAGTAGCAGGAGCGGCAGTATCGGCAACAGTAATGGGAATGCGAATGGCAACAGCAACGGCAACATCAAGAAAAAGGTCTCTGCCGCCGACGACGACGACGCCGCCTTCCACTTTATCGCGTACGTTCCCATGGGCAAGGACGTGTGGGAGCTCAACGGGATGCAGAATAAGGGACTGCGGCTCGGTAGGTGTTCTCTTACTCTTTTTTTTTATTTTATTCTTTCTTTCTTTCTCTGACCTCTAGGCTCCTTCACCCACGACTGGACCGCCATGGCCCGCGAACGCATCGCCGCCCGCATGCTGGCCTACTCCCAGTACGACGACCGGGCCGTGTTCAACCTGCTGGCGCTCTGTCAGACCGGTGACGGACCCGATGGCGGACCCGATGGCGGCTTGGACGAGGACGTCGCCCGGGCGGCTGCTCGCCGCAGCGACTACACGCCGGCCGTGCACAGCTGGATCAAGAAGCTGGCCGACAAGGGCGTGCTGCGGCGACTGGCCACGGGCGGGGCCGAGGAGGACGAGGGCGGGATGAAGTGAGAGAGGTCAAAGGGAGGTCAAAAGGGAGGTCAAGAGGGAGGTCACAGATCAACGACTCGGGACAAACAACATTACAGTTTCACGGCGTTGGGGAAATAATTATCACGGACTAGCCAAGGAATGTCATTATACGCTCGCTCGCGTTCGCTGTCGCTCTGTAAAGACTGGAAAAGGGTATAAAGCAGCCCAAAGGCTGCCGCTTGCATGGTCGCTCCAAGTGATCGTTGTGTAGTCGTTTGTGGGGTCGTCTGTGTGGTCGTCTATCTAATTGTCCTCTTATTATTCAACCTGTTGTTCAGCCTGTTGTCCTTCTGTTATCCTCCTATTGTTCCTCCTGTTGGTCCTCCTGTTGTTCTTCCCGTTGTCGCTCTTGTTATTCCACCTCCACTTTCATCCCTTCTTCAACTGCCGTTCAACTGCCATTCACTGCCATTCACTGCCATTCACTGCCATTCACTGCCATTCACTGCCATTCACTGCCATTCGCCTGCAATTCACCCACCACTGCCATTCACCCACCACTGCCATTCACCCACCACTGCCATTCACCCACCACCTGCATCGCCATCACCGCTTAGTCATCCGGGTAGAACTCCCGGATGTTGGACACAAACGAGCACGTCTCCACGTCGAACCGCTTAAAGTTCTGCCCGGCCAGGTAGAAGAGCTCGTGCGGGATCTGCGACGGGTCCGTGATGATCTCAACGCTGCTCTGTTCGACCACGTGGCGGTCGTCGCCAACGCGCAGACACGTGTAAAACGCAGGTCTCCGACGGCTGTGGGCGGACGCGCTCGTCGTGGCTGCCGCTGCCGGCGGAGTCTGCGGCACAGCCGGAGCTGCATCGGCTGCCACTGCTGCTGCCGCCCGCCGTGAGGCCACCTGGCTGGGCTCGTTGAGGGTCCAGCCGTTGATAATGGCCACAAAGTCGAACCGGCGGTGGCGGAAGACCTGGCCGACACGGTAGCGCACGCTGGAGCAGATCTCCTGCGTGTAGCGGCGGCTGGCCTCGGGCAGCCGCTGGTCGAGGTTGCGCACCAGCTTGACCATGATGCGGGGGTCGCTCCAGTCGCCGGAGCCCTCGGGAGGCGAGTAGCGGCGGTTGAGCTGGCCCATGTCGTCCTCGCCGTCCATCTCGTCCATCTCGTCCGTCTCGTTTATGTCGTCCAGCTCGTCCATGCCGTCCATGCCGTCCAGCTCGCCGTCTTCCACGTCCACGTCCACATCCACCATCTCGTCCAGCTCGTCGTCCTCGTCCCGGACCACGTCATCGTCGACGTCGTCATCGTCCGCCGCCACCTCTTGTCCCACAGCCCGGCTCCCATACCGCGGATACGCGTACAGCTGGCGCAGCTGGCGCTGGTACTGCTGGTGGCGGTCGTACAGCGGCACCAGGTAGCGCTCGACGATCCAGGCGTCCTCGCCGAAGCGGCGGGCCAGGCGGGCCAGCAGTCCGTCCACCCAGCGCCGCCAGTCAATGCTGCTGATCGGCCGCATCAGCACGGCCGCCCACGCGGTCGCGTACATCAGCGCCTCCAGGTTGGCCTCGCCGTCGCCGCGTCGCAGCCACAGCAGCTCGCGGGTCGTCGTCTGCTGCGCCTCGGGGTGCTGCTGCTGCTGCTGGCCCAGCATGTTCGTCGCGTCGCGCGCCTGCGTATTGCTGGCCTCCAGGTTGAGCGCCACCCGCAGCACGATTGCCGACGTCGGTGCCGGCAGCAAGAAACTGTCCCGGCTCTCCGTCATGGGCCCCCACACCAGCTGCACGATCGTGCCACGCAGCGCGTCCAGTCGCACCTCCTGGCCGTGGCTGTACGGGTCCAGGAACATGCGCTCGCCGTTGTCGGCCAGGATGGGCCCGGTTGGCGCCGGGGCCGGCAGATTCAGCTGCAGCGGCGGGTGGTCGGCGCCGGGGTTGGCAACCGGGCCGGGGATGGTGGCAGGTGCTGTACCTGGAGTCGGGGTCTGCACATCTTCGGCCAGCGGCGTCCCGTCCACCGTCTCGCCCGGTTGAGCCAGCACCGTGCTATACACGTGGCCCGGCACCGCACAGCAGTACGCCTGCAGCCCCACGCGCGTGGCCAAGCTCGTGTAGATGGCGCTCGACACGATCGGCAGCGACGGGTGGCCTGGCTCCGTCAAGGCGTGGCCGATCAGGCAGTTGCGCACGTTGCGGAAGCTTCGTGTCGACTGGGCCAGTCCTGCCAGGTCCTTGGACCGCACCCACTGCAGCAGTGCCATGGCCGCCTGGCGCGTCGTCATGGTGTCCAGGTCGGGGTGGGCTGCACGGAACTCGCCTGCCAGTCGGTCGAGCATGCGTTCGATCTGCAAGTCAGTCGGTGTGCGAGACGTAACACAGTAAACGCGAAAGTGACACCAAACAAAACGAGAAAACAAACAAGAAAACAATAGACCAACAAGTAAACAAAACACACCTCGTCCATATCCTCGTCCCCGTCGTGCAGCACAAACATGTCAAAGGCGCCGAGGGCGCGGTCGAGACGGTCAAAGCTCTTGATCTGCGCCTGCACCTTGCACCACTCCTCCACGGCCAGGCCGCGGTTGATGCTCGAGAGCGCCGAGTTGGCATAGTAGTGTCTCGCCAGCACGTCGTCGCCGCCGGGCGCGTGGCACTGCCGCAGCAGAAAGTCCTTGGCATCGAGCCCGCGCCGGCAGATGGCCTCGAGGTGAGCCATGCGCAGCTTCTTGGACATGAGCAGCCGCTCAAAGTGCCGCGCCGTCTTGATGTCGCCGCGCTGGCGGTTGAGCCACATCTGCTTCCACGGGCCCGTGTTGGACCGTCCGGCGTGCTCGAGCCGCTCGCGCTTCTCGGCCGTCCAGTAGACAAAGTCGGCCCGGCAGCGCGCCAGCCAGAGCTTGGGCTCGTTGCTGAGCAGGTGGAATCGCCGCGAGAGCAGCTGCACCGTGCGGGCGATATCGACCGTCGGCACCAGATGGAGGATGTCCATGATCAGCTCGTCGGGCACGCTGTCGATCCCGGCCGCCGGTCGCGGCTGCGTCGTCGTGCAGGCCATCGTGGGGCGAGGAGGCAAAAGAGACAAAAGAGACAAAAGACGCGAAAGACGCGAAGAGATGAAAGAAATGAAAGATATAAAGAAATGAAAGATATAAAGAAATGAAAGAAATAGAGGTAGACGAAACGATTCCAAACAAGAGAGGGGAACCGGTCAAATATTAGCGAAATACGCGACAAACAGCCCCGGCAATCCCATCGGGCGTCCAAACGGATGAAATGAGTAGAATGACAAGAGCAGACGGGAAGAAGGATGCATAGGGTGCAAACAAACGGCTGTCGGAGAAGAGGCGAGAAGGAGGAGGAATTTCGATTCTGCGACAGAGGTGGCTGGCCAAAGTCCTATTGCGGGGTTTATGTAAGGCGATAGAGCCAGCCGCCTGAAAGGCTAGGAAAGGGGAGACGGGGGGAAGGTGCGGCCGTGCCCTATCTGCGGAGCCTTGCCTTCCCAACACGGCAAACGACAATGACGTCTTTACGTCAGCAGCACACGGCTGTACCTCGGGAAATGCCATTTTTATTTTGCAAGCCTGGCCAGTCTATCTTGCACCTTGTGCTCATGTTGAAAGAGTGTCTCCAATCCGGGTGCTGTCCCCCGTTTCCCGTCCGTTCCCGTCGTTTTTGTCCTTGTCATTGTTTAAAAGTCTTTTTTTCGCGTGCCACGCCGAGTACAAGTTGTGGAAAGCAAACAAAAGCGTGCACGTGTCCTAAATCGTTGAGAGAAAGATGACAAACAGTAACGACACAAAAAGTCTATGCAAGACCGTTCCGCCTCCCCGAGCGGCCGACCGTCGACATGGTCGCAAGCTCTCCTCCATGCACATGCACGTCCGCCCGCCCACGCCTGCACCTACGGCTTCGGTATGTGGATCGTCTTGCTCGTCATCGTGCACCCGTGCAGGACAAAGAGCAGGACGGCCGGGTGCACCTCAAAGGCCGTGCCGGCAAACAGCGTGCCCCACGGAAGTGCCGCGTGCGTCCAGCCCTGCGAGACCCAGTAGGCCATCAGGGCGTCCAGCCCGAGGCTGGTCGGGATCGGCGTGCCCTCAAAGTACGCCGCCTTGCCCGACTTGTCCTTGGGGATCACCTGCGTCGTCACGTTGAAGCGTGCCAGCCGCGTGAGCCCGCAGAGCACAAAGAACGCCAGCGCCACGTGGTCAAGCGTTGTCTGGAAGCCGATCGTAAAGGCCACCGAAGCGGGCGCGACGCCAAACGAGATCTGGCATGTTAGAGAGAGAGAGAGGGAGAGGGAGAGAGAGGGAGAGAGAGGGAGAGAGAGAGGAAGAGGAGAGTGAGAAAACAACCCACCAGATCCGCCAGCGAGTCCAGCTCTTGGCCCATCATGCTGCTCTTCTTGCGCCACCGCGCAACCTTGCCGTCCATAAAGTCAAAGAAGAGGCCCAGCGGCAGGAACCCGAGCGCCGCCCAGAGGTTGCCGTTGCCGGCCGACGGGTCGATGCAGTACCGCAGCGACGAGAAGATGGACAGCACGCCGCACATTCCTGGCAAGAGTCAGCTCAGCCCAGCACACACACGCGCCCAATTGGCCGCCCTGTCCTCCGTTTCAGCACACACCGTTCAGCTCCGTGATAAAGTCGGCCATGTGCAGCGCGCGGACGAGCGAGAAGTGTCCGGGGTCGGTCGACAGCAGGAGCTTCTGCTTGTCGTAGGCTGCGCGAGAGCCGGTCAGCAACGACGACAAAAAAGAGGCCAGCCTCCCTCGGCACATGGGCAAACGAGTCCAGACCTACCCGGCTGGCTATATGGTGACGCACCGCCGGTGACCGCATCGACGGCGCCGTTGGCCGCCGTCGTGGTGGACCTTTTAGACATGGGGACCGTTGGGACCGACCGGACGTGCTGGACGTCAGAGCTCAAGAGACGGGTGTGTTGTGTTGTTTTGTGTTTTTGTGTGCTCGCGAGACAGCTCGACACCACCGACGGCTGCGATGCAACAAGGGCGACAATGCGGAAGGGGGCAGGCGGCGCGACAGGTCTGTTGTTTGCAGATGGTTGTCGATCAGCCAGGGACGTTTCGCTGGCTGCCTCTTTGGTGAAAAAATGACCCAGAGCAGTGGTTTGGGTTGGGGGGGGTGGAAAAAAAAAAGCGTAATAAAAAAAGAGGCGCAGCGAAGGAGCCTCCTGAGAATCGCAGAGAGGGAGCCTAGAAAGGGTCGCCCAGCAGGCCTGAGGGACAACACCGAGCACGAGCAGGGCAACCCAATGCCGTCATTCTCGGTTCCGGGCCTCCACGTCAGGGCGGTGTGAGCGAGCACGGGTACCGCTAACGACCACTAGGGCGGCGCTGGGCCATCCTTAGCGACGTAATGCCTACTGCCTTGTTCGGCTATGTGCATATACACATTACTGGATACGTGCATCATCAGGAATGGAGAGAATGTCTTTGGCTGTCTCTCGATTGACGGCGTGCTGCCAAAACAGCTGCGCCACCCAAAATATTAGCTTACTCATTACTTGAACGTCCTGCAGAGACGGCTATTCCTTCGCCCCGCAGGAGTTTGTGTTATGCTATGCACAGTAGCCCCAAGACCCAAGAGACCCAAGACCCAAAAGGAAATCAGACAGAACAAGGAAAGGAGGCTAGAACAATGACATGAATGGGTGATAAGCCACGTCGTAGCTGTGGTATCATTTCGTAATGAGGACGGAAAAGCCGTCTACCCAGGTACCAGAGGATCCGGCCACGCCACAGATGGTGTATCCGCGAGGTGGTATGAGCGTGTTGCTGTGGCTGTTAGATTGTGGGCACGGCAACTCGGGAGGAGGGACAACGTACGCAGAACCGCCCTGGGCGTTGCCATAGATGGGCGATCGTCGACCCAGGCTGGTGAGGATCTGGATGCCGTCGATCCAGAAGCCGGACCGGACGCTGAAGCCACTAATATACTCGCCGCGACGGACGTCTTTTTTGTTAGTATGATTGAGAGAAGGAAAATATGCAGAAAAATAAAGCAAAAAAAAAACCCCCCCCCCAAAAAAACTCACCCATTTCAAACACGTCGCCGCCCGGCTTCCCACCACGCTTCCCAAACAGCTGTCGCGAGTCGTCGTCGTACACAAACTCCATGCCATCCACGTACAGCCCGTGATACACCAGGATGCGTGTCATCACCCGGTCCTGCCGCTCGGCACTCGAGAAAACGAGCTCCTGCGCCGTGCTGCCCTCTGTCTGCGACAGCCCGAGCGCGCAGCTGCGAAAGGCCGTCCGGCCCTTGAGCGACATGACGCTGCTGCTGCTGCTGCTCAGCTTCGTCGCCGCCCCGCGCGTCAGCTGCCGCAGGTCCGCCACGTTGAGGCTGCCGCCCGCCCACGAGTGCGCCACCACGCGCAGCGGCCCGTCCTTGCGCCGCTTCGCCTCCGGCAGTCGACTGCGGACGTCCTGGTCCGTCAGCGTGACCTGTCGGCTCGGCGTGCTCGTGCTGCCGCCGCCGCCGCCCGCAATGTTGCTGCTGCTCGTCCCCGGACTGCCGCTGCCGTAGTCGCCGGTCGGATACTCGATCCACGTGTGGCACACGTCGTCGCCCTCGGCATACACCTCCACGTACGCCACGCCCGATGGCGCCGTCAGCAGCACGTTGCCGCCGTCGACCGGCCACGCGTGCACGCTCTCGTCCACGCCCGTCGGCAGGTCGCTCGGCAGCCGGAAGCACGGGTGGCTGCGGAAGTGCAGGCAGTCCAGCCGGTGCCACGTGCACTCGTCCGCCTCCAGCACCAGCCCGCCGCCCTTGGTGCGCGTGCGCGTCGAGTACGCCTCGTGCGTGACGAAGCTGCGGTTCAGCCGCACATAGTCGCGCAGCATCACACCGCTCTCGCGATGCGGCAGCCCCAGCAGATGGCCCGTCTCGTGCAGGTGCCCGCCGATGCCAATGTTGGCCGCCTCCCACGAGCTGCCCGCCTCGTTGCAGTCGTTGGCCACAAAGGCCGTGTCGGTTGGCGTGCAGTCCAGAAAGGCCGGCACCACCTCCTCGAAGCTGCTCGGATAGCTCTGCAGGCAGTGTGACCCGAACACGGCCAGCCGCACGTCGCCGGCCGACCCGCCCAGCGCCGCGTGGCCTGTGATCGTCTTCGCCGCCGTGTCCCAGTGCGCGTCGAGCAGCAGCACCGACACGTACAGCGTCTGGCCCGCCTTGGGCTCAAAGTGCTTGCGCATCGCCTCCGCCGCAATGTCAAACAGCGCGCCCCGCTCCGTGCCCTTGTCGTTCTGCTGCGCCCGGTTGAGGTCGCGCAGCTCGGCCACCGTCTTGTCTGACCGCACAATGTGGATCCGCGCCTCCGACCGCATCAGCCCGGCCTCGCGGTCCCGGTAGTTGGCCGAGCCCTGCGTCCACTCCTCCTCGTACCGGAACACCCGTCGGCCCAGCCGGTTGCGCCACATCTGCTCGGCCGTAAACGCCTGCCACAGGTATGCCGCCATGCGAAACTTGCGCACCGCCGTCTCGAGCCCGTTGCCCTCGCGCTCTGCCCGCGCCGGCATCGCGTCAAACGTGCCTGGCGAGTCCTTGGCCAGCAGGATGGCCAGGTGCACCGGCGGCGCACCCATGGGCGGCATCATGTGCAGCGTGAAGTACGACGTGTGGATCGGGTTCGAGGTGCCGCTGTTGGCCAGCTTCGGGCTCGCAAAGTCGAACCGGATCTTGTTGGGCCCGGGCAGCAGGTACACCAGCGCCTTGAAGTGTCCGCTATACACCGGCCACTGCACGGGCGGGAAACCGTCGTCGAGTCGGCTGGCCGTGACGGTGCCGACGACGGGCGTCTTGGCGGCCGGGTCGCCGACTGTGCCGTGGACCAGCAGCACCTTCTGGTAGACCCACGAGTTGTCCTGGATGCTGTCAATGCGCGGCGAGTATGGCGAGATGGGCAGCGAGAGCAGCCGGCTGCTGCTGCCGTTGACTAGGGGCGCCCCGAGCCCGGCCATACCAGAGACGCTGCAGCGCTTGGACGAGAAGTTGCCGCCGGCCGTGCTCATCGACGTCGACGTGCCCGAGGACGTCAGGGGCGGCCGCCGGGGGACCGGTGGCGGGGGCGAGCCGCGCCCACGAGTCTGCAGGTGCAGTGCCGGATCGGACTGCTGGGCGATGGACGGCGGCGTGAGCGAGCCACTGGTCGGGGCTGTGCCGTTGCTGTGGCTGCCCTCGCTCGACGTGTCGGTCGACTTCTCGGTCCGGAAGCTCGCCCTAGATTTTCGCCGCAGCTGCTTGATGTTGAGGAAGGATGGTGCCATGGTGGGGAGAGGGGGAGAGAGGAGGGGTGAGAGAAGGGCGGACGGGACCAGCTCGTCGAGAAGCGGCCAGGACGATCGAGATCAGCCACCAATTCGCAGACGTGTAGGCGTGTGTAGCAGTCGGGAAGCGTGTGAGGATGGGATCAGATCCAGGTCGAACACGACAGAAGAGGTGAGGTAGACAAAGGGAGACAGGAAAGGGGTCGCAAAGAGGTCGAAGTAGTGAGACTGTCACGCTGCAGGCCAAAGCACGAGACTGACTGTTCCCTGGGGATCGCTGGCTGCCGTGTGTAGAGCGAGTGAAATAAGAATGAAAAAGTACGAAAAAGTACGAGAAGGGAGACGACGTAGGGAAGAGAAAAGACGAGGCTCAATTGAGAAAAGGAGGAAATCAGCAGCCAATACGAGCAACGAGAGACAAGGGAAGGGTAATTGGCAAAGAAGAAAAGAACAGGAAGCCTGGTGGTCGTAGCTTTGGTCGGTCAGAGTCTGATAGGAAGGGGGGGGATTTACAGTCTGATTTTGTTTCGTCGTAGTAGTAATAATTTCGATGGCCACTGGTTCATCGCTAGCGGCTGTCTTAGCAGGGATGCAATGGGTGTGTCTGCTGTAGCTGCAGCTGGGGCGACAGGATCAGGCCGATGACGTCGCCTCGTTTCGGTCGTTGCTAGCTGCCAAGATTTGCTAGCAGCTGCACAGTGAGAGCGATCTGTCACCTGCGAGCCAACGACCGGCTATCTCTCCGAGCCTGTTCACCGGCTGTCTTTGAGATATCGCACATGCGATGTGCTGCGTCCGGGTCATACAAATATCTTTAAGCACAACGTTTGGCGCGAGCAGGACGAAGACGACAAAAGAGGTCCCCTCCCACAGGGGAAATGAACGATCCGCCTCGGCGTACTCGCGGTTTTCAGCTCAGCGTGCTAGCCACGCCGGCAGCGGGCATGCACGCCTTTATCAGAGGGCGTCTAGGCCCGCGCTGGCTGGCCAAAGAGAGTTACGTATTGTGTTGCGTGTGCATGGGAGTTCCCTAGCGGGACGTCGCAGTGGCTGAGGATTCGCCTGCTTGTGTTGATTTATCGTGTTGGGTGGAGCTCTGGGCGCTGGAATTGGGGGATGGATCGTCTGCTAGCTGTCGGGGTGGGGAATCGGACAGCTGGTGCAGCACTCGCTCGTCTCGACCGTGCGGGCAAATAAATAGTAATAAAACCGCACTTGGGCAGCAGGCTGAAAAATCTTACGGACCAATATCTTACATAAAGAGGAAACGGAAGCAGGAGAGAGGGTCGCTGCTGCCTCGCATGCGGCAGATGCTGCCATCGAGACAGCTCGTCGCCAAGAGGCGCTCCTTCCTCCGCAGCGTGCAGATCAGAAATGGCAGGCACGGCTCGCAGCGCCATCAACCCACCAATCACACCACCGCCTTCCTTCGTGTGCGTGGCTTCTGCCATGCCGGCCTTCGGCTGTTGGACGCTGTGCCACGGCCTGTCGTCGGCCTGTCTGCCAGTTGAGACCAGATGCCACAGGGGATGTACGGAGTAACGATACATGCTATCTTACTGTCTACGGAGTAGTACGGAGTACACTGCGAGGCAGTGCGGCTCGTAACCCCACACCACGTACTCCTCCCCTGCCAAGTTCCCAATGGCGACTTCCCTGATTTCGGGCGTGCAAATCAGGCAAACCCGACAGCAGACAGTATGATCGACCCTGCGATAAGAACGACAGGCATACCGCTGCTTGCTACTTTGTCCCTTTGTGCCCTTGTATACGGAGTACACATCTTACACTGTAGTATCTTTGCTGACTCCGCCAACCCCTGAGCCGCCCCTTCCTTCTGTTCTCCGCTCCGGTCCTCCTGTGCTCGCTCCGGCAGGCGAAAGCGTCGGGCCAACAACAAGAACGGCCGCGCCCGTGCTGGTGATCCCCCGTGGCATCGCAGTAATACTCCGTACGCCCAGTATCGGTCGCGGAGGCGTGCTGTCGGCACCGGTAGCAGGCCTCCTGCATCGGCGATCGGTCGGCTGACCCGTCTTTACTCCGTAACACCTCTTTTCCTTTGTCTTTCTGCCCGACGGCTAGTCCTCCGCTCTTTCTGCCTCGAGTGGAGCTCTTTTGCGCTTATCTTGCATTAACGCACTTTGTGAAAGCTGGCCCTCGGGGCTTTTTATTATCTCTCTGTTTCGCCTTTGGCAAGAGCTGACTCCTTAGTGACCCCGAGGAGCAGCTGAGCCCGGACTCCCCGATGTCCACTTGCCGCAATACTGCATACGTGCATTCAACCTGCATATTCGACTAACAGAGTCCACTGCTCAATGCCCGCTTAGGCACATCTCGCGATATTCTCGTATTATTTACTTGATCCCTGACATTTAAGTGGCCCCTGCTGACGACTTCCATCATGAAAGGGCTGACCGCCGTTGCCCATCTTCAGCCGCCGCCGCCCGACAGCCGGCGTCTCCCTTCACGGCTGCTCGAATTAGATTCCCCGTAGCTTCTTCCCCTATCCCGAAGCTTCGACAGACCCTGCCGTCTGCACCAAAAACGGGCCCTGACACCTCAGCAACCGAAGGGAGAGAGAGACAATTTCGTAGACTGCATAGACCCGCCCCATTCCAATACGGTCTGAACTGGAGATATTATATCACATCCGCTTCCGGCTAGCTGGGCACATATGTGGCATATGAACAGCATTCTACCCTGCATTGTGTCTCGCAGACTCGTGCAGTCCAGTGCACGATCGGGCCCATGACGCATCGTGAGGACAGAGCGAGAACAGGGCAGCACGTTTTGAAACAGCACACTCGGCCGACCATGGTCGAATCGTCATGAACTCAAAGGGCTCCTATCACCCCCTTGCCCGTGCCCTCCGTCCATGCCGTGTCAGTCACGGGTGCTGGGCCCAAAAGCGCCATCTCCCGGTGGACCACTTTAGTTTTCGCTGCTTTCTTCTTCGGGTCGCTATTAACAAGGGGAATGTCGCTGGCACGGCGGTCTGGAGTGGAGCGAAAGGCCCTCTCACATGCATCTCACATAGCTTAACCTGTTGCGGTGAGCCTGCCTGCCCTGTAACTTGTTACTGACCCCTGTGGAACGGCTGCTGGGTGGTCTAAGCGGCCTCTGTCAGTGACTGAGCAACGCCTGGTTGCTGCCGTTGTTGGCGGTACTTAGGTACTAATTTGCCAGCACGCAAATTTTTTGGCTCTAGTTCTCACCGGCCTCCAGGCCATTTGGTTGGCTAGCCGCCCTTGCGAGACAAGCCTACGTGCATGGTAAAGCCGACCGACTGCAGCGAGGCGAGCCACTGGCCGGGGCTGCTATCCTATTTCCTCCTTCTCCTGTCCTCCATCACTCCTTCCTTCCCTTTCTCACTGAGCTATCAGCCTCCCTTTACCACTACTACCACTTTCTTGTGTGTCCTCTCTCTCTTTCTAGTCTCCTTCCCTCTCTCTCTCCTTTCCGTACGGGAAAAACCTCCCACGTTCTTTGACCAGTTCCTCTGACCAACTTGGCTCTTTCAAGCCTGCGTCCTTTCGTTTGCCAGCTGCTACCCCCCTTTGCCAGCACTGCTCGCTCTATTAATACATACACACACCCTCCCTTCCGTCTCGGCAACCAACCGTCCTCGGTCGAAAACGCATAAACCAGCCACGGGACAGAAACAAAAACAAACCTGGCCGCACTCAGCCAGGCCGTCTGAAAAAGACAACTTGCATTGCACTCAACAGCCAGCAACACCGCCTTTCTTCCTCCGCAAGCGCCTGCGGAACCTCGCTCGGCTCGGTGTCAAATTTAGGACCCAATCAACCTCGACTTGCAATTCCCACTTAAGCCGCCAAATTCTTCTTCCAAAAACTTCTTCGCCCCACAAACCCGGCTTCTTTGAGAGGCAGTATTAAGTTTTTTTCTTCCCTTCTGCCGTGGACCTGGGTGAATGAGCAAGCCAGGGCCTGTCCGCCTGAGAGGAAGAAGAAAAAACATGATCACTGCCATCATGGCGCCCTCAGCTATATATGCCAGCCAGCCGGATGTCGTTGCTGACCGAGTGCTTCGGAGGGCGGAGCTGGGCAAGGTTTGTCCTTTCACCGTCTCAGACTTCTTCTGTCCCTCAGCCCCCAACATACTGACTGTGCTCGTGCAGATGGCCTGCCGTCTCCAGAACCGCCTCGCATTAGCCCAGTTCAAGACCCGCAACGGCTGGGAAGATCTGACGCTGGATATGATCGAACCAAAGGTGGAAGAGGAGATCCGACGAAAGAGAGGTTGTGACGGCGACGTTCTCTCCGATTCCTCGTCCAGCACCTCCGAACTCCCATATCCCTCCCACCGCGGCCTCATGAGCTCCCCCCTCAAGCCCCCTTTCTTCTCAGACGCCATTGGCTCGAGCAACGGAAGCACCGGCCACCGCAAGCGTACGTATGTTGCGTCCTTCGACGACCTCCGCCAAAACCGTCACGACGCTTTTGTCCTGTCGAGCCCCAGCAAGCGTTACCGCTCCTCGCCCCCCTTGACTGCCGGCAGCAACGGGGACACGCACTATACACAGCGCTCGACCTCTGCCTATCTGCCGCAGCAGCCGCCCTTCTCCAGCCATTCTTCCTGGAAGGACCACCACCAGTTGGCCAACAGCTCTCCGATCAAGCCGAGGCGACAGCAGCACTTCACCACGGCAGCTGGCCCGGATGTGTCCCTCTTTCCGGGGGCACGCCGTATTGCCGACGCTCTTGCCCCTACAAACTACTCTGCTGCACAATCGGATACGGACGACGAACTGCTGCCAACCCACTCTTACCGGGCTAGCAGCGCATCGTTCGGGCTGCCTACCACCACAGCAGGAGGTCACGCCACCCGCTCTGGCTCTCCACCCAGCACGCCACCAATGCGGAATCGCACTCTGCCGAGCAACAACCGCCGCCGGAAGAGAGTTGGGGATGCCTACGATGTCAACGACGGCATTCAGGGGCACAACGGCGGCGGCCATGACGGTGACCACGGAGCAAAGTCGGGCGTGGAAGGCGCAGACTTGTTGCTCTATCTGGCCGCATCCCCATCTCCGGCCAACCCGAGTGGCAGAAACCGCATGGACCCGCCGTCGACTCCGCCGTCCAAGTTTAACAACATGGCACTGCCATCGTCGATGATGACAACTCCTGGCGGCGGCAGCATGTTCCCCAACACACCGGGACAGCAATTCGACTTCTCCGACTTTGTCAACATCACCCCAAGCCCGGCCCAGAAGCCGTGGAAGACGCCCAATCTCATAGGATCCAGAACCCCTATGAGCGTGAACAGGCGACGTTTGACCTTTGATGACCCACTTTGAGCCCGTTACGCCCCTTCTCTTTTTCCCGGATGCTCTCTTTTTCTTGTCGTCTATCTACGCTACACTTTAATGCCAGTTTGGACTATGCCCTAAGACTACCATTGACTATCACCACCAACCACCATCACCACTACCACGCTACCATTACTATTCCCCTGATCTTTTCTTTGTGTTTGCTGTTATTAATGTCCATGATACCTACAATTTGGGCCTGGCTGGTTCTGGGTACTCATCAGGGAGCCTTTATTTTTCGTTTCTTCTCTCGCCACGTCCGTCTTACTTTTCCCGTTATGCTGTATGCATTCTATTATCTATCCCTGCAGCACCTTTCCCCCCCCCGTTTGCAAAAACACCTTAAACGGCTACGTCTATATTAAGCATTTGTGTTGCTTATCATCCCTGTACAACAGTTGCTGCATCGCCCCCCAGTCCGTTCTGTTTCTGTTTAGTGTGTTTGCGGTACTCCTCCTTCAGCCCCAAAGAGGGGCTAGGACCGGACCAAGAGGAGGGGAAAAGTGCACTTGTGAGGTGTTTATTCCGCTTGGATCCCAATCTGTATCTACTCGTACTCAGACCATGGCAGCCCCAGACCGTAACCCTCTAAATAAATGTAAAATGATCCACCCAATCTGCCCAGCCGTCTTGCGCCATCGCGAGATTGTAGTATAAATGGCGAGCTGAGACGCTGAAACCGGCCATGATATCGGCGGCGGCGTCAATTGAGCGAGTTGGTTGGTCGGCAAAGACGGCACGGAGATGGCCATTAACGCGTTGGGTCGTTGGCTTGCCACCCGGCCGCGACTTTTCGCGTCGTGGACGCGTTCCATTAGAAACACGTGTGGGGCTGAGCACAGGGGTGTGTTAAAGAGCCTCTTGACCAATGAGAGGAGCGGTGGCGAAATTCCAAAACGTGGCAGACGAACTGTCCCCCTAATACAGACATGTATGCGATGCATGACATGCATCCCAAGAGGTTTGCGTCAGCGTTCTTGGCAGATGGAGTCATGTTGTTGTCCTTTACCCCGTATGGTGATTGCTCCGTGATGGCGTCGTCGAAAAAGTCGGCCGTGAACGTTTCTATGCAAACGAGAACTTTATTGTTTACTCCGTACGTTTGCTCGTATTCGTGGAATATTTCAACACATATCAACTTGTGATCGGATGTTTATCGCAAGACTATCACTAGCTGCAGGACGCCGCAACGTCGCATGGTCTTTTGGAGAAAAGAAACTGAGGGGACAGACCGTCCAGGTATATATAAAAGAGAGACGTGTAAACGATCGTGACTGTGGGTAAAAGATGCAACGCGCTCAAAAAAGGCATCTCTTTTGGTGGCCGTATGTGTTCGTTTTCCCCTTTTTGGAAACCCCCCGATGACAGAAACATTAAAGAGTGGAAGGGAACTCCGCCCAATGCTCACGGACAGACAGAACAACCAGAAAAATCAGAATGCTATACTCGTACTCGTACAGTTCTCACCTCCTTTGTCAGCTCAGCTGACCTCTCCCTCATATAGCCTTGCCCACACTGGTGTCACTGCTGTTGTTGTGGTTCCGTTGCAGCTCGCTCTTTCTGTTGTTCCAGAGAACAGTCCTCTCCGCGGCAGCGTCGTCCCACTGCGTTGTTGCCGGCCCGACATCTGGTCCAGGCTCGTTCCAGTCGTACATGCTGGCGCCATTCGAGTACTTGCTGGCGCCGCTCGAGTACTTGCTCGTGAAGCTGGCAGTGCGTGCGTGGCTGGCAGGACGGCTACTGCTCCTGCTCCTTCCCGAGAGACGCACACCGGCCTGTCCGCCACGGGTGTCGCCGCCAAAAGTGCCCAGAGTAGATGGTGTCGCAGCCATCGCAGCCGGCATCGGCTCGCGTACTCCCACCACCTGTAGTCGCTCGGGTCGCTCGAGATCGAAGGGATCGGACCGGAAGCGGTTGCGGCGGGTGTCAACGGTGGCAACTGTACTGTTTGAAGCGCGGTAAGCGGGGTCGCCGTTGGAACGGCTAGAAGCTGGTTCTGGAGGTGGCGGTGGCAGTGGCACTGGCAATGGCGTTGCAGCCTGTCCCCGTGAGCGTCTCGGGTCGGCAGGCACGAAGCTGTTGTCGTCTGAAAAGGGATTCCGGCTCGCACGGGCAGCTTGGCCAGCTACCAGACTGCCGTCCAACGCATTGTTGTCGCTAAACGGGTTGTTCGAATAGTCGACACTGAGGGGCCCAAAGAAGTTGTTACTGCTGCCGCTGCCGCCATTAGAACGCCGCTTCTTGGTGCGCTTATTCTGGGCGGCCCGCAACTGCTCGTTCTCGTCCATGCCCAGCAGCGTTAGGAAGTCGGGCTGCTGCTGGCTGCCATTGCCACTTGCCGACGGTGCAGTGCCTCGTGCGGCCACTGCTGCTGCGTTCGTCTTGTACATGCCGCCGCCGCTTTCGCCACGTATCTGTCGCAGACGCATGCTCGCATTGTTCGCCATGCGGCTCCACCAGTCCTTGGCGCGGTCGAGAGGCGTCAGCCCGACATTGCGACTTCCTATGTTGCCATCACCAAACTGTGAGTTGCCTCGGTTCATGTTCACGCTCGGCTGCGGCGATGTTCCCCTTGCTCCTGGCAATGTGGTCCGGCTGTCACCACCCAGTACCACGGCAACGCGGTTGCGTGCCTGTTGCAGGCTGTAGGTGATGGAAGCCTTCATGCGTGTGGCTATCGGAGTCGGGCCAATGCTGCCGCGGTTGATCTCGTAGGCGCCCTTCTCGTTGATGCCGGCGGCCTGGCCTGCTTGATCACGCTGTCTTCCGCGTCCTGCAAATACTGCCGGGTCCGCCGACAACGGTGTGAGCAGTGAGCTTCGGCGCTTCTGCCTCATCCGGCGCCGCCAGAACCACAGAAGCAGCGCCACTAGGACCAGCAGTGCCAGACCGCCAATGACGCCGCCGACCACAGCTGCGGTATGACTTGATTTCGATCCCGATGAAGTGGTGCCCTTGGACGCTGATGATGCTGCACTGGCCAGGCTGTTGCTCAAATTGTTCGTAGTTGTGGCTACGGCTGCTGCCGTGGACGAGGCGCCATCGGTGGTACTAGGCTGGACAGCTGTGACAAAGGACGAGGCATTGCCGCCGTCGGTGATGAGAACGGCTGCTATCGTACTGCTGGAGGGCTCGCTTGGAGATATGCTGGCGGGGATGCTGGAGGGTATACCGGAGGGGATGCTGGACGTGGCCGAGAGTTGCGGGAGGCTGTTTGTCTGGCCGACGACTGCCTCCGCTGTTGATGTCGCCAAAGCAGCAGTAACGGAAATGGGGGTAGACGAAGCTGTGGTTGGGCTGGCTATGACGCCGATATCAGTTTGACTGGACTGCACGGTACCAACAGGTGTTATGGCAGCGAACGGGGCATGAGCAGGTGCTGATGAAGAGACATCAGTAGCAACTGTCGATTCTGGCGCATCAGCAACAGTAGAGACAGTGTCAGAAGAACTGCTTGTGGCGACAACCGCTGGAGGCACCGCAGCTGATTGTGCAATGGGGGAGGATGACGGTGAAGGTGACAGAGATGGGGATGCGGATGGAAACGGAGATGGAGACGGAGACGGGGAGGATGGTAGCACTGGTGATGTTGATTGCGGCTGTGACAGTGATGATGACGATGATGACGATGATGACGGCAGTGTTGTATAGGAAACGCTCGTCGTACTCTGAGAAGATGCCTCGACCACGGCCGGGATAGGGACTGCGGCCCCGTCAGCCGTTGCCTGTGTAGTTCTGGTAGTGGTGGCACTGGTGGTACTGCTGCTTCTGATGCTACTCGTCGTCGTCGGGGCAGCTTTTGTGGACGATGGGGAGGATGAGGAGGGCGAGGAGGCGGACGAGGAGGAGGAGGAGGAGAGCGTTGCAGTCGCGGAGCTGCGGTTGGAGCTGCCGGAGCTGCTGGTACTCCGGGGCACAGCCGTACAACGCTTTCCGCCTATGCTCGTGATGAACTGCCCAGAGGGTAAGGCAGCACTGGTCGACATGGTGATGGGATTGTGCTTGCGGAGAAGAAGACCCAGTCTTCGAGGGGAGGGTCGTTTCCAGCCGACCCTGAAGGAGAAGTAAATGTGCAATGGGCGAATGGGCGGATGGGCGAATGTACGAAGCGCCGGGCGATTCCAGTCGTGTAAGCCAGAGAAAGGAAAGAGAAGGAAAAAAGAAAGGAAAGGGGGACACTGGTGCTGAGTCTAGAGAAGCAGCGAAGCGTCGGTGGGCGAGAGAAGCAAAGCGTCGACAGTATCTCGAGCATCTCGAGGGCGAGGAGACAGAATGTGCTTCGGGAAGGGTCAAGCCGATCTGCCAGAACGTGGCCCGGGCTGTTCAAAGTCCACCTGGGACAAAAAGGGAGGGGAAGCGAAAAAAGACGTGCCAGACGTGTGAGAAAAGCGAGAAGTGGGAGAACCGGCAGGCGACCGAGCCTTGTCTGACGATGGCGAGACGGGCTCAGGGGAGCCAGCCGCAGGAAGCCTGGCTGTGTTGCGAGCAGCTGAGGCCGGATCGTGAGCATGAGCAGATGCCCGGCTGCCAATGCGCGCTTTGATGCACCCAAAGTCGGGTCCGATCCCCTGTTCTGCGACACATCTGAAGCACGATACAAGACCGCGCGGGCGGGCGGGGCAGCTCAGGGGTATGTGCATCGCCATTGGAATGGCATTGGCTGTTGCATTTTCTTCATGGTAGTTGTGTTTTTTTCTTTTTTTCTTCTTCGTCTTCTTCCTGTTCTTTTCTTCAACTTGTCGATTTTCAATTCGTCCCAGTCCAATCCCCAATTCTGCACAATCGCCTCTTTAGACATGCCATTGCCGCGTTTGGCAGCGTCTCAACCACGGCCGTACGCCAAAACGAAACAGTGGCTGTCTGGGGCTGTGGGCCAGAGTGGCGACAGGCCAGACGATGGACGAGGCGAGTGAGAGAAACGGCCAAAACATCTCCAACTGTCGTGAGTGGGCGCACGGCCACCGCCAAACAGTACCGGTTCCTTCTTTCCATTTCCGGCCCTTTCCCTGTTGGGGCGAGCGGTCCCCCAGCGTCGTACTATTATGTCCCCCCTTTTCCCGCCTTATTTCCCTCCTCTCCTGCAAGTGTTTCTCCTCGCTCTTGCCTCTTCTGCCAAGCACCGCAATCGGCAGGTCCATTCCCCCGCCGCTGCCCTGCTTGCGTAATCCGGCCGCCGACAAAACGGTGCAGACGCTGCAGACGCCGCAGCCGCCAAGACCAGCAGGCGTCGAAGCCCGTAGACTCGCATACGCCGTATTCCGTCCGCTCGCCAGTTCAACGACTCGCCCGTTTTCTCGCTCGTAAACCGCTGGCGGGACCTAAAGTAGCTCCCGCCCTGTAGCGCCACAGCGGCCAGCCACAGCAGCCCAGGCTGGCGAGACCCTCCGGCTCCACGGCCGACGGCCGCTCGGGGAGGATGCCGCTGCAGGCTGCTGCAAGGTGACAGCAGGACGGCGCGTGCAGCAGCCGGCCACAGGCTGGTGCGTCCACGCACGATGCCATGTATGGAAAAATGTACGTGCTCGGAGCCGCCGTGCTCACGCCAGCAAGGGACGCCGCACAATTGCCCGCTCAATACGGAGCACACGACCCGATAATCGCATATTCCCACCGCACTCGGCCTTCTCCACATAAAGCGGGGCTCTGGTGATGAGCTGGCCAACCTGCTCTGGCTTTTCATCAGATACGTGGGGGGGTCACGGCGGATGGTTCCTGCCCAACTCGGCCTCGCCTGATGCGATGCTACTCGCTGACTGCTGCGCGAAAGTGTTGCCCGCCCGCCCGCTCGCTCCTTCCCGTGTCCTGTTGCCTTGCCCCAGCCATCGCCAGTGAGCCCAGCAGTGCAATTAGATTAGTCGCCCTTGCGGCCATCCCTCCAAGTCGCACGGAAGGGAAGGCGTGGACCCTGGCCTCTGAACCAGTAGACAGTCTCCCGTTTTCTCTGCCCCCCTCCAAATATCTGATTCTGCCTTCCTCCACCATCTCTGCCAGAGAAAAAAACATCCTCTCCATCCTGTCCACTCTCTTTCCCCTCTCCCCTCTCCCCGTTCTTCTTTCTCTTTTGCTCTCCCCTCCTCTTCTCTCCTCTTCTCTCCTCTCTCTTCTCCCTCCCTCCCCTTGCTCACACCCTGCTTCGTTAGGCTGTCGTAGCCGCTTCTCCGTCGCTATGTTCGGGTCTCTGACGCATTTCTGTAAGCATGTCTTGATGTCTCCCCTCTTCGCACCACCCCTTCGTCCCTCGAATGTCACCACCCCTCTTCCTTGTCATCTCGGATGATTCCTCCCCTGCGGCTCTTTTGTCTGGTCGTCACTCTCACGTTCGTCGACTCATTCTCTCGCTCTCACTCTGTCTCTCTTTCTGTCTGTCTCTTTCTGTCTCTCTCCCTTATTCTCCTACCCTTCTCTGTCCCAATCTTTGGCAGCAGGACGAATGCTTGTCAGCCTTCTTATCGCCCAGCCTGTTCTCCCCTTCGTCGTCACCTCGTCGTCACCTTGTCGTCACCTACATCCATGCTATCTACGACTCTCTTCTGCTTATCTAACCTCTCTCTTTCTTTTGCATAGCTGTTGCCCTGCCTCCCTCAGAGCCACCAAAGAATGTGCCGCCACCTACTCCCATCCACTTTCCCCGCTGCTATCCACAGGTGACCGACGACACCGCATCCGTCTCCACAAGCACAACCACTGGCGAACGCTCCAAGCAACCCCTCACTCGACTGCTGCAGACTGTTGTCCGTCCCCCCGAAATCACCGCCGAACATTTCGAGGCCCTTGGTGTGCATGTCCGACCCGATGCCACTCTCGCCGAACTCATCCCGGACCCGAGCGTGATCCCGGACTTTGCCACCTGGGACAAGACCGAATACGAGGACGCCCGCAGCCAGAACGACCAGACTCGCCGTCCCATCAGCAACGGCAACCGGTCGCCCGGCATCCTGACATACCTCGACCGCAAGCGCGAGCTGTCCATCGACAACAATGCAGCTTTCCGCTCTGTGCGTCGCATACAGCCGCAGCAGGGCCAGCAGCTCGTGCGTCTGGGCAATGCCTACGAGTTCTTCCGCCAGCTCGAGAGCTTCACCACGTTCTGGGAAGACACCTCCATCACGCCACCCCCACTACCACCAGCCCCACGCCGACCTGTGGCCAACACGTCTGACCCCTCCGTAGCTCCTTCGTCTCCGTCCAAAGCGGCTGAAACCGCTAGCAGCAAGACGAACGGCGGAGAGGATGGCGATGGCGATGTCGACTCCGTCTCGTCCGCCTCTTCGGCAGCTGTGACCGACTCTGAGAGTAAGGCACCCGAGAAAGACAGCGGACCACCTGAGGTTCGCTTCTACCGGTCCAGCACAGGCTCGCAGATGCCGCCCGAGTTTCGGCTCAACATCCTGTCGGCCTTTTTGAAGCTGATTGCCTACGACTTTGGCTGCAACGTGTCGCCGCCGCGCATGGAGCCGAGGCTGTATCTCAACGCCGGCAATCTGCCGCTGCCAGACGAGGGAAAGGAGCAGGCCCCCCCGCCAAAACGCAAGGGCCTGAGCTCGTACTTCACTTCGGGCTGCATCTTTGTCTTCCGCATGGCCACCACCCGCGAGGCTGCGCGCGCAGGCATCGTCGAAGGGCCCATGGCAGCCGTCAGTGCGCGGCACTCGACATCGTTCCCTTCTGACGAGGACTTTGTCGATGGGGTACTTCCCTGGGGCGAGGACAAGGACGGTTGCATCGACCTCGCTCGCGAGCTTGTGGCTGCGCTTCTGACAGCCCAGCAGCGAGCACGCCATGGCCGGGCAGAGCGACGGCTGGGCGAGGGCGAGTGGTGGGCGACGAAGCGCCGGTGGGGAGGCGCCTCGGGTGGGCCAATCGGGCGAGAGGTGGATGCAGCACCAAACACGGACGAGGTCGTCGCAGACCGGGGAGAAGGAAGCGGACCCCCAAGCGGTGCAGCGGGAGAATCGTCTCGAGGGCCCGGCGGGTCGTCAGGGTCGTCTTCGAGACTGGGCGGCAGTGGATTCCGCGGGCCCGGAGGAGTGTTTCCCGGAGGCATCGCAGGACCAGCGTTGCCCAGTCGCAGCGCAGCCAAGAAGCCGCGCAAGGGCTTGGCGATCTACGACAACTACCGCATGGTGCGTCCGCCCAGCTCAAACTGGGACAAGAAGACACGCTACGAGGCAATCGGGCGGGCACGTGGCGCCGACTACGACGACGTGTTTGTGGTCAGCGCGCTGTTCCATCATCTGTCCATTGTGCGGGTGCGTGTGCCAATGCGGCTATTGGACGCGTTGGACGGAGAGGAGAGCGAAGAGGAGCTAGGCAAGAGGAGCTGGGGCAAGCTGGAGGTGGTGCGCAGCCCGTGGTACGACTTCTTTAAGGCGGAGGACCGCGTGGCGGCGATGCAGCTGACGTGGTCCATGACGGCGTATCTGATGCGGAAACAGGCGGACGAGGACGTCAAGATGGGAGAGGCGGCGGCCTGAAGGAGAGACAAAATGGTGTCGTGACGATGGATCTAATGTTGGCAGCAGGCGGCCGCTTTTCCGCTATATTTTATTTTTATTGTTCGAGTTTCACGCTGAAGACAAAGCCCAAGATTGAAGAGTCCGTGCTAGACTTCTCCTGCAGGCCAGTGCTGTAAACTAGAGTTTGTTCTGTTATCCTACATACAGAGAGTGCGAAAAGCCTTGGCTATGAACAATGAGGAGCGTTCCCGAGGAGACGAGACGGAAGAGACGAGGGAGCGAGATGGTCCGAAGAGGGCCATCTGTGTTGCCGGAACTCGTTCTTGCGTCCGAAACGGGGGACGACGGGACAGAGAAGGACGAAAAAAAGCAAGCGAGTTCCCACCGGCCGGACCCCAGAAGACCAAAAGAATATCTTGGTATCATATCCACCTTCTTTTCTGCACCTGCACGCCGAAAACGCCTCTTCCTCTGTGCGTTGCCTCTTCTCCAAGCGAGGTCGCCTTGTCCTAGTCCTTGTTCCGTCGACCTGGCAGACGGACGCAAGAGAGGGAGCGACGCGAGAAAAGAACAAGATACGCTACTGCCAGAAGAAGAAAGAAGAAAAAGAACAGACGAAAAGACGGAGACAAGGAGACAAGAAAGTAGACAAAAAGACACGAGACAAAAAAGACAAAAAGAGACCAAAAGTCCAGTCCAAAAGCTGAAAATAATACATGCCTGTCATATCCAGACGACCCGCCGCTGCTGCTCCTGTCCATGGATGCTTTGGTATCGTAAACTCCTTTCCAAGATGGATGCCTGTTGGCTGGTTCTGTTCCAGCCAGTGTGGGTGTGTGCAGTTTGTAGCCGACAGTTGTAGCTGCAGCTGCCAGTTGCTGTCTGCCAGCTGTCCATTGGTTGCCAGCTGTCAGCGTAGCTCTCTGCCAGCTGCCAACGCCTGCCACCTGTCTCATGCCAGCGCCGACAACATGGCCGGGCCGCTCTCCAGGACGGCCTCGTGCTCCTCGGCGGCCTCGTCCGTCTCGCCGGCGTCCTCGCGCTCGGCCCACGAGCCCCACAGCGCGCTCTTGCTCTGCAGCCGGATCGGCCCGCCGAGCGTCTCGCTGGCCTGCTCAATCTTGATGGCGTCCTTGGTCGCGAGCACGAGGCACTCGAAAAACATACGGGTCGCGTCCGCCTTGCTCGTCCGGCCCTCGGGCAGGACCTGCTGCAGCACCGCCGTCGTCTTCTTCCGGCGGTGGCTGCTGCCGCTGCTGCTGCCGGGGCTGGCGCCCTCGGCTTCCTGGCTGAAAATGTCGCGCAGAATGTGCACCGCATGCTTGGTGCCGAGCGACATGAGCGGGCCGTCGGCCGAGACGGAGACAGCTGCTGCCGATGACACGTTCATGTCGCCGTGGCCGCTCGCGTCGTCGTCGTCAAAGCCGGCCCCCGGGATCTCCAGCACGGTGCCGTCCGGCCCCAGGACGGCCGACTGGTTGGCCAGGTCGGCACCGCCGAGGCTCGGCTCAAAGGCCAGGTGGTCGTCGTCGTCGGCGGCGCCGAGGTCCAGGCGCGGTGACTTGTAGTGCGACAGGTCCTGGTCGCTGTCCATGTCGGCGATGCCGCTGTCGCGCTTCCGCTTCAGCTCGTTGGCCCCGTGGACGGCCTCGTAGGAGAGCAGGCCGCGCAGCTCGGGGGCCCAGGCCGCGCTGCGGCTGCCCAGCAGAATGTTGGACACAAAGCCGTTGGCCTTGCGCATCTCCATCAGGGCCAGGACGTAGGAGTCCTGGGGCAGGAAGGACTGCGGCTTCAGGATGCCGTCGCGGTTGGACTGCTGGTCGCGGATCACGTTGGACGCCAGCATGGTCTCGGCGTCGGACTCAAGCACCTTCATGCGCTTGATGCGCTGGGGCGCCCGCCGCGACACCTGCTGGCCCTGGCCGTCGCCGGCGTCGTACATGTCGAGGCCGTTGTGGCGCGAGAACTCGAGCTCGCCCTGGCGCACGTCGTCGTCGTTGACGTCGGACAGCGGCGACTCGGAGATGCGCGCCCGCGACATGTCCATCTCGAGCCCGGCGGCGCCGGCCATGACGGACGCCTCGCCCAGGTTGAACTGCAGGTCGTCGCCGTCCATGCGGATGTCACCGTCGTCGTCGGCAATGCGCACGCCGTCGCCGAGCGTCAGGTCGCCGGGCTGGCCGTCCTTGCCGCGCGGTTCCAGGTCAAAGTCGAACATGTCGTCGTCCTCAAACGGCTGGGGTGCCGGCGCGTCTCGACCCATCTCGATGCTGGCGTCGCCGGCAGCTCCGTGCAGCGGGTCGCCCAGGTCGAGGCCAAAGTCCAGGTCCAGCTCCAGGTCGTCCTTGCCGGCGATGGCGAGGTCGTCGTCCTTGCTGAAGGCGTCCTCGAGGAACTGACTGTTGTTGTAGTCCTCCTGCAGGTTGATGTCGCGGTTGTTGCCACGGCCGAGCCGCCGGCTGCTGGACGGCGTGGCCGTGAACTCCTCGGCCGTCTGCGAGAGAAAAAAGTCCGGGTCCGGCCGTGGCAGCAGGTCCAGGTTGTCGTAGGGCGTGATGCGGTCGGGGAGCAGCAGCGACTCCCGGTTGGAGCTCTGCTGGTTGGCGGGCAGGTCATTGTTGCCGCTGGACCGGAAGGCCTGTTGGTGTTAGCAGGAGCCATTGCATCCGTCCCTGATCCACCCATATGATCCATCCCATATGATCCATCCCATATGATCCATCCCATATGATCCATCCCATGATCCATCCCAGCTTACCATCTTGATCTTCATCAGCGCCTCGTTGCAGTCGTCTAGCAGATAACGGGCCTTGCGGCTGTAGATGCGGACGACGCCGAGCAGCAGCTGGCCGCTCAGCCGCAGGGCCATGGGTGCCTGGCTGGGCGTGATGATGGCCTCGACGCTGTCCTGCAGGTTCGACTGCAGGATGTGTGTCTTGGAGAGCTTCCGCTCAATGTTGGCCGAGAGCCAGACGCGGGCCAGCGGCCCCGTCTTGGACAGAAGGGTCTCGGAGTAGAACATGGTGGAGAGGAGAGATGGAAATTACGTCAATCGGCCGGGTTGCCGTGGTGGAGATGGACGTGAGATTGCCTCTTGTCGAAAATGCGCCCGGAAAATGCACGGCGCGATCGTTGGCCAGTCCAAGAGGAAGCGTCCAGACAGAAAAGTAGAGACGCACAGGAAAAAAAGCGAGCGACGACACAGAGGACGTCTTGTCCGGGGATAAACAAACGATCGGATGCTGGGCAGGTGGAAGGGGGGTGGAAAAGGTAAACAATCGGAGGCGCGTAAACGGATTTTGGGGCGATTTGGCGGAAATCGCGTTTGGTCCCTCCCCTAGAATCGGGGGGAAAGGAATACGAGAGCGACACGCGTCGGACGGGACAGCAGCAGACGGTCTGGCCGGGGCGAGGCTATCGGGGTCTTCAATCGGAACTGGACGTGGCGTCGCGGCAGCAGCAGCAGAGCGAGAGAGGCGAGCGAGAGCGAGAGGGAAATAAAAAGGGGGGTGACAGGACGACGAGATATGGGCGGTGGTGGGAAGGCGCACCTGTTTTTGGCGATGGAGAAAGTCGGTTGGAAAAAACGAGAGAGGTGGGGGGAAGGTGGACTTCTTAGGCTGGCCAGCGTGACTGGCCAACGGCCGGCGGTCGTACGGTGAAATTAATCGGGTGGCTGGGGTCCAGCCACAGCACGTGATGTGATTGGCACGTGATGTGGATGAGTAAGTGCTGTCGTTGACTTCCGTCGTGGTGTACGGAGTACGTACTCCGTACTCGTATGCTGCTATCCTCACAGCAATGTGCTGCTGCTATTATCCTGTCCGCGCAGTCGCTCCGAATGCGCAAGCTGTCCACTACGCAGCCACTAACACACTCCTACTACCCCACCCACTGGCCCCTGCAGCCGGCTGCTAAGCCTCTCAGTCGCTGGCCAGGCCTTCTCGGCCAGTTGGCGCTTTCTCGACAATTCCTCCCTCTCGCCTTCCACACACATTCTCCATCTCGTACCGAATTCTTCTCGCGACAACGCGACCACCACCATCCTTTGCCTCGTTCCCTTCTCCTCCCCCGGCCCATGACCTGCCACCGGACGGCCTGCCCTTTGCCTTTCGCGTGCCGCTTTTTCTTGCTTCTTCTCCGTTCCTTTGCATCCAATTGGCTTCCTGGCCAGAAAGCAGGCCCCTTTTAGACGTTAGTATAGGTGAGAGAGTCGATATTGGATCTAGCTAACAGCTCGTAGATCTCACGACGTCTCTCGGCATACGACCCTCGACGTACCGTCTCTTGACATAGCATCTCTCGACATAGCCATCCGACATAACCGTCTCTCGACAAAGCCATCTCTCGACTCACTCCTCCCCAATCTCCCCGTCCAATCCTCCCCAACTCCTCCATGCCCATCGCTCTCCTCTCGTCCCTCCCTCGCTCGACCGCTCCCTCATCGACATGGACCGGCACGCTGCCAACGGCTCCCGCTTCAAACCAGTCGATGTCCCTCTGATCTCCACGCCGCCGCCGGCCGACTTTGACGGCCGCCGTCCCCGGCCGCCCGGCCATATGCGCACGACCTCGGCCCAGTCCCGCAGCGTCGCCGACGAGTTCGCCTCGCTCAGCCCGGCCGAGGTAGCCGCCCGCCTGCAGACGTCGCTGACCAACGGCCTGACGCCGGCCGAGGGCGCCGCCCGCCTCCGCCACGGCGCCAACGAGATCCCCCACGAGGCCCCCGAGCCGCTCTGGCTGCGCTTCATCGGCCAGTTCAAGGAGCCGCTCATCTTGTTGCTGCTCGTCTCCGCTCTCGCCTCCGTCCTCGTCGGTAACACCAGCGACGCCCTCAGCATCACCGTCGCCGTCACCATTGTCGTCACCGTCGGCTTCGTCCAGGAATACCGCTCCGAAAAGTCCATCGAGGCCCTCAACCACCTGGTGCCCGACCACGCCCACCTGATCCGCAACATGGCCTCGTCCGCGTCCGGCAGCTCGTCCGCGTCCGCCTCGCCCTCGCCCTCGGCCGCCACGGCCAGGGGCCCCGGCCCCGTCGATCCCGCCGACTTCTCCGACATGGAGACGCCGCCCGAAGACGTGCTCGAGGCCACGTCGTCCAAGGTGCTCGCCGCCTCGCTCGTGCCCGGGGATCTCGTCCTCTTCACCACCGGCGACCGCATCCCCGCCGACATCCGCGTCACCAAGGCCGTCGACCTCACCATGGACGCGTCCAACCTGACGGGCGAGAACGAGCCGGTCCGGCTGACCGCCGACGCCCGCCGCCGCTCCGTCCGGCCGCACTCGCCCGGCCTCGGCCAGGCCCTCAGCAGCCTCTCGCTGCCCGCACCGCCGCCCCTCGGCGCCGACAAGGCGGCCTCGCACGGCCACGACGCCAACAACATTGCCTACATGGGCACGCTCGTCAAGTCGGGCCACGGCCAGGGTATCGTCTTTGCTACCGGCGGCGACACGCACTTTGGCACCATCTCGCTCAGCGTGTCCGGCACCGAGAGCCCGCGCTCGCCGCTGCAGATCTCCATGGACGAGCTCGGGGCCCAGCTCAGCAAGTTCTCCTTTGTCGTCATCGGCCTCATCTCCCTGATCGGCTGGCTGCAGGGCAAGGACCTGCTCGAGATCTTCACCATCTCCGTCTCCCTGGCCGTGGCCGCCATTCCCGAGGGCCTGCCCATCATCGTGACCGTCACCCTGGCGCTCGGCGTGCACCGCATGGCCGGCCGCAATGCCATTGTGCGCAAGATGCCCAAGGTCGAGACGCTCGGGTCGGTCAACGTGGTGTGCACCGACAAGACCGGCACCCTGACCATGAACCACATGACGGCCACGCAGATGTGGTACTTTGGCTGCGACCGGCCGGTCGAGCTGCAGGCCGACGACGACTTTGCCGAGGCCAAGCCTGACTCGGCCACGCTGCGGATCCTGCGCATCGGCAACATTGCCAACAATGCGCGGGTGGCACACCAATATCGAGACGGCGGCAGCGCGGCAGCGCGGGCGGTGCTGTCGTCGACGCGGCGCCAGGACGAGCCGGCGCCGTCGGTCAGCCGGTGGACGGGCCAGCCGACCGACGTGGCCATGCTGGACCTGCTGGACCGGTTCCGCGAGGACGACGTGCGCGAGGCCATTGGGCCGCGCACGGCCGAGACGCCCTTTAGCTCCGAGCGCAAGTGGATGGGCGTGACGATTGGCACCGACAGCAACAAGGAGTTTGCGTACATCAAGGGCTCGCTGGACCGCGTGCTGGAGGCGTGCGACACATATGTGGCCGGCGACGGGCGTGAGTTCGTCCTGGACGGCAAGCAGAAGCTGAAGGCGCGCGACGAGGCCGAGAAGCTAGCGTCGCAGGGCCTGCGGGTGCTGGCGTTTGCCAGCGGCGCCGTCAGCCGGACGAAGCGACAGGGCGCTGACGAGCCGTATCGCGGGCTGACGTTTGCCGGGCTAGTCGGCATGAGCGATCCGCCTCGGCCAGGCGTCGGTCGGTCGATCCGCAAGCTGATGCACGGCGGCGTGCGGGTGATTATGATCACGGGCGACGCCGAGACGACGGCCGTGGCCATTGGGCGGCAGCTCGGCATGGCCATTGCCAAGTCGGCCGAGCACACGGCCAGCCAGGTGGCCGTGCGGCCGGTGCTGCGTGGCGAGGACGTCGAGGAGCTGTCGGAAGAGGATCTGGCGCAGGCGATGCAACAGACGACCGTTTTTGCGCGCACGAACCCCGACCACAAGATGAAGATCATCCGGGCGCTGCAGGCGCGCGGCGACATTGTGGCCATGACGGGCGACGGCGTCAACGATGCGCCGGCGCTCAAGAAGGCCGACATTGGCATTGCCATGGGCCGTCATGGCACCGACGTGGCCAAGGAGGCCTCGGACATGATCCTGACCGACGACGACTTCTCCACCATCCTGCACGCCATCGAGGAGGGCAAGGGCATCTTCAACAACATCCAGAACTTTCTGACCTTTCAGCTGAGCACCAGCGCCGCGAGTCTGTCGCTCGTGCTTCTCTGCACTTGTTTTGGCTTGAAGTCGCCGTTGAATGCGATGCAGATTCTGTGGATTAGTGAGTTTTCTGCCTAGTCTTGCTGTCTCGCTTTCTTTCCTAACCTCCAGACATCATCATGGACGGCCCGCCGGCTCAGTCGCTCGGCGTCGAGGCCGTCGACCGCGACGTCATGAACCGGCCGCCGCGCAAGCGCAACGACGCCGTGCTGACGCGGGCGCTCATCCGGCGCGTGGCCCAGTCGGCCATCATCATCATGCTCGGCACCGTGCTGGTGTACCGCCACGAGATGCTCGAGGACGGCCTGGTGACGAGGCGCGACACCACCATGACGTTCACGTGCTTTGTGCTGTTTGACATGTTCAACGCGCTGACCTGTCGGTCCGAGTCCAAGTCGGTGCTCCGCGGCGAGGTCGGCCTGTTCTCCAACGGGCTCTTCAACTGGGCCGTGTCGCTGAGCCTCGTCGGCCAGCTGCTCGTCATCTACTTCCCCTGGCTGCAGGAGGTCTTCCAGACCGAGGCCCTGTACCTGTCCGACCTGCTGAAGCTGGTCGTCCTGTGCAGCACCGTCTTCTGGGCCGACGAGTTCCGCAAGTGGTGGCGCTACGGCCGGAACATGCGCTTCAGCAGCAGCGGATACAGCATGAGTGTATAGAGGCCGCGCAACGGCGTTTGGGCGCACTGGGAAAACGGGGTTTGTGGGGGGGCCGAGACGATGACCCATTGTGAATACATAGCAGAAACCATGCAGCAAATTGTTTGACCAGATGCAGTCGTCTTTGTGTTTCAGGTCGGCATCACGTCAGCAGATTCGGTCAGGCCAGTTGACCATGTCAGGCCGGGAAGATAGCTGTAGACAGCCTGTCGTGCATATCCGTCGTGGCTGTAGCAGACGTCGGCCACGCCATAGTACGGGCTCGTGTTCACGTCTTCGCTGTAGTCGGCGTGGATGAGGCTCTCCGGGACCCACGACGGGGCCAGCTCCTGCTCCGGGGGTTGTGTCGTCTCTGTCGTCTCTGTCTCTGTCCTCTCTGCCAGCCCCGTCGAGGGCGGACAGCAGCTTAGCGACTGAAAGGCATCGTAGCACACGTCGGCCTCACAGCGGCTCCGGGGGTCGAGGACGACCATGGCGGCCGACAGAAAGTCGAGCAGGGGGCAGTGGCGCTTCTTCCTCTTCTCGCTGAGGTCCCGGATAACCGATCGGGGGTATCTGGGGCCGTAGGGCGGCAGGCGGTGGGTGAGCTCGAGGGCCACGACGCCGAGAGACCAAATATCGACGGCCCAGGTGTACTGGCTGCCCTCGCGGACGTCGGGAGCCTCCCGGGCCTCGGGGGCCATGTAGAGGCTGGTGCCGATGCGCGTGTTGGACATGCCCTCGACGTCCCTGGAGTAGCCAAAGTCGGACAGCTTGACGCGGAGGGGGTCTCGCGACGCGACGAGCATATTGGCCGGCTTGATGTCGCAGTGGACAATGTAGCCGCGGTGGAGGTAGGCCAGGGCGGACAGGCACTGGCCCACGACAGCCAGGGTCTCGCTGCAGGAGATGGCCTTGTCGGCGGCCAGCTTGGCGACGGTACCGCCGGCGGCGTACTCCAGGATCAGGCGGCGGTTCGGCGACGGCGACAGGTAGAGCAGCTTGATCACGTGATCCTGACAGGTGAACATGCAGACGGACAAGGGGGCAGGCTCGAAGCAGACTTACATGGTCGATTCTGGCCAGCAGGTGGGCCTCCATCTTGAGCCGTCGCCAGCTGGAGTCGCGCAGGGGGATCTTGGCGGCATAATAGACGCCGGTGCGGACATCCCAGACGCGCTCGACTCGTGCCTGGCCACCTCGGCCGAGCTGCCGGTCGTCCAGGAGGACGGAGGCGGGGCCGAGCATCGGGCTGTTTTCGTCGTTGTCGTTGTCGTGGGCGAATCCGGCATCGGGCACGACGTTCCAGGCGGCGTCGTAGTGGCCGGGAAAGCGGTCGACGCTGGCCTGGTACGCAGCCGAGTCCATGTCGTGGACGGCGACCTCGATGCGGAAGCTGAGGCTCTCACTCAGCCGCATGACCACGGGCGTGTTCTTCTCGGTGAAGCGGTGGCCGCTGAGCAGCCAGACAGCGCCGGCGAGCGTGGGGCCGGCCTTGTCGCCGTATCGGACAGACAAGCCGGCGCCCTGCAGGTCGTGCAAGACAAGTCGTCGCTGCCGATCAAAGGCGAGGATGCAGTGATGGGCTGCGAGGCCTCGGGGCAGGACGACGTCGCAGTCGGTGCTCGAGCCAAAGACGAAGCCGGCTTGGTTGCGTCGCAGGCTGTCGAAGCGGAGCTGCAGCCGGGCGGCCGGGAAGAGGCCGGACGTCCTGGCGGTGCCATGACTGCCAATGGCTGGCAGTCGGTTCTGGTTCGCCACGAGTGTCCGTTCGGCATTCCTCCTCGACTCGTGCGGACCGGCCACATGGAGGGTGGCGATCAGGTCGGGGTCAGGCATGGTGGCAAGCAACCAGGCTCCAGCTACGGAGGAATAGCAGCAGAGCCCGGCCCCAGAGCTTGGCTGGAGCTCGTGTTCAGAGTGAACAGACCGTGTCTGACAGGTTTGTCAAGGTGTGGTTGGCCACATGGTTACCGAGAGTGCAATGTCTTTGTGATTGGCCGGGTGGGCGAGACAGGTGTGTGGCAGATGAGGTGAGCGACAGACAGGTTGTATGGTGTGGTAGATGAGGTGGGAGGGAGAGGTAGAGTGGGAGAGCGAGATTAAAAGGTGAGATTGAGATGAGAGATGAGGTTGCAGAGACAAGGAATCCAGGCAGGTAATTCCACCAGTGTCAGCCGAGATAGACACCAAAGAGGAAGTTGCGACGCAGTGCACATTCCATAGTGCGTAGTGCATGTGCGCACGGTGTCACGGTGTTTTAGTGCAAGGATGTGGAGTTGTGTCCAGCTGTCGAGACCAAGGGACGGCAAACCGAGCAGAGACGACGAGACGACGGCAACGGAGCCGAGACGAAGCGGAGCGACACAGCGACAGAGACTACGGCGTGGCAGTGCACGACATCAGAGGCAGTGGTCGGGCGGGCGGTTGTTGCGGCTGTTGCGACTGCGCACTCGACAGCACGCGTGCGGCGAGCTCGATGGCGGACCGGCCTCGGGGCACGAGGGGCGGGGGAGGGGACGTGGCGGCGGGCTGGTCGTCGTTTGGGGAGGCGACGTCGGCGGCGGACGTGCGGGCGGTACTGGCGGGCCTGCACGGGCGGGAGGGGGTGGTGCGGGCGAAGCTGGAAGAGGTGAGCGGGAGTGGGAGCAAGAGCAACAGCACGACGAAAAACCAGGGCGAGAGGCTCGCGCGCGACCTCGTCCGGCTGGACGTGGAGCGGGCGGCGGTGGGCGGGCAGGTGCTGGCGACGCGGACGATGGCGGGCAGCCAGCTGAGCCGGGCGGCCGCCACGGCCGGCCGGCTCTCCTCGACGGTGCGGCGTCTGGACCTGGAGAAGGCGCGGGTGGAGGCGACGCTGCGGGTGGTGGAGCAGGTGGCGGAGCTGCGGGCGTGTGTGGCCGGCGTGGTCGGCTCGATGGGCGCGCCGCAGGACTGGGAGGCAGCGGCCGGCTACCTGGCGCGGGCGAGCCGGATCCCGGCGGCGATCGTGGCGAGCGGCTTCGCGGCGGCCGTGGTGCCGTCGGTCGAGATCCCGAACCCGCCGGCGGCCACGCTCGAGGGCGCGCGCGCGAGCCTGTGCGGGCTGTTTCTGCGCGAGTTTGAGCGCGCCGCCGGCGACGGCGACGACGCCCGCGTCACCCGCTTCTTTAAGCTCTTCCCGCTCATCGGCCGGACGGACGTCGGCCTGGACGTCTACGGCCGGTACGTCTGCCAGGGCGTGGCGGCAGCGGCGCGGGCGGTCCTGGGAGGCGACCCGGCGGCGCCCTTCTTCTACCCAAACGCCCTCGCCAAGCTCTTCGCCCACGTCTCGCAGATCGTCGAGGCCCACGGCGCCCTCGTCGAGCGCCACTACGGCCCCGGCCAGATGGGCCGCGTCATCGCCCGGCTCCAGAAGGAGGCCGACGTGCAGGGCGGCATCATCCTCGACGCCTGGGGCGACCACTGCCACGTCGACCGCCGCCTCACCGACGTCAAGAGCTACCCCTTCTCCTTCCTCGTCCAGAGCTTCCTCGCCCAGCAGCGCGGGAGCAGCGGCGGCGGCAGCGGCAACGGCAACTCCAGCAACCTCGGCGCCAGCCCGCGCATCAGCTCGCCGGCGTCGGCCGACGTCGACGGCGCCAGCCCGCGCCAGAGCGAGGACGAGGGCGGCGTCAACATGAAGGAGGTCGACGGGCTGCTCAGCGAGATTGCCGTCATGCTGGGGCGGTGGTCGCTGTACTCGCGCTTTCTGGCGATGAAGAGCAGGGTGAGTGTGTGTTTTTGGGGCGTTGTGTGTTGCGTGTTGTGTGTTGCGTTTTGCGTTTTGCGTTTTGCGTGTTGTATGGCACTGTTTACGTGTTTCTGCGCTTCTGCGGCTCTTTCCCTTTCTGTCTCTGTTTTGCTCTCCTCGTCTCACTAACACCACAGCCTCCAAACGATACCTCCGACTTCCCTCCCCTCCCTCCCGTCATCGCCCAGTCGGTCCTCCAGCGCAAGATCGCCGCCCGCCTCACCACGCCCTACAACCTCATGAGCACCTTCTTCTTCCGCCGCTCGGTCGAAAAGGCCTTCCAGCTCGAGGAGATGCCGGCCGGCCTGACCCTCAGCATGGCCCGTCCGCTCGACAACACCAACGCGCCCTACATCATCTCGGCCGTCGACGACGTCATGTACATTGTCAGCGCCGTCATCCAAAAGGCCGTCTCGACCCTGCAGCGCGACGTCGTCGTCGGCGTCGTCCCGCCCGTCGGCCGCGTCCTGGGCTCCGACTTTATCGGCATGGTCCAGCGCAAGATGCGCGACGAGGCGTATCCGAAGCCGGCCGTCGCCGGCGGCTTCCCGCCCGAGGACAAGATCCTGGCGTTTGTCGTGCTGATCAACAGCCTCGACCTGGCCGTCGAGTACCTGGCCCGCATCGTGTCGGCCCGCATGGGCGTGGTCCCGGAGGAGGGCGGGCCGACCACGGCCGAGGGCACCTTGGGGACGAGCTCGCCGCCGCCTGTGATTCCAAGTCCGGCCTCGGCGGCCGTCGTCGCCTTTCTGCGCGAGTCCTTTCCGTTTGCCCATGAGGCCGCCGCCGTGGCCGCCGCCCTGGCCGGCCTGCACGCGTCCTTTGCCGCCACCGCGTCCGAGCTGCTCGGCGAGGGCCTGCAGGTGCTCTTCGGCCAGGTCGCAAAGGCCCGCCTCCGTCCCGTCCTCGCCGACACGTTTCGCGATGCCGACTACGGGCTCGACGAGGCCGAGCTCGCCGCCCTCGCCGACGCCCTCGACGAGGACCGCGACCAGCTGCTCGAGCTCGTCCCCCGCCGCTTCGCCCACGGCTGGGACGCGCTCATGCGCCCGCTCGCCCGCATCATGACCCCCCGCACCTACGCCGGCCTCGCCGACCAGGCCGCCCGCTACCTCGCCCGCGTCCTCGAGAAGCGCGTCTGGGGCTACGCCGGCCGCGCCAGCCCCTACGGCGCCATCCGCCTCGAGCGCGACGTCCATGGCATCGTCGCCGCCGTCGCCCGCGGCAACTACCGCGCCCGCGAGCTCTTCGCCAAGACTGCCCAGATCCTCATGGTCGCCAACATGGACGACGACGAGTGGGACGAGCTCGCCGCCGCCGCCGACCACGACGACGATATCGTCTGGCTGCTCTCCGACGACGAGCGCCGCCGCGCCCGCAACATGGTCAGGCGGGGTTGAGGGGGGGGACAAGGCACTTGATACAATATCTTGAGAGATCTTCATCTTATACTGAGATCTCTTTATATTTGCTGACTACTTGCTGACTAATCACTCCTGCCGCAAACAGCATCTTACCATGTACTCCGTGCCGTAGACATGTACAGTCATTGACGCAACCCATCGGCCCAGCCAGCCCACTCCCTCCGATTGGACGCCCACACGCATACATATGCACAGCCAGTCTTGTTGGCCCTGCTGCATGTCTGCATGTCTGCCTGCTGCTACAATGTATCTTACTGCCTTCCTGCATGCCCTACGCGCTCACTTGTGACGGTCTGACTGACCACCTGGTCCCCGTACAAGGTACATCAGCCGTCGTGCGCCATATCCATTTTCACCGAACCGCTCGGCCTCTCGCCGTCTTCTGCCTTTTTCTACATCCACGCCACGCACGGTGCAATAGGAAAACGAGCGGCCAGGGCAGGTCTTACCGTCAGGTGGCACAGAGTCAGCTGAATGGGCGACGACAGCCCGAAAAACCCACCGTCCCACTGGCGAGAGGCTGGCCAGTCCGATCGGCCACGCATCCTGTCCGGTCCCCCCTTACAGGCGTTGCCTGCCGTACAGCGAAGCGACAGCTGTCGTGCGCCGCCTTGTGCTGCAGCCGACCGCCCAGTCGACCCGGACGTTCTGGCGCCATGATGACATAGTATGTGTGCAGTACAGCGTACAGTGTACAGAGCACCCCCCACACACACTCTTGCGAGAACCATATCAGACAAGAGCCAGGCAAACGTGCTGGAACAGTCGCTGGAAACACCGACGCCCGCTCCTGCTGCTGCTGCGCTCTCGGAGACACGGCCAATCAACGCCCACCCAGTGCCAATGCATTGTATTACTCGTATGTATCTTCCTCGCGAGCAGCCAGAGGCTTGTCGTGCCGGTGTGGGGTATCCTTTTTCTTTTTTTCGTTTTTTTTCTTACTTCTCCAGTCTTTTTACTATCACCTCTTACTCCTCATTACTCCGACTTTCCAACATTCACTCCGTATGGCTGCACAGAACAGACCAAGTATCTTACATCCTCCGTAGTCCTCCGTACTCCTCCATCTGTGGCTTGTCGGTGTGCCTCTCATTCCATCACCGACCATAAAGGAGGGATACACAGCCTTCTTAGTCCAGACCCTCCCACCCCTACCTGCTGCCATATCTGTCAATCTGGCTTCGTCGGCACGACCGGGCTGTGATTTGCGATACATGCTCCGTCCTATGCCCTCGCTGCTCTCCTTTTCCCTCCCTCATCCCTCCCTCTCCATCCACACGGCGCGTCCAATTTCAGCCACCCAATCCCACTCCCAAGCCAGCCGCTTCCTCTGCACCGTCTCTAGACATGTCCCGATGCGACTTCGCTAGGAGAACCCGCTCCACTCCCATGCACAGTGCGATGTGCCCGCGGCCGAACGCTCGACTCGTCTCGTACTCGCACGCGTCCTCTCTCGCAAACCGGTTGCGTTTCACGCAAAGGCATGACCAACAAACAACACACTGTACCATACGTCGTGCTCCGTATCATAGATGCAATCACTAACCCGCAGAGGGGCTGCCCCCATGTGGAACAGCGCCGTCTCATTCGCCACGAGTACGTATCCGTAAGACATCTTACCATGAGAGGCTTGCCGGGGGACACAGCGAGTATCGTCAATCCTTCCCCCCCGCAATAGCCAACCAACAGACATAAATTGGTCTCGGGCCAGCCTAATTACTCCGTATTTGTTCCTCTTGTCGCCCATCGCCCCATGAACATCCGAGAACGATTCGGATTTGCATATCCAAGACAGAACCAAAAGACACATCCGACAAAGGCCAGATACGACCATGGCTACCATTGCGATACGAGCACGGCAGCAGTCGGAGGCAAACTGCACGGATCCACTGTTGCCGCCAGCACTGTCTTTCCGCCTTCCGCCTCTCAGTGGCTCGGCCTCTGCATGACTCGAGGCGTCCTAGACTGAGGCCGGCCGACTGGTTTTCCTTCGCTACCGCGTCCCAATCAGCCCATCACGCACACACGACGTGCAAGGAGCAGCAGGAACAGCAGCATGGCAGGCGAAGCAGCAGCAATCGCAACCGCACCGCTCCGCCGGCCTTCTATCTGCGTCCTATCTCGCCAGTCCGCCAAGAGAACGAGGCAGCCGGCCAGGCGTCCATGCGCCAAGTGCGCAAGCGCCATCATTTCGACCCATGCTGGCTGGCCGAACAAGACAGCCGCCACGTCCTTCTACATACGATTATTTTTCCTAGTTAAGTACGATATGCTGCCGACCGTGTGGAAAGCTGGCCGTCCATTCCCCCTTGTCCGCATGGGCATAAGTGAAGGCGGACTAAGTTTGGGAAAGCCTTGATCGGTCTCCTGCGCAATTTACCGAACACGGCTGCCTCAGGAACTACGGAGTAGGTAGGGTACAAGGCAAGGGGAAACACTCGTACTCCGTACTCCGTACTTGCAAAGCCAAGATAATGCACAAAGGCGGACGTCGAAGCAGAAAGGAACAAGGGGATGCACACACACCCTTCCCGTGCTGGCTTCCCTTGCTCGTAGTCTCCTGCAGAAATCCTGCCGGAAAATATCCTACTTGGACAAGGGCGAAGAGGGGAGCGAACCCGCCTGAATTCGGACGGCCTTTGGCACCGTCCTGGCGACCAATGGCAGCCCGGCAGCGCAGCTCGCTGCTCTTGCACCAGTCCCCCCAACTCGTACGGAGTACCAACGTATCATTCCCCCGCTTTTCCTCGCCGTAGACGCTATCTCTTTGTGCATGGCAGGGACCCCAGCCTGTGGGAAGGGGAAAAAGGGCATTCTACTAATAGTGTACCTATTCAGATGCAATCCCCCGTAATACGCGTTGGGAACAGTTGGCAATCTTTTTTTACGAGCATTACTGCTTTTCGCCATGGCAAGCCGCCGGCCGATTCGTATTTTGCCACCTCGGCCAAAGAAGGCGCCAGATGGACACGGCGTCCTCGTAAGAGCAAGACACAAAGATCCGGGACGTTCAAAAGAACACGGGAGGATGGACATGTGCCTTTTTGCCATGTATCCTGTTCGCCCCATCGTGGCCGGACCCTCCCAATAGGAGCGTCATATGATCCGAAGCCGCATTGCAGCCAGCTTGCTGCACGACCAGTCGCGGGCGAACTTCTGGATTCATCTTGTTGGAAAGGCAGCCCTGGGCGTCCCGACATTCCCAGCCTGTCCGACTCCGTACGCTCCCCTCTATACGTGTATTTTCCTCGGAGCAGGAGCGCCCGGCCCACTAATGCAAGCCCACCATACCCTCTGCCTGGGCTTAAAAAAACCACGCAACCACGCAACCACCCCAACGAGCGCCGGCGCTCCAGGCCCGCTAAATGCGGCAGGCCCTCTCCACCTCGCTGCCTCGCTGACATTGGCTGCGAGAAATCACAGCGTATCTGCACGCTCCGTAGCAGTAGCGCTCAGCCGTTGCAGACGTTGCGAACATGACACTCCCTCTGTACGGAGTATGAGTACCCGTGCCCTTTCCATGGCCGGACAGGACAATGTATCTTGCATCCCATGCATCTTATCACGCTGCGTAAGAAAATTCGCTGGCCTCCCTTTTTCCCTCCCTCCCCCCTGCCGGAGCTGACAGCATGCAACATACGACGTGAGAGGATGAGCTCAGTACGTGCATACGTCGTAGTCGTATCTTACATAGTAGCAAATGTAAAAGTAGACACTGGTGCGTTCAGATCGTGATCCACAGTCAGCAAAGAAAAAAAAAGGAAAAAAAGGAAGGAAAAAAAGACAGAAAGAAAAAGGATATCCTAGCTCAGCTAGACGGTCTTTTACGCCGAGCCACAGCGCAATTCTCGCGCCCATAGCAAGCTACGGAGCACTTGTCTCGTCCCTCCACCGACACGCGCAAAACAACCACGCCCGACGGAGGCCATGGCACCGCGAGCCCGCTATACTACATACATAGAATGTCTGTAGCTCGCTCATTTTCTCCTGATTACGAGTTTTCCTTATCCATGCACTTCCAAGCACACATGCCACACCCCGCCCCCCTTCTTTAAGCGCTAGCCGAGCGCAAAATAAGCAGAGCGGGCCAAACAAGGACTTGGCCACTCTCGTCTCTGGTTTTCCCTTGGATCAGCCCTCTTTGCTTTTGGACAGCCAGACCAGGAAGGGAAACAAAAGAGGAGAAAAAAAAGCATCCTCACCTGCATCAGCCAATGCATGACTTCACGAGTCGGCCCCAACCCACACACCCCCCCTTTCCCCCTTCCCCCTTGATACAAGACGAGATCGACTATCGTAACCCTGTGCCAGAATCTGGTGACGTGAAGGCCTCCTAGCCTACTTGTGTGCTAGAACACGAGACGGTATCTTATGGAGCACGGCACCAAAAGGACCGTTTCGATACGGACGCTCTCCGTGTCGGCTGCATTGCAAGATACGAAAGTATCCGTAGATGAGATGTTTAAGATTTGTTACTATTACCAGATGCTGTGCTCGTACGGAGTACTGTTCGGTTATTATTTTAATATTTTCCTCGTTGTCGTAGAATGGACGTCCATTCCTCGATGGCATGGTGTGCCCAAATTGGCAGGGACTGAATGGCACTGTGCGTATACACGCACAGCGTATTACGACATTCGCGCGGACGGCTTCCGCATGCATCCAGAGCGAGTCCGATACGAGCATTATGTCTTGTCACGGGAGGGTCGCCAGAGGAATGAGACCGGTCGTAGGTCACTTCTCCGGAAACAACGGACTTTGCTGCACTGTGCTGCTCCTGTTTCTACTTTTTTTCGACATCTCTCCCTAGGAGGAGAGAGGTGGGACCGCATAGGCAATCAAAGATACCAGAGGCGAGGAAATCCATTTTAAATTTAGCCAAGAGAAAGTTCATGTTTGCAGAGCTGTCTCGCAGACCACTTTTCGCATGTGCTCGGGCGGAAGAGTCTTGCCGTAGGAACCCGGGCTGCCCTTTTGCGGGCGGGGGCGGCGATTCTTACTACGAGTACTAAGATAATATGTATTCGTAGGGAGACGATGTAATATATTGCCCATACGAAGTGACGGTGCCGGAAAATGATCTTAACCGCTTTCTGCTGCGACTTGGACGACGGCCTGAGATGTCTCTTGCAGTCTGGCCGTGCGTATTACATTACAGAAGAAGTACGAGTAATAAGCGACTGGCGGCTTGCTGCCGTATAACGAGCAATATAATGCTGCAAGCAGCGATGATGCGAGGTCTATTACGTGCACCATTTGGCCGGGAGCCGCCTGGTTTCTACAATGTACAACGCGGCCATGACACAGGAGTCACAACGGGCATAGCCTGTTCTGCAAGAGTGGCGGCACACCCCCAAAGGAGCTGCATTCGTATTTTTCCATGAAGGATCGGTATTAATGAGTACGTGACAGGAAAATGGATGCTGTGCCGCCGAGTGTTGCTGAGTCGACCACGGCCTGCCGTTGTTTGTACTCATATTGCAAGCCTTGTTTGTCTTGTTGGTCGAGGACTTAACCAGAGGAGATGAAATTGAAAAGAAAGCACATTATGATACACAGGTCCAAGGTACGGAGTAGAAAGAGCTGAGTTGCAAGACGAAAGGAACTGGCCAGAAAGGAGCCCCACCGAAGCAGAGACTAGTCCTGGACGGAGATGAATAGACAGACCCCTCCCCAGTATACCTCTCCATGCAATATCCACCCCCTCGCCGACAGGAGGACTAAAAGATGAGGTCGCTGCGCCAGCGAAGTGAACACATACCTGTCTAATACCAATACTACGTATCTTACTCCATACGACGTGCGGATTACTCTCTTCCTCATCGAACAGTGGCGTTGCTAGCCTGAAGAGGAAAGGGTATTTCTTAAAGGGGCGACTCTGTCGTAGGGGAAGAGGCCGGCCGGTTGCTAGGATCCAGAATGGACGCCTATATCGTGCCTGCGCCTTGCTATGGGCGTGGCCGGACCGCGCAGATAGTACGGATTACATAGTATTTCTAGGACAGAAACCTGGAAGATACGAGTGAGATACTCTGTGCTCTCACGGAGGGCCTGATATTACGGATGTTCCAAGCCACAGGAGCAACGCACCATTGCTCACCCTGGGCGGCCAACGAGAAGCCGTGCCAGACAAGGCAGGCACGACCAGGGGGAGGGGTGCCGAAAGATACCACAAGATTGGGTGCGTAATGGATACCTTGCACTGACAGGACGGCCAGGCCAGCGAACGAGTACCGAGTACAGCGTCGTCTCGCATCGTGCCTTCCCCGACTGCGTGCCTTCCCAGACTGCCTGGTTCCCTGGTCGGCGAGCGTGGAAGGGGCATTTGGCGATGCACTTTGGAGTCTGTAATCTGCAGTTGGTGCTGTTTTACCTCGTACGCGGACGCGGTGGTGCCAGCAACTTCTCTGCACGCTGCGATCGATGAGATTACTCGTCTTCGTGCTCCTCGCGCTCCTCGCGCTCCTCACGCAGCTCACGCAGCTCACGCAGCTCACGCAGCTCACGGCCTTTGCGCCCTCCCTTGCGTTCTCTTTGCGCAGTGGAGCACGACGCCGGTCGTCTCCCGCTGACCTTTTTCCCCTTTATTTTTTTCTGCGCTACCTTTTGTCGGCAACTCCACACTGAGAGCTTCCCACCAACAGGATTCCACCCAACAAGGAAACCCCAAATGGACCCCAGCTCGCCTCTGATACTCCGTAAGTATCTTACCTCTTGCCATGCGAGCAGGATGCTGCTCGCCATCACATACTCGTAGTCGCGTACACGGTCGCTGTGCGCGCCTCGTATTGGCGCATACGTCTGCACAGGCAGCAGGCGCGATCCCGGCTGTCTCGCCTTCTGCCGCAAAGAAAAGGAAGGCAAGGACGGAAACGGAGGGAAACGGAGGGGGTGGGAAACGGACTGACGCCAGAACGAGGCAGAGCCGGATCCCATGCATTCCAGATAGGAAAGGCCTCTCTCCGTCGACCTTTGCTCTCTCGCTCTCTTATTTTATTTCTCGCCCTTTGCCGCGGTCAGCCTAGCTCGACCCAACGTACCCTCCCGGCCTTCCCTTCCTCCCTGTCGTCCTCCACCAACCGTCGCCTCCTCTGATTCGACCCTTGCCCTCGAAAATAGCAAGCTACGAGTACCACCGCCGAAAGCTCTGGTATACTCGTACACCCCCCTCCAAGGTACCTAGGTATTTCGCAGCGTACAGACTGCTGGTATCTTTTTTATTTTTTATATTGGCAGCCTTCGATACACACAGGCCCGACTTCTTTCGACGTCGTGGTCATCACCTCCACATCCTCCACAACCACCTCCCCACTACCTTGCTACGGGTACGAGTACTTCACTAATTGCATTCTATGTCGACTTCTCTCTGTCTTCCTCTCCTTTGATCGCCGGTCTCTTGCCACTTCTCAACATTTTTTATCTTTCTTATCCCGCTCTCCTGCTATTCTTTTTCTTCGTTCCCTCTTCCTCCTTCACCTCCTACCTTCTCTTGTTTCGACACGCCCTCCTTACGTCTTGTACGGCCGGCACTACGGTTCTGTTCCCACATACAGCGAATTGCATCTTCTGTCTCTTCCCAAACCGAGCGCCAGTCGCCAGTAGCAGCTTCCAGAACGAACGACAATAACACGGCCATCTCCTTGCGTTCGTCCTGTCGGCAAGGAGAAAGTGTCTTCAAACCGGCTCCGCCGACAATGGGAGCTATATCCACCTTGAGAGTGGACTAGGGCGAGCCCCGAACCGGCAACCACCGATACGTTGAATGTTTGCGAGATCTTTGAAAGAGCTCGACGAACAGACAGTCAGCGAGACACCCAGATTGGGGAGCACGCGCAGATTTTTGACGTTGACGCCAATTCTGCCTGCACCTTGCCACCAGCTTCTTTCACCTCTTAGATGACGTGAACCTCACATTGACAGCTTAGAAATCGTTGTGGTTTGCCCTGGCAACCATTTATCTCATGCTTGGCTTGAAAACACCCCATTCACGACTTTGCCCATTTGCAGTCCACGCCTCGTCTCTTGCCTCCCACAGATGTATTCGCATTCTGTGCCCTTGAGCCAACCACGAACTTCCCTTCGCTCCTCTCCGTCGACGCGGTCCAGCCAAGCCTGGCGCAGCCCCCATTCGCTGTTTCTTGACCGAACCGAGCTCAACGCAGCCGGCAACACTGGACGACCAGCCACGACCTTCCCCAGTGGTCTGCAGACGCCCCCGGGCGACTGTGACAACGGTGCTATGGGTACTACCTACCAACCCCCGTTGGCAGGCTACGAAGACCGACATGGTCCGGCATATCCTGCCTCTTACTCCTCCAAGCTGCTCTCCGACGCGGACCGGAAACGCACGATCCTGAGCGACCTCACAAACTCTGCGGCCATCGGCAATGGTCGGAGCAACAGCACCAACAGCTTCAGAACCGACAGCACCTATACCATAGATCATGAGCAATACACAAGCGCCGCATCGACAATGCCCCAACCGCTACAGCCCCAGAGCTACGGCCAGTCCCAGACGCACTTTGCCCAGCAGCGGCTGCTGCAGAAACAGACAGACAGTGCCGTTCTCCCTGGGTCTAGTCTAGCTCTGCCGCCCGTGACCTCAGCATCAGCTCTAGACAGCTCCCAGACTGCACTGGCAGCCCATGCCTTCTCCGGCTACCCGGCTCGTCCGTTGACACCAAGCTCAAAGTCTTCCGTGCCATCAGTACACCCCGCGGGTCGTTCGCCCATCACCATCACAGACCAAGATTCTGCCTGTATGGTGATGCACAGCTTAGAGGTCCCCAAGTGCATCAGTCCCGCTGGGGGAGACTTGGCAACGCTCACGGCAGAGGTAAATGGAGTCGGATCTGGCGTTGCCCATTGTCTGTGTCGCTTGCTAACGCCACACAGTTGACGTGCCTGTTTTGGTTTGAGTCGCCGGTGGTGTACCAACTGGCCGACAATATTGAAATGATTCCTCCAGAAGTGTGGATACCGCGGATCTGTGCAAACGCGATTCCGAACCCGAACTTCAAGACATGGGTCAGCCGGATTCTGGCGACGACTCAGGTGACGCAAAACGTGGTATTCCTTGCGCTGCTCTTCATCTACCGGCTGAAGTCGTTGAATCCGATGGTGCGAGGCAGGCCAGGCAGCGAGTTCCGCCTGCTGACGGTGGCTCTGATGCTGGGCAACAAATGTGAGCAACGAACGATGGCTGTGGCAAGAGTACGCTTGGCTTGGCTAACATGAGGATGGTGCAGTCTTGGACGACAACACGTATACCAACAAGACATGGTCAGATGTGTCCGCGCTGAACGTCAAGGACATCCATGTTATGGAGGTGGAGTTTCTGAGCAACATGCGCTACAGTCTGCTGGTGTCAGCAACCGAGTGGAAGGAATGGTTGGTCAAGCTAGCAAAGTTCCGCATATACTACGAACGTGCATCTACGACGTCAGCAGTATCGCCCCACTCAACCGCCTCGCCACAGCGGCCAATTGCATCGCCTGCCGCGTCTCCGACTGGAGCCCAGCAGAGCGTGCACAGCTTCGGGACCGGATCGGGCATACCGCCAATGTATGACTCGTCGAGCTGTTCGCCGACTACCCGACCGGTCTACGGGAGCAGCAACACGGAGATGGCACCGCAGCAGCCGTGGCCGGTGCCATATGCCAGCAGCCAGGTTGTGTCTCCGCTGGCGATGAAGTCGGATATGAACACATTCGGCAAGAGGTCGCATGCCCATGACGACCCGACGGAGCCACCGCCGAAGCGGCTTGTCCGGCCCAACCTACCGCCTGCCATGTCGAGCCAGTCGACCGATCCGTTCAACACGATGGCGTCGACGGGATCCAGCGGGCCTGTGGCCGAGACTATGCGGCTGCCGGTGCCTCACCTGACCCTGAACACAAACACTGCACAGACGCAGATGTCTGGCCCGGGACCGGCTGTCGGCTCTTACCAGCCGGCACAGAGCAACCTGTCACTGCCACCGCTCGCGCATGGCATGCGGGCCATGGCGACAGTGTACCCCTCGAACGGCGGGGCGATGTCGACATCGGCCGGAGCGGGAGTTGGTGGGCTGCCTGCTCCGTCGACGGTGAACGGGGTCTCTGGCGGGAGTTCGTTCCCGCCCAAGCTCTCGATGACGACGACAGGCTCGGGCGTGGCAGCGCCGCCGGCCACGACGCTCGCGATGACGGGCGGATCGACACCTACGGCGTATGCGGCGCCTTCGTTTGGGACGCCGACCAAGCGGATGAGCCCGCTGAATGCTCTGACGCCGAGTGTAGCGTCTGTCTATGCTGCGGCGCCGACGTCGTCGCCGCTGACGGACAGCTTTCCGCACATTACGGTGGCACACACGCCGATTTCGAACTCGCCGTCAGTCTATCTGCAGCAGCGGGCGAGTCCGTACCGTCCGATCCGCAACGTGCACATGCTTCTGAACCCTCCGCCGTCGTCGAGCCTGCAGGAGTACCAGGCCAACGGGGCGCTGTTGATTCCGCCAACGCAGATGTACTACCAGCCACTGGGACGGCGAAACGATCTGCGGTCGGGGATCGTGCCGGAGTTTCAGGGGCTGTCATATGGGGGCGCGGCGATGCGGCAGGGGCTGGCCATGACTCCAGCCCAGGCGATGCAGCAGCAGGCAATGCAGCACTTGCAGCCGATGCACTCTATGCACACGATGCAGTCGATGCAGCCTCTGCAGCCTCTGCAGTCGATGCAACCGATGTCCATGCAGTCAATACAGTCGATGCAGCCGTTGCAGATGCACTTTCGAGAGGCGCGAGGCCAGGCTGTTCAGCATCTGCAGGCCCAATCACAAGGCTACGCACCCCAGCAGCCGCACCCGTCGCAGTACGGGCATAATTCCTATTCGAACTAGACACAGCCGACAGCCTTTAGGGTTGCAACGGCTCGGCCATGGGCACAGTACGGCTGTACGCCGCGGCTGGTGGCCTTTTTGTGTGGCTTATATACCCTTTCTTTCTCTTTGAAATCGTTTTTTTTTTTCGTTTTTTTTCCGTTTTTTCTTTCTGTTTCCTGTCAATGGCATTGTCTGCTCAGCTGCATCAAGACGGCGTTCTGGGAAGGATGCGGAAGGCGGTGCAAGGAGAGGCCGGCCATGCGAGAAGCTTGATGCATATGATGTGGCTTCGGTTCACAAACAAATACACTTAATGCCCCAAGACTGTTCAGGGTTCTCCACAGGGACCTAGGATATGATGGGATGTCATGGAGCGGAGTTTGAATGACGGCATGTACGAGTACAGTAGTTATTGCGACGTGTGAGTGGCAAAAGGTCGCCAAGGTTTAGTGGCCTCTCAATGAGATGTGTGGACGAAGTTGCATTCGGACGGGAGAGTTGTGCTGTTCGTCTCATATAGTCTTTCCCCGCAGAGAGGGTTAGCGTAGGACCACGTGTCGGATCAGGTGACTCTGATGGGCACTGCGGCCCCTGGCGCAATAATTTAGGGCCCGTGCGCTAGTGCAAGTGCAGTTATGGGTAAGGCTTGGATTGTGTTTTGTTATCTTCTCCACGGGCGGTCCAGTGAGCGAGCAGGCGACATAGCACAAGCCCCTACGGCGTACAGCGGGCGGAGCCAAGAGCGGAGAAGACCGTTACGAAGACGCGATAGCCAACGAGAAGCGGTGAACGGGGGGTTGGGAGGGGGCGTGCTGCAGGCGCGTGGATCTGTGGTTAGGTTTTATTTGTCGTCAAGGTGAATCAACGTGGCCAAGGCGAGTATCGCATTTTAGCCTATTTTATTGGGCGAAAATAGAGGCGGCTGGGGGGGGGGGGGGGGGGAGAACGAGAGAGTGTCACGGTGTCGCAGCCAATTGGGGTTTGTGGCACCGAAGAGGGAAAGCGCAGAGCGTCGGTCGTTCTCTGCCTTTTATTTCTGACGTGTTTCTTTCACCTCGAGGCCCCCCCGAATCCCCATAATCGCATCCCCATCTGGACCTTGCAGCCTATTGCGTCCTGGGACTGTCGTCCGGCTCGACTGGGATTGTCGGCTTGTTTTTATTTAATTCGGCTTCGCCTCTCGCCTGCAGCCAGACAACGCAGCAGCAGTGGTTTTGCTCGTGTTGTCCCCGCGTCTCTTCGACTCGGACGAGTTGGGTTTTTGGGGGTCTTTGGAGCCTTTGTGGTTCGGGCCTGCAGCACTCTGTCCTCTCTCTGTTCCTTTCCTGTTTCCTCTTCATCCTGCACTCTCTCACGCGCGTCTCCTTCTCGTCTGGCCCCTCTCGCGGCCCCTCTCTCTGCCTCCCCACACACGACGCGCCTGATCCACCGCGATGGGCTTTCTGGACCTGGACGGTGGCTCTGTCGTGTCGCGGCGCAGCAGCCACTACCGGTCGCCGTCGTCGTCCAAGCACAAGGCCAAGCACGGCAGCAGCCGGGACGGCGAGCGAGACGGCGACCGCAGGTCGGGACCGACGGCCTCTGGGATGGACAACCAGAGCCGGCAGCAGCGGTACGAGCACGATTACAACTACGGCTACGACGACGACAGGGCCGCCAAGAAGCCCGCCAGCGCCGGCTTCTTCGCCGTGCCGCCCGGCAACGGCAGCGCGCGGTCCATCTTCTCCGCTTCCGGCGGCGGCCGTCCCTCGTCGTCCTACTACCGGCGCTCGCCCCGGACCAGCTTCTTACACCGCACGTACCGCAAGCTGCGCCGGCTGCTGCGCGACCTGCTCTACTACGCCAAGAAGCACCCGCTCAAGGTCTTTCTGCTGGCCGTCATGCCGCTCATCACCGGCGGCGCCCTGGCCGCCTTGCTCGCCCGCTTCGGCCTCCGCCTGCCGCCAGCGCTCGAGCGCATGCTCGGCCTCGGCGCCCGCGCTGCTGCTGTGTCGGGCGACAGCATCGGCCTCGTCAGCGACGCCGTCCGCATGGCCGCCGTCGCCGGCGCCGGCGCCAGTGCCGGTGCTACGTCGCACACCGGCACCAGTCGCGCCCTCCGTCGCGCCGAGCCGCGCGACTACTTTCGCAGCACCACCGGCAGCACCACCGGCTCCCGCTCCCACGCCGGCACCGACTTTTACGGCTCCGACGGCCGCTCCAGCGACGGCTCCGGCTCCGGCTCCGGCTCCGGCTGGGGCGCAAGCCTCGCCCGGTTCTTCTCCTGACGAGGCGGATGGAGGATGGATGGACTGGAATGGACTGGAGGAATGGAAGTGCTGCTGACTGCTGCTGACTGCTGCTGTTGGATGCTGCTGAAGAGCCACTGGAAAGCTGCTGACTGCTGCTGAATGCTGCTAAACTGCTGAATGCTGCTAAGCTGCTGAATCATGCTAGGCTGCTGACTACGGCTGACTGCTGCTAAGCTGTTTAATGTTGTTGAAAAGCCACTGAAAAGCTGCTAAAGCCACCAAAAGCTGCTGAAAGCTACGGACTGAAAAGCTGCAAGTTATACCACGTTAAATGATAATGTTTTTGTTTGTTTGCTACTTTGTACTTGTACTTGTCTCAATATCAATCAATTTGGGCATCGCGTCTAACACCTCTGTATTTTGCCACCCTTCACAAACTAAACAAATAAACCCATGATACCACCCGCCTATTTGGCCCGTCGTCGACGGCTCGGCTGCACGCTGGGACTGCTGTTGCGCGTCCTGCTGGTCTTGTGCTTGGACGACGTCGCCGTCGACGGGCTGCGCGTCGCCTTTTTGGCCCTGGAATCCCGCACCGGCCGCAGCTCCGACTCCCGTTCCCTGTCCCGGTCCCTGTCCCGGTCCCTGTCCCGTTCCCGTTCCCGTCCTCCGGCCTCCGAGTCCGACTCGCTCTCAATCACAATCGCCTCCCGTCCACGCCGCCTGGACGACCCGTCATCGACCATCCGCGTCTGCGACCGCGTGTTGTGCACCGCAGGCCGACGTCGCCCTTCCATCTCGTCGCCGCTCGCCGTCTCGTCCTGATCGCTCGACTCCGACACCTGGTACATCAACGGGTCCAGACGGCCCCGGACTGTGGTCGCAGCCGTGGCGGCCGCTGCTGGCCCCCGCGCATATCCTCCCGTCCCGGCCGGCACGCGTGGCTCTGCTGGCATTGCTGGCATTGCTGGCATTGCTGGCCCGCTGCTGAACCGCTCTACTGCCGCCGCCACCGACCCGTAGTACGGCGCCTGTGGTCCCCCCGTCATGAACAGAAACGGATTGACGTTGCCCTGCGCTGCCGTCGGGTCAGACACGTGTCGCCCTGCCGCTGCTGTCGGCGTCGATCCGTTGCCACGCAGATACGAGTACGTAAACGGAGACGCACTGCGTCGTCGGTCCGATCCACTGACACCACTGACACCGCTGATCCCGCTGATCCCGCTGATGGCGCTGGCCATCGAGATCGGTCGTGGTGGCGTCGTCACGTCGGCCGGAGCGTAGCCCATCGGCGGATACACTTCACTCTGCGGCCGTCCTTCGCCCTTGTCGTCTCCCGACAACACCGGCGTCGGTGGCCGCCCGATGGTGCGCATCGTCGGAAAGTCCAGGTGTGCCAGCGGAATCGCCACCCGCTCTCTCTTGTCCTTCTTCTCGCGCCTCTCCTTCTCCGCCTTTCGCCGCTTCTTCTGCTGCTCCAGTCGCTGCAGCCGCTCCTTGTGTCGTCCTAGAGCCGACAGCTCCTTCTTGCTCAGCTTCACCTGCGCCTTGTCCTTTGCCTTTGCCCGCTCGATACGCCCCATGGCCGATGCCAACGCCGCCGCTTCTTCCTCGCCCGGCTCGCTGATCTCCGAGTCCGAGTCCGAGTCTGAGTTGTCTGATGTCGACTCCTCCTCTGAGCTGTCATCGTCCGAGTCCGAGTCCGCCTGCATGAGCCTCCCGCGCCGCCGCGTCACTCCCGCACCCCCCGAAAATGTGTCCGAAAGGCCCTGTCCCCGGTGCCTTCTTGCTAGGCTGGTGTTCCCCTTGCCGCCCCGAATCCGGCCGTTGCTGCCGCCGCCACCACCGCCGCTGCCGCCGCTGCTGCTCTCCACCACCTCCACCACGCGGCTGCCGCTGGTGAAGGAGTTCCAAATGTCCTTGTCCTTGTCGCTGAAATAAGAGTCCCGGTTGTTGTTCTTGCCCGCTCGGGCGCCGCGCTTGGATGGTCTTCCCCAGGAGGGGCTGTGTTTGGGAGCACGTGGCCGACCATCTAGACCACCTCCCCAGAAAAAGCCTCGTCAATCGGCTTGTCCATAAAGGACGCGTGGCCGATGATCACCACGCCGCTGGCCCCGATCAGCCACGCGATCGTGGCAAACGGCGACGAGATCAGCCCGATCGGGATCGCGATCACGTAGAGGCCCGTGTACAGCTGCGACGTCGTCGCCCGGAACGTGCCGATCTCGAGGTCGTTGCCGTCCAGCTTGCCGATGAGGAACATGCCCATCACCACAAAGATGATGTCGAAGAGCAGCCACCAGTTGGTCAGCAGCGTGTAGACGCAGAGCATCAGGAACACGATCGCGTAGTTGCTCGAAAAGTGGCCCAGGTTGTAGTTGACGCGCGACTGCATCTCCGCAAAGTTCTCCGGCTTCGAGATCCGCTTCACGTCAAAGAACTCGGTCAGCGGCCGCAGGTTGGAGAACCGCGTGGCCAGCGACGTCGACCGCACGCTGGCGAAGCGGTCGCCAAAGTTGAACCGCGACGTGATCATGTCGAGCGGGATCTGTATGCGCGACATCTTGTCCTGGATGCGAGGCAGAAAAGAGGCACGCTCTGGAAAGTGGAAAGGAGAAGGCAGGAGGCAGAAGGCGGAAGGCGAAAGCAGAAAGCGGGATGGAATAGACGGTGAGGAACAACAGCCTATCTATAGACGCGATTATAGCCGATACACAGCTGGGAAAATGGTGCTAAGAGCGCTGAAAAGGAGGGAGGAGCAGAAGTCCTATTGGCGGCTTGAGAGGCTAAGAGAGCGTGAGAGAGCGCGAGAGAGCGAGAGCACAGAGAGCAATGGGAAACGGAGAGCCGGCGAAGAAGTAAGATATTAAAGAAGAAGGGAGAAGAACAGAGATGGCTAGAGGAGGAAGCACAGACAACAACGAAAAGCCCTTTAATTCGCGTGTCTGGGCGCACTGTACCTTCTGTAAGATTGGTGTGTTAGGAATGGGCCCTAGGCAGCCGTGTACTGCGTCTGGGCTGACGGAGTATTACACTCGCAGCCCTCGGAGTCCTCCTTCCTCACGTTCAGCGTCACGTGTCACGTGCCACAGAAGCAGGGCTCTTCCGGGGGCAGATTCACCACCGCTCCTTCTGCAAGGTGGCTTGTTTGCCCCTATGCCATGGCCTACGGCGCTAGTCAGCTACAGCATTGCCTCTCAGCCTATCTTATCGAAATTAGAGTTTACTGACCAGAAAGTGGGCGAGAAAAGTGCTTGGCCTTTTTTTCCCTGCTCTTTGGCAGCAACGGCGCTGCTTTATTGGCATCTGTTCTCACCTTAGCGTTCCGACCTGTTTTCCATCTCTTTTTGTGTCTTGACAGCCGGCCTTGTCATTGTCTGCATTGCTTTCCTTACGGCCCTCTGGGAGCACGGTTTATCTTGTATTCTTCCTGTCCAAAGTATGCGATCATGAGGCTCTCTACGCTTGTGTTTGGCCTCTTAGCCGTCGTCGGTCCGGTCGTGGCCTCGTGGTCGAAAGAAGGTAAGTCGGTGTCATCGTTTCCATTGCCGGCCATCTGCCCGCCTGCTCACGCCCGTGGCCAGACCAGGAGATCTTCCGAGTGCGGGACGAGCTGGCCGGGGCTCTTGGTGCCGACGTGAGCTTCTACGACTTTGTCGGCGTGGCCGCCTCGGCCTCCGTGGACGAGATCAACAAGGCGTACCGCAAGCGGTCCCGCTCGCTGCACCCGGACAAGGTGAAGCAGCAGCTGGCGGCCGAGCTGGCCCGCAAGACCAAGAAGCACGCGGCCGAAGGCGAGAACAAGAGCGCGGCCAAGCCCAAGGGTCCGTCGGCGGCCGAAGTCCGCGCTGCCGTCAAGAAGGCCTCGGACATGCAGGCCCGCCTCAGCATCGTGGCCAACATCCTGCGCGGCCCCGAGCGCGACCGGTACGACCACTTTCTGGCCAACGGCTTCCCCGTCTGGAAGGGCACCGGCTACTACTACAACCGCTACCGTCCCGGCTTTGGCACCGTCCTCGCCGGCCTCTTTGTCTTTGTCGGTGGCGCCGCCCACTACGTCGCCCTGTACACCGGCTGGAAGCGCCAGCGCGACTTTATGGACCGCTACGTCCGAAATGCCCGCCGCAGCGCCTGGGGCGACAGCCTGGGCCTCGATCTCAGCAGCAATACCGCGGCCGGTCCAGCTCCCGTGGCCGCAGCACCCGAGGACGACGCCCCCGCGGCCGCACTCAACCGCAAGCAGCGCCGCATGCAGGAGCGCGAGTCCAAGCGCGAGGACCAGCGCAGCGGCACCGCCACCGGCCGCCGCAGCGTCGCCCGCAAGACCGGTCGCAGTGCTGCTCTGGGTAGCGGCACCGCCACGCCCGTGCCCGAGACGGCTGGCCCGACCGGCGCCAAGAAGCGCGTCGTCGCCCAAAACGGCAAGGTCCTGGTTGTCGACTCGCTCGGCGACGTGTATCTCGAGCAGGTCGACGACGACGGCAACGTCGAGGAGCTGCTGCTCGATGTAAGCTTGAACCAGATCCCACACTTGTGCGAACCCGCTCTGACCCTGCAGATCAACGCCGTCAACCCGCCCACCTTCCGCGACACGGCCGTCTACCGCCTGCCCGCCTGGCTGTACGGCCTGACCGCCGGCCGCGTGCTTTCCGGAAAGCCGCAGGACAGCAGCGACGAGCCAGCGGCGGCGGCCGACGAGATCGATCTCGACGACGACGCTTCGTCCGCCGGCAAGCAGACCCCCAGCACCGACTCGAACGAGGACTTTGAGCTGCTCGGCACGTCCACCGAGTCGCTCGGCCGCGCCCGCGTTTCCGGCAGCAACAACGGCAAGGCCACCCGGCGCAAGGGCAAGCGGTAAGCCTCGACGCCATCTTACGTTACGGCAACAACGAGCCAGATGCAAGCATTGGTTATGAAAAATAATAGTGTACGCTAGAAATGCTATTGATATGTGCTTGCACGTGTTGGCCTATAGCTTCTGTGATATTGTGCATCCAACGCATTGGCCATGTATGCCCTCTGCCATGCCCAATGTGACCCCGAAAATAAAGAAATGCAAGACAGATGGGAAGACAAAATGCAACAGGTCCCTCACATCTCCATCGCGCCGCCGTCCAGCATGGCCATCAGCTTGCCGTACTGGTTCTCCATGTCGGTGCAGGCCAGGTGGCTCTGGGGCGGCCACGACGCGCGGCCGGACATGTCCAGCCGGTTGTTGTTGTTGTAGACGGGGTCGGTGCGGAGCGCCACGCCGGCGGAGCGCGGGATGCACGAGTCGTCCGAGGCGGCAGCCGAGCCCTGGTACTCCCGGCGCGAGAGCTCCTCGTAGCCCGACATCATGTACGGCTCCGTGTAGCTGTGCGAGGTCGACTGGACCCAGCGGCCGCTGTCGTCCTGCTGCGTGGTGAAGTGCTGCTGGGGCGCGACCGAGACGGCCGTGCCGTCCAGGCTCATCACCTCGCTGTCGGCCATGCCGTCCGTCGTCGGCGGGCAGATCCGCCACAGCTGCATGATGTAGTCGCGGCGGTCCGGCGTCGACATGCGGAACAGCGCCAGCTGCACGGCCGTCAGGCTCGACGGGTCGATGCCGTGCTGTCGGAGAAGGGCCTCGGCAGCCTGCTGCTCCGGATCGACTGCCTGTTGCTGCTGTAGCTGCAGCTGTTCCTGGTGTTGTTGCAGCAGGTGAGCAGAGTGAGTATAGTGTTGCGAGATGTAAGACATCTTGGGCAGAGGCGCCTGTTCCTCCACCACGGGCGCAGGCGCAGGCACAGGTACAGGAATGGGATTGAGCGTCAGGTTCCGGGCCAGCAGGGCTGCAAGGTCGTCGTAGCCCTGCATGGTCGTCGTGGTAGGCTGAACGGCAAACATGTCGACGGCCTGTGCTCGTGTTAGCAGAAGCTGGCCGTGTATGTGAGAGAGACGCCGGCCTTGCACGTGTGTACCAATGGCAGCAGTAGAAGGCGCAAGAAGAGTCCTCTCTAGAAGACGGAACACGCCTCCGATATCAGATGTATCAAGAGGCCGAGAGTGGGTATAAAGTGGCCTTCCGACTTCCAACAAACGGGACGAGTCTGAAACTGGTGCTTTTATTTGGCTATGCTATAGTAACTTCCAAACGGCGCAGTTTCTGGCTGCTAGCGAAAAGAAGCAATCAGAGAAACCAGATCAGAACATACCGGACAAGGACGACAACAGCCGATATATAAAGCAGAGGCAGATGAGACAAAAGGGGGGTTGTGCGATGGACTGACAAAACGAGGTGAATAACACGACTAGCGGCTACGCCATTCTCATGGAGGGGAAGCAAAGAGGGTCCAGGCAAGGTGGGGGAGGGCCAGCACGTCGGAAAGAGCGACCGGACTCGACGCTTGTGTCGTGGTTCCGTGGAAAAGGGCAAGTGACGTGGACACGCGCAGTCAACCGGCAGGAGCGACCGGGGAGACAGGCCTGGTGTGAACACGCAGCAGGACCAAGATTCCTCTTTTGGTTTTTTCCTGCAAGATGTGCTACAGGAAGCAGCAGTACGAGTACGGAGTACACCGTAACAGCTCGTATCTGGGCACTCTGCTGTCTGACGACCAGGTCCACTTGGGCCTCCCCGTCGAAGAAGCTAGACGTCGCAGCAGCCCCTCGTTGGGCTCGGGACCAGTTGGGCAGACAGGCAGCAAAGAGAGGAGCCGTCATGGGGTTGCGTCTTTTACAGGTCACAGTCTCTTGCTCGTAAGACAGAGGGCTCCTGCTTCTCGCCACGCTTTAGGCACGTGATCGGCCGAGCTTGTGAACAGCCCGTGGACAGTGTCAAGATATCCCACAACGGCTTATCTACGAGTACCTGGGCAAGACCACGATCATGCCAGCCCCCCTTGCACGCCGCGGCCGGTGCACGTGTAAGATACTGACAAGTATGGTTTCGGCGGGGCGCTGGGAGGGTGGACACCGCCTGCAGTGAGGTCGGTACCTCCCTGCGCTACCAAGTCTCGATCTGGCTTGATGACGTTGTGGCCGGTGGCAACTTTCCACCGTCAGGCATCTTCAGCCAGGACCGTGTTTTCGCCTAGACTTTTTGCCTCACGCTCTCGACACGCATCGATTTCGAATCTCGAATTTCGAGCGGCTGCCACCACGAGATTTCGTCTTGGACTCGCGCTCTCTCCACACGCCCGTTGCTGCTGCTCATCCTCGGCTTCCAAGATGGCACGGGCAGCCCCGCCAGACTATTGTGAGTTGGTCTTGCTCTGGCCGGTCTGATCCGACTGCTAACCGTGCAGATGCCGTCCTCGAGGTGTCGGACAAGGCGACGGCCCAGCAGATCCGCGATGCCTACAAGCGGTGAGTATGAGCAGCCGTGAACGAGCCGACCTGTGCTAATGTTGCGTCAGTGCCGCCTTAAAGTCGCACCCCGACCGCGTGCCGGCCGACAACCCGGAGCGCAAGCGGCGCACCGAGCGCTTCCAGCTGGTCAACGACGCCTACTACGCGCTCTCCGACGCCGGCCGGCGCCAGGAGTACGACACGCAGCGCCGGCTGTACGGCGTGCGCGACAGCGGCCGTGGCGGGGCCTCCGGGGCCTCGTGGGCCTGGGACCACTTCCCGCAGGCGGCGACGGGCAGCGACGGGCGACAGGCCAGCCCCGAGGAGGCGCGGCAGCGCACGGAGGAGGCCCAGTTCGCCGACGTCTTTGAGGAGATGCTGCGCGAGGAGGGCATGGCGGCCGAGCCGGAGGCGGCCAGCGGCGGCAACAACAAGTCGACCGGCAACGTCTGGGGCATGCTGGGCGGCATCAGCGGCGGCGCGCTCGGCTTCATCGTGGCCAACGTGCCCGGCATGGTGGCTGGCGCCGTGGCCGGAAACCGGCTGGGGGCCATCCGCGACACCAAGGGCAAGAGCGTCTACGCCGTGTTCCAGGAGCTGCCGTCGGACGACCGAGCCCGGCTGCTCAGCCAGCTGGCCATGCGCGTTTTCAGCCACACGGTGGGCGTATGAGGGTGAGGGGGTGAGTGTTGTGGGGGTGAGTGTCGGGGGCAGCCGTCGACGGATGCTGTGCTGGGAGGCGCTTTTGGGAGTTTTGCAGTCCGACGGGATGCCAGAGGATACCTCATTTGTAGTTGCACATGTTTATAGATCGCCGGACAATGAGAAGACCAAAGAAAAGTGCAGAAGCGAGAACAAAAGTCATGTGCCAAGCGAATAGTCTTCTAAAAACGAAAACCAGTCACGTGACGCGCCCCTCGTGCCTTGCAGCGATCACCGTTTGTCAGCTACGCAAGACGGCTCAGCAATGCGGGGCATTTTCTGAGCCGCAAACAAAACCGCCCTTCTGCCCGACCACCGCAACGAGAGAGGACGAGAAAGCTTCAAGGAGCACCGCCAGACACTAGACCAAGACGCAGCCATGTCGAACGTGGTGGCCATCAGCTCGCCGGCCCATTTTGACGGTCTCTTGAAGACGTCCAAGATTGTGGTGGCCGACTGTGCGTTCTGGCAGCTGGCCGTGTCCTTTTCTCGTGCCATGTCGTTCTTGTCTCGACCTCGCCTGCTGACCTGTCGACAGTCTTTGCCGAGTGGTGCCGGCCCTGCCACATGATCGCGCCGGTGTTTTCGCGGCTGGCCGACTCGCTGGCACACGAGAACGTGGTGACGTTTGTCAAGGTCGACACGGAGGTGCACAAGGCGATCGCGGAGGCGTACCGCGTGACGGCGCTGCCGACCTTTCTGCTGTTCCGGGACGGCAAGGTGATTGACCGGGTGCAGGGCGCGGAGCCGAAGCGGCTGGAGGCGCTGGCGACGAAGCTGGTGCAGGAGGCCAACACGGCCGGGTCTGGCGCCGGCCCCGATGCAGGCTCGCCCGAGGCCTGGCTGGGGGCACCGCTGCCGCGCGGCTACGGCGACATCACGGACCAGGTGGAGGTGACGCGGTGCGAGCTGCTCAACGTCGACCCGGCGGCGGGCAGCGTGCGGGTGCTCTTTGCCAAGGGCGCGCCGGGCAGCGACGCAGAGGACTGGATCGAGAGCGACACGGACGAGCAGATCCTGCTGTTCGTGCCGTTCATGTCCATGGTCAAGCTGCACACGCTGCAGATCACGTCGCGGCCGGACGCGGACGGCGAGACGGCGCGGCCGCGGCTGATCAAGCTCTTTAGCAACACGCCGCACAACCTCGGCTTCGACGAGGCCGAGGACACTGTGGCGACGCAGGAGATTGAGCTGGGCCCGGCCGACTGGAACGCCGATGGGACGGCCTCGGTCGGGCTGCGCTTTGTCAAGTTCCAAAAGATCGACACGCTGGTGGTGTTTGTGGTGTCGGCCGAGGACGACGGCGAAAAGGTGCGGCTGGACCGGCTGCGCCTGATCGGCGAGACGGGCGAGAAGCGGGAGATGGGCAAGCTCGAAAAGATTGGCGACGAGCTGGGCGAGTAGGCGAGGCGGAGCCGGGCGAGCGAGGCTCACGGATAAAGGCACGGAAAAAGCACGGAAAAAGCACGACAACGAAGCACGACGGCCCCTTTTTTTTCCACACCACACGTTTGCGAGAGATGACATGTTACCAGTCCAGACGGAGCAGACGACGACGACAGGACCGACCCGAGGACGGCGATCAATAAAAGGACATGGGCGCACTCTCGGATCTGTGCGTGTGGGCTCGATAAACCCACAGATTCTATACGGAGCACCGCGTACGGAGTAGACAGATGACAGATGACAGATGGACAGGCAATATTGCAGAGCGCGTGCCGAGAACATGTAATCTAGGCCAGGCCGACATGACAATGTCACCACGCAATGTCGGTTTCGTCAACAGGCCCGCCGTGGGCAACCATGGTTGGGCGGTTTCGGGGCGATACAGTGCAAGCATGCTACGTTTCACAGACAGCGAATGATCACTCTTCTCCTATCTTGATGTTGCGGTCTCCTTGCGGCATGGATCCCTGAGCCAACATGAATGGTGTTCCCTCGAGGTAAAAATTTGTTCGACCCCTACCGTCGTCCGCTCCGTGGCCAGATAAATCCGGATCCCAGAGCGAGACAGTCCAGTAGGCAAAAGCCAAGGTGCAATTCCGTTTTTCTGTGACATGACTTGATGCTGCGAAGCGAGAACCAGAGACGGGCGGGCGGGCGCTTCCGAAGAAGCTCCCGCCCCCCGGCCCTGGGCTCTTCCATTGAAGATGAATTCGAGCCAGGTTAGATGTATAAGAGTCATGCCAGCCGCACGAGAAAAAAAAGAAGGAAAAGAGAGAGGGAGCAGAGGGTGGAGGGACGAAAAAAACGGCGATTGAAATAGGCATTTTTCGGTGGGGCGGAGACGCGCGCGCGGTGATTGGCCGCCGAAAATAGCGACCGGCCGTCACGTGCGCGAGTATTTTGTAATCAGCAGCGTGTTTTTCCAGTCGTCTCGTAGCCCTTTTCTCGCACAGACGCTGGTCCAATTTAGCATTGTGCCGGCATAACGGGCATTTTTTCGTCTTTGTGGCTTTTTTGGATTTTTGCCATTTTTTTTCGCTGGCTCCGGCGCAGGTCCGGGGCGGGCTGGACGAAAAAGACAAATCAGAAACACAAGCGAGGGGCTGAGTTTCGGTGTGCGTGGATTGGGCGGCGGCGGGGGGTTTCGGGTTGGCCAGGAGTCGGGCAGGAGTGGTGGGATTCGGTAGGGTGGTGAGCTGAGCTGGGCTGAGCTGTTTGGGATGGGGACGGCGCAGTGATGATGGATGGCATCTGGGCAGGCATCTGGGCAGGCATCTGGACAGCGGATGGCAGGCGGGGCAGGGCCGTTCTGGAAGGCGGCGATGGAGAAACAAGAGCAGTGACGAGGCAGGTGCCAGGGCGACCAGGGATCAGGGAACAGGGACCGGAGACCAGGCCAGGGTGGACGTATCTTACGAGTTGGATGTCGGCGATGTTGCGGCGACGTTTGTGGGCGCCGGTTCGAGATGTCGAGGCGGCCCACAAAAGACGAGCCGGAGGGCTCGCTTGCGTGGAGCGGTTGTAGCAGGTAGCAGGTAGTAGCATGTACGAGCATGTGCCGGTACCATGGACGAGTACCAAATAGGACGACTCCGTCGCTCGTATGTAGGCTCTGCTCGTACTCTCGTAAACGAGGCCGATCGGGCGCAAGCGAGGTTGGTGCCGCCCTGTGAGTGAATGCCGGGCAGCGGCTAGCGAAGCGACGTGTGGGCGGGTGTGGGCGAGTGTGGGCGAGTGGACGCCTGTGGACGCCAAGGACCACGGCTTACGAGTAATCTGCAGCTGGGCTGGCTCGGTTGGCTGTGCGGTAGCCAGACTGGGCAGTCCCTCCGCGGGGTGGTGAGTGGTGGTGGGTGGTGGTGCTGTCTGCTGTAGTGAGGGTGGTGTAGTGAGTGGTGGTGCAGTGGTGCGGCGGTGCAGTGGTGAGTGATGCTGTAGTGAGTGGTGGGGCCTACTGCTGCAGTGCAGAGCTGCTGCACCGTCTTCTCTAGGCTTCTTCCTAGCTGGCTTTCTTACCTGGCTTCTTCTCCTGCCGAGTACTTTTTACCTAAGCATTGACATACTGGGCTTCATCGACGGCCACGCCGACGATCCCATCCTGGCCCCCTCCTGCTCCTTCCTGCTCCGTCCTGCCCCCCTTACATGTTTTGTTTCGCACGCTACCATGGATCGTTCACACACGCTGCTGCCCCCGTGATTGGCCCTAGGGCCTGCAACTGCAATAACAAATAACGAGAGCAAATTCTCGCGGCCACCGGTTTCCATGGTCCTAATACTATGTAATCTGTACGAGCAGACGGCCGCGGCTCGCACCCCTGCCGTGCAGCGCTCCCTGGCCCTCCTGCAGCAGCGTCCCTTCGCGTGCGTTCGCTTGCCACGGTCTCCGACCGGTGCGGCTGCCGGGGAGTTCCCGATTTTTCACCTCTCACATGCCTCTCTGGCCGTCTGGCTCCCACAATCGAAGCGGTCCGTCTGGCGGTGGGCCACCCCACAGCAATGTATAAGTCGGGGTGCTGGGTGACGGAGTAGATATTCCGTGCATGTCTGTGTGTCTGGTCTGCGTCTGTCTGCCTCCATGTCTGCGTTTGTGGACATTTTCTACATTGCTTCTTGCGTCGATCCGTCCTGCGTGCAGTCCTCTTGCGGCTGCAGCCTGTTTACTGTCCAGCGAGCATCTAGGCTCATAGCGTGTATCTACGGCTCTATCCACCGTCTCATCCACATCTGCATCTGCATCTGCATCTCGCCTCACATCTGCATCTACGCCTCACATCTGCATCTACACCTCACATCTGCATCTGCTCGACAGCCCGCCGGCCTCCACTGGACATCCACTCCTCCACACCCTCCACACCCTCCACCCCCTCCACCCCATGGCCTTCCACCTCTTCGGCCGGCTCCCGCCCGAGATCCGGGCCATGGTCTGGGAGCAGGCCCTGCCCGACGCCCGCGTCTACGAGGTCATGGACGTGCCGGGCGCGCGCCAGACCATGGCGGCCGCGGCCGGGCTCATGTTTGCGCAGGCCCACGACACGCCGCCGCCGGGGCTGGCGGCCGTCTGCGTCGAGGCCCGGCGGTTCGTGCTGGGGCGCTACCGGCCGCTGCGGCTGGGCGCCACCACCAAGCACATCGACCTGGCGCGCGACCTGCTGCTGCTGGAGCCGTACCTGCTGCGGCGCCGGCTGCTGCGCACGCTGCGCTTCCTGGGGCGCATCCCGCTGGTGCGCGACGGCCTGGTGACGCTGGCCCTGGGGACGAGCTACGGCGCGCACACGGGGGGGGTGTGCCACCCGGCCTTGGGGCGGCTGGCGCCGGCCTGCACGGCGCGGCTGCTGGCGGCGCTGGGGCGGTTTGTGCGGCTGCGGACGCTCGTGTTTGTGGTGCACCAGGAGTTTCAGTTTGAGACGAGCCCGACGAGCGGCCCGACGAGCGGCTCGACGAGCGTAAGCGAGTCGGGGCGAGGGAGAGGGAGGGAGGAGGGGAGAGGGAGAGAGGGAGAGGCAGACAGAGAGAGAGAGGGAGAGACCGACCGAGAGAGAGGGGAAGGGAGAGAGCCAGAAAAGGACAGAGACGAAGGAGACACACACACACACCAAGAAAAGCCCCTACCAAACCTAAGCCACCCCCAACACCCCCAACACCCCCAAATCATCCACCAGGCCTACCGCTTCCAGTTCGACATCGAGGCCAGCATCAACCGCCAGCCCCGACGCCGCCCCCACCTGAACGAGCTGCTCTACTACCCGCTCGAGCACGGGAGCACAGCTGCCACGGCCGACAACGACGACGACTGGGACGTGCTCCTGCGCGGGGCCGCCGCCTCGGCTGCTGCTGGCGCCCCGTTGGACGACGAGGCCGCGGATCCGTGGCCGACCAACGACGAGTGGCGCCGGTTCAAGCGGCGCTTCCAGCGGTCGGTGGTGGCGGCCGTGGTGGGCGGCGCCGACGAGAAGCCGCGGCATCGCTGCGGCAGCGGCGACAGCAGCTGTGACAGCAGCTGTGGTTATGGTGGTTATGGCACCTACAGCAAGGCCACCCCCGCCACCCCCTACACCCCCCAAGACTATCACAGCGGCCGGCTTCACGACAGGGCCAGCACGGCCGGCAACGGTGACCGGCAGCAGCGGCCGTGCGTGCAGCGACACAACCTGCCAGCGATCAAGGGGGCCAGCCTGCTGTGGCGATATCTGCGAGCATAGGCGAGAAGAGGCGGTAATGCTGGACGAATCATGTGAATAGTTATACCCAAGGAGTGCTGGTCGTTCCTTCTGTCGGGAGGTGAGGAGGGTGGGTGGACAGTGTGGGTGTGGGAGTGTGGGACAGTGCGTGGCAGTGTGGAAACGGTGTACACGTACTGTCTAAGTGTACGGATTAATTACGGAGTACTCCGTACGGACTATGGACTACGGACTACTCGAACAGCCACTCTCAACACAGCTTGATAAGCAATATATTTGTATAGACCATGCAGTTGTCTTTCCCGTTGTCTTTTGTCCCTGCTCCGTTGACTGTCTGTTCCCCTGCTCCATTGTATCTTTCTCTGTCCCCTTTTCTGTTGTCCTCTTGTCCTCTTCTTCTCTTCTTCTCTCCTTCTCTCCCCTCTCCCCTTCTCCTCTTCTCCTCTTCTTCTCTTCTTCTCTCCTTCTTCTCTCCCCTCTCCCCTTCTCCTCTTCTCCTCTTTTCCCCTTCTTCCTTCTCCCAATCTCCCTTCCCCCTCCCCTTCCCTTCTCCCCTACCTCCTCTTCCGCTTCTGCCGCTCCCGCTCGTACTCGTTCGCCGCGTGTCCCTCCTGTCCCTGGATCTCGGCGACGAGCCGCTTGTACTTCTTCTCGTACGCCGCGTCGCGCGTCTTCTTGAGCTTGAGCTGCTCGCGCGCCATGAAGGCGGCGTCCTTGCGGAGCTCGCGCAGCGCGCCCTTGCGCTCGCGCTTGAACTCGGCCTGGAGCTTGGCCGCCTCGGCCCGCTCGCGGTTGGGGTCGTAGTGCTTGTCGGGGTCGAACTCGTCCTCGAACCGGGGGACGAGCTGGCGGATGGCCAGCGGCCGATGGTGGTGCAGCTCGAGCGGCCGCCGGGCGAGCGTGGCGGCAGCGCCAGCAGCCTCGACGGCGGCGAGGGCACGCGCGACGGCGATCCGGACGGCCGCCGGGAGGGAGCCGGCCGGGCTGGCGGCGAGGTGTCGGAGCACGTCGGCCACGGGGGCGAGCGACTCGGCCGCAGCGGCCTTGTCGGCCCAGAGGGCCGTGGCAGCCTCGAGGACGGCGACGGCGGCCGCCAGGAGAGACGCCAGCAGCTGGGGGGTCTCTGGTGTCTCCTGCATGCAGTCGGCCGGCCGCAGTCGTCGGCACTCGACCTCGCCGGCCTCGCGCACCCGCACATCCGCCGCGTGCAGCGGAATCTGTCGGTGCAGCCGGGCCCGGACGGCCGGCTCCAACGGCTCCGGCGCCAGGGCCACGGCCGCGTTGCAGGCAAACACCACCAGCTCCGGCACGTAGCGCCGCGCCCGCTGCTGGTACTGCAGCAGCAGCGTGCACACAAACAGGCCGGCTGCGCAGTCGGCGGCCGTCCGCGGCGGCCGCTGCTCGAGGAAGCGCGCCATGGCCAGCACGGCCGGCGTGACGACCGGGTGGAAGTGGTCCGACGTCGGGAACAGCGCCGCCGCCGCCAGCAGCACCAAGTCGCCCGTCGTCAGCCGAGACGCCGCCACCATGCGCGCCAGCTCCGCCCGGAAGGCCACGGCCACGTCAATCGGCGCCATCTTGGCTAGCGAGTGCACGTGACGCGCTAGGCTCTCGATCGCACCGTAGGGCGGGTCCGCCTGGTCGCCCAAGAAGACAATGTGCACCACCAGCGCGGCCGCAAACCGGCCCAGCCGCTCCTTGTTGCCTGCCTCGAGCTTCGGGTGGTGCAGCGCGCGGATCCGCTGCACCGCCGTCGCCAGTCGCGCCGCCGGCACGTCGCCCAGCACCGCCAGCAGCTCGGCGTGCGTCTGCGGACACGGAAACGTGTAGGGAATCCCGTCGTCGTCACGTGCTGCTGTTCCGCTGGACGAGGACAGCGCCGCTGCTGCTGCTGCTGCTCGTGCCGCCCGCGAAAAGGCCGGGTCCTTCTTCTCCTCCTCGGTCAGCAGGCCGCGCGTAAACTCGTCGTCGTCCTCGTCGTCGTCCGCGTCCGCGCCGTCGCTCTCGTCCTCGCTCGCGCTGTCGTCGGCCGCCTCGACGTCTGAGCCGCTGGCCACGAGGTCGTCGTCGATCAGAAAGTCGTCCTCGTCGTCGAACCCTAGCTCGGCTGCCGTGTGGCGCACCCGGATGCCCTGGCCCAGCTCAAACTCGTCCTCGTTGTCCTGGCCGGGGAAGGAGAAGGGCCGGTCGTCCGGCTTGTCCTCCTTCTTGTCCTTTTTGCCCTTTTTGCCGCCTCCCTCTTCATCCTCTCCTCCCTCCTCCCCCTCAAACTCCACCTGCCCCAGCATCCGCTTGACCCGGCTCTCTTCCAGCTTCTTCAGGTGGGCCGACTGCTCGGCCGCCACCTCTTCCTCCGTCTTGGTCCGCGTCGACGGTTCGGCCTTCTTGTCCTGCATCAGCTCGCGCAGCCGCACGTCGTACGCCTTTTCGAGCGCCGCCTTGTCGACCCGGTCGGCCAGCAGCCCGCCCGCCGCCTTTTTCGTCTTGTCCACCGTGGTCGCCTGCCGCGGCGCCAGCAGCAGCGACTGCAGCTCCGGCAGCATCCGGTCGAGGGCCGCGCGCTCGTCGTCGTCGGCCTCGCGCGTCACCTGCCGCTCGTACTTGTGCAGCTTCGACTTGGCAATCACCTCCTGCATGACCTCCTTCTTGGTCTTCTTGCGCTCGGGGCCGTCCGCGTCGCCGCCGCCCTCGGCCAGCGCTGCCGCCTCGCTGCGCATCCGCTTGAGCTGCTTGAGGTTGACGTCCTGCTCGCTGTCGTCGTCGGACTGGCCGTCCGACAGGTCGTCCTCGTGAAAGTCGTCGCGCAGGTCTGCCCGCAGGTGGTCCGCCAACCGCACGCCCTCCTCCTCGTCGCCGCCCACCTCGAGCGACCGCCCCATGTGCGTCAGCCCCTTGTCGTCGCCGTCGTCCTCGAGGTCGAACACGGCCCCCTTCTTGCTGTGCATGCGCTGCTTCTCAAACGCGAACCGCTCCAACGCCCGCTCCTCGGGCGTCATGTTCGGGTCGCCCTCGCCCAGCCGCCGGTCTAGGATCCCGCCGACCTTGTTGCGTCGCTGCATGTCCACTAGCAGCGTGCTCCGCCGCTTCTCCTCGCCGCGCGACAGCGCCGCCTGCGGCCGCCCCTTGATCCCCCGCAGGCCCTCCTTGGTCGCCCGCAGGCTCGTGACCGGGAACTTGGGGCCCCGCGCGTTCATCTTGAACTGGAACGGGTTGAACTGCTCCCGGATCGTCTCGAGCGCCGCCGTCTTGCGCAGCCGCCGCTCGCCGCCGCCATTCGCCCGCGCCTCCTCGGCCGCCTGCTTCTTCTGCTTCTTGGACTTTTGCGGCCCGATGATGCCCTGCTCGCGCAGCGACGACTTGAGCCGCTTCAGCTGCGAGCCTGCCATTGTGCCTGGATGTGCGCGACGCCGTCGTCCTGTGTGCGGTCGTGCTGTCTGCTGTCGTGCTGTCGTGCTGGATGGCTGGCCAGAAAACCAGAGCGTCGACAGTCTTGCCGTCTTTTTCTTCCTCTGTGGGGCCTCCAACTTTTTTTGTCTAATCTTATCGGAACAGGGCGGTCAGAAATGGCAGAAACGCTCAATGTGATGACCAAATGGGGAATGCGGAATACTCCGTACGAATAGCACCAGCATCCTCGTCCCTTGCTGATCCATCTACCCCCAACATGGGCCTGCTCTCGCTCGTGCGCGACGACCGCGCCATGCTGGTCGGCCTCGGCCTAGCGTCGGTCGGCGTGTTTGTCGGCATGCGGGCCGTGCTGCTGCGGTTCCGCGACTCCAGCGAGATCAAGCCGATCCAGCAAAAGCTGCGCTACATCACCCAGGAGACCGAGGACGCGCTGCCGGCGACGACGCTGGATCGCCTGCTGAGCCACTATAACTACTCCATCCGCGAGACGACGGCCAAGATTGTGTGCGACCGCGCCGTCAACGACCCGCTGACCCTGCAGCTGCTGCTCTGGGGACTCACGCGCGACAGCTACGAGGAGCGGATGAAGAACCTGCGAGCCTTGGCCATGTTGACCGACTTGGGTGAGTTTTGTGTTCTTTTTGTTTTTCTGTTTTCTGGGGGGGGGGGGGGGGG